>OY856415.1:343678186-344278186 GCA_963693085.1 Alisma plantago-aquatica
CTAAAATCATTTTAGGAAATTATATAATTACATGTCCACCATTTTATACCCCTGAATATGCACAACAAGATATATTATTAGGAAATAACTTCACACAAAAATTTAAATTATATATACAACATCAAAATTATATTCAGTTATTAACACCCTGTGACCATTGGATTACAATAAAAAGAATACAAAAAGCATATAAAAGAAACAAATTTAATTTTCGCAACAAACATGGTGATTATATTACAAATAAAAAACAACCAATAACAGGGAGAATCATTGCACAACTCAATATATAAGATATTGAGGCATTATTTGAAAAGAACTATAGTGATAATCCATTAGCCCTTTGGAATATCAGTCAAGAATGGGCTACAATCGAACTAATTGATGAAAATAAAATAATCAGGGTAAAACCCATGAGATATAATCCTGTTGATATTGAGGAATTCCGTACCCAATTACAAGAATTAGAAACATCACAATTAATACAAAAATCAAAAAGCCCACATTCTAGTCCAACATTTATGGTAAGAAACCATGCAGAAATAAAAAAGAGGAAAAGCTAGAATGGTAGTAAATTATAAGCAACTAAATCAATATACCAAGTTTGATGGATATTTTCTTCCACATAAAGAAACCTTAATAAATATGACAAGAGGAAAAAATATTTATTCAAAATTTGACTGTAAATCTGGATTTTACCAAATACAATTAGATGAAAAAAGTATACCATTAACGACATTTAGCACTCCACAAGGACATTATGAATGGACGGTAATGCCCTTTGGATTAAAAAATGCTCCACAGATATATCAAAGAAGAATGGATAAGGTATTTGAACCATATAACTCTTTTTGTTTAGTATATGTGGATGACATTTTAATAGCCAGTAAAAATGAGGAAGAACATTATAAACATTTAAAAATATTTTCCCTTCTTTGTCAAAAGACAGGAATAGTATTATCTAAGAAGAAAATAGAAATTTGTAAATCTAAAATAGAATTCTTAGGACTAAAATTAGACTCAAGTGGAATAGAATTACAGGTTCATATTGTAGAAAAAATTGTTAAGTTTCCAGATAAAATAGAAGACAAAAAACAATTACAAAGATTTTTGGGATGTTTAAATTACGCTGAACAATTCATAGAAAACTTGGCAAAATTAAGGAATCCCTTACAAAAATTATTAAAGAAAAATGCTATTTTTCTCATGATGGAGGAACTTATAAATCATGTTAGATTTATAAAAGAAAAATGCAAAAATTTGCCAAGATTAGATCTACCCTTAGAAAACGACGACTTAATAATAGAAACTGATGCCTCAGAAGAATTTTGGGGAGCAGTCTTAAAAAAGAAAGATGAACAAAAGGAAAAAGTATGTAGATATACGTCCGGAACATTTACACATACATAGAAAAGATATCACTCAAACGAAAAAAGAATTATTAGCATTAAAAAAGGGAATTAAAAAATTTTCCTATTTTTTATTACCCAAAAAATTCCTAGTACGAGTAGACAATACCCAAGTAAAAGCATTTATTAAAAATAATCTACCATCCACACCAGAATATAAAAGACTAAGTAGATGGCAAACATTCTTTGCAGAATATATATTTGATATAGAAATTATTAAAGGAGAAACTAACGTTCTTGCAGATTTCTTATCAAGAGAATACAATGGAGTAGGTTGACAAACAACTTGCAGAATTAGAAGCTCGATTGCAGAGAAATTGTAATTTGTTACAAGAAAATTACGTAGAATTAGTAGAGATGATCCAGAAGCAAGATAAACTTATTGATAATATAGAGGAAAGTAAACAAGACATTGCAGGAATAATTGCAGATTTAAACCACTTCAGAAGGGAGATCCAACAAAAAGGAGCAGAAAGGACGGATAAAATGACAGGTAAAAGGCCAATAGATATATCGCTCTAGATTTCTGATTCTGTCGGAAAAACCACTGAAAATACAAGCATGATGGCAAAAGAAAGCAGCTTTAAAACTGCTAAGACCAGCTTCACAGCTGAAAATACTATCTCTATGGAGAAAGATAATAGCCAAGTGGCAAGAAGCAGTTTTCAAACTGCTATTTCTTCAGAAAATAGCTCCCGCTTAACTGCGGAAAATACAATCTCTTCGGAGAAAGAACACCGCAATACAGCGGATAATATCAAATTGATGCCCGAAAGGATATTTAAATTCCGGGTATATCAGAACGAGCAGGAATATGACCTGCAATTGAGCCTTGCAGAGTTCTTAACAAAAAATGAAAATGAATATAGAACCTTATTAGAGATTGTTTACAATCTCAAAACAACAGAAACGTGTGTTCCAGATCATACGGGAATATATCCCAGAATTAAATTTGATAAAGGGGCTGATCCAAGAATCATCAGAGATTGTTTTAGAATCAGAGCAGCGAATTTAATATATCTAAGCCAAGATCTTGGGGAAATACAAGGACTGCCCCAAGATATCGCCAGATCAGTCAGAGAATTCAAAAATAATAGTCCACTAGTAAAACCTACTAGTGACATTTATATCAAGATTTTCTCAGCATCAGAGGACTGGGAAAATTAAAGAAATTTAGTCCAATACACTGCATTCAAATTGGAGTATCTTCCCCAGAATATGTCAAAGAGATTGACGCAGATTACAGAAAAGAATTTGAAGAGAACAAGGTCAATAAGGAATTTGTTGAAACAAGAAGGGCATTAGGATTAAAAATCCTTTGCCAAGTACTAGAAAAATTAATTAATGAAAACTGAAGTTGGCTTCATAAGGCTTCGGATAGCACAATCATTCTATCCAATACAAGAAGAACTAATACCTCTACAAAAATTAATTTAGAAAGGTTTCTAAGAAGAATAGAAACCGGACAAATTAAATCAAGCAACAGATGTCAGCAGATATTTTGCCAACTCAGAAGGCATGAGGGAAAAATATGTCCCGCATGTCAAGATAAGATGGAAAGAGACAGCCACAGCAGCACAAGCCGATAAAAAGCATTCTAGAAGAAGACACGTCATCAATGAGGTAAGAAGACACTTGCAAGAAGCAAAGAACGACAAAGAACCCTCCACCGGACAGATGTACGTTGGAGAAAGATTTCAAAAAGAAGAACGCTCGCCACCGGACAAGTGTTCGACAACCATGTAAAGAAAAAGAGAAGCATCAATGCAATGTAACCGAGAGAGTCTCTATATAAACTCTCGAGGGATAGTAGTAGGGGCACTCGTAGTTGGAGTGAGTCCCAAAGGGTAGCTATGTATGTAAATTAGGTCCTGCAATAAAAGAGCAGAGGCTCGATTTCCTAATTCTATTCCAGATTCCATTTCAAGTTCTTGAGATGATTCTTGCGTGCTAATTCCACAAGTGTAGGAAACAAGCTCCAGCTTGAAGATCATAATCCTTATACTATCATAGAATAGGAAAGATAGTGTGTAACCCGTTACACCCCCAGTTCTTCTATCTTCATCAGTCGAGAGATACCTCTCCCTTATTCCATCCCGGAGGCCATCGTCCAGAAGTCCGACCAAGCAAAGAAGTGCATAAGGACACGGGGACATGAAGGCTATAGGATGATGAGGAGTCTGAGATCCGGAACGTCGAAGTCTAAGGAGTACTTCTCTTAGAAATCGTTAAGAGAAGATCGGCTGGCGATTGAAGATAAGAGGAAGCGAGGTGGGCAACACAGGTATACAGATTATCTTGCTATCTATGATACTCAGAGTGTTATCGTCTTCTTTCTGGATGCTAGTTTCTTACACTATAAATTTAATTATGAGAAAACCTCATAGTACAAAGAAGAATGTATTAAGAATCCGGTCTAAAAAATGTAATAATTATAGACAAAATGATAAAGCCGAGAAAGCATACAACACCCATAAGGGCAGTTCGAGTATGTTTTCAAAGCATGATAACAGAATCAAAAATTACTGCACCAACGAAGTGGTAATATATATATATATATATATATATATATATATATATATATATATATATATATATATATATATATATATATATATGTATATATATATATATATATATATATATATATATATATATATATATATATATACATATACATATACATATATGTATATGTATATATATGTATATACATACATACATATATGTATACATATACATATATGTATATGTATATATATGTATATACATACATACATATATGTATACGCATATATATATACATATAAATATATGTATATATGCATATATATGTATATATACATATATATATATATACATACATATATATATACATACATACATATATACATATATATATGTATATATACATATATATTTGTATATATACATATATATATATACATATACTTATATATATATGTATATATGCATATATATATATATATGTATATATATATATATATATGTATATATATGTGTATATATACATGTATATATATATATATATATATATATATATATATATATATATATATATATATATATATGTGTGTGTGTGTGTGTGTGTATGTATATATACATATATATATATATATATATGTATATATATACATATATGTATATATATATACATATATGTATATGTATATTTAGAGAGAGAGAGAGATTACATGTGATTTCTTCTGTTCGTTTATTATAATCAAAGTGTCAAAAATATCTTTGTCAACATCAAAGGACATTCTATGAACACATGTACTAATGAATCACGTTATTGGCTTCTTCTTGTTCTCTCAATAGCATCCCATCATTTTAGTCAAATAACCCTCGACTTCCTTGCATGCCTCATCATCCGGAGAAAAAGGTAGCATATTTTAATTCAAAGAAGTCAATGACTAGAAAATTTGGGTTGGAACATTGCCCCAATTGCCAATCTTTTTTCCTTGCATTCAATTCCCTTATTATAATTTTTGTTAAAACTATTTATATCGTCCCCATTTATCTTACTAGGCTAAAACATGTGATACGCATGGGCTTAGAAGTAATTCAAACATTTTAAAATATCAATATTGAATCCTCCGGCAAGTTCATGCTAATAAATTAATATCCATCTGATACGTTCATACTAATAAATCAATATTCATCCAATATGTTCACACTAATAAATCAATATCTATGGCTACTTAAGAATTTTATGAACATGAATAAATCTTCAACAACTCCAAAATTTACCATCATACATTACCCTTGTTGGCTAATGTCATGATTTTCCGACAACAATTGAGTAAACCAATCAAATGTTTCAAATACGAAGTGACATTTTGCATCATTCAAGTCAATATTTTGATATATCTAGCAAAACCATCAGAATTTAACTACTACATTTCTAAATAGAAGTTTGAACGTTTTGACTAAAGAGACTCACATGAAATTTCTTTTTCTTTTGCTTTTGGTTTGGATATGGACATTATCATCAGATATCTTCAAAAAAATCACCTCATAAACTGTAAAAAAAACTAATCATTGGCATAAACATCAAATTTGTATTACAAATGTTGTTTCTCAAACCACAATTACCATTTGTCATTTGTTATGAAAAGTGCTTCTACATTTTCAATATTGCTCTTCCTCGTAAGCCTTGTTGTACCAATTAACCACAATTCATGTATGTATAATGCAAATAGCAGTGCGGTTTCTTTCTCTACTTGCTACTCATTATTAGAGAATGAAGGATATTTTGATTCATTTGTTTATAGTGATGACAACTTCCTTCATTGAACATTTTGCATAGGATGGAGGGTAAGTATATATGTGGAGGGGTGTTTTAGAATCAGTCCAACATGTTTTCTTACCACCTTTTTGTTATGTACAACTAAATTCCATGTTGCCAAAACAATATTTACTTAAATTTGAGACAAATCTATGAGTTGTGACAGAGGACGGTCACAAGTGTTTTTACAATTGAGAAAGGATTTAATAAATCTAGTGAAGATGTGACATGAATAAACATGGGTTTTCTACTTAACGGAGTGAATGATTAATTTCCAAATATGTATATTCTAGGGGATAATTACAAAGAAAACACTGCAGATCTTGACCAATCATCTAGAGGGATTAATAGTGGCACACACATGGATCAGATAGGTATGCACAAATCATTTTCCAGACTCCAACCCCAATTTTTATTCTTCTTCAAGTGAAACTAAAAAGCAAGTCTTCACTGATCACTTCTATAGTGTTGTAGAAGGAGGAAGGGAGCAACAGAAGTGAAAAGGAGCCAAGATTATTATATTACTCATATTAGTTAGTGAAGGCTGGCGGTAATTAATTTGGAATTTCTTTGAAGTAGTTACTTATCCCAAAAAGCTCTCTCAGAAACCAGAGAAACCAGACAACACGTGGGAAAAAATCAACAATTTTGCATGCTTATAAATAAAATATAAAATGCTCACATAAAAAATATCATGTATTCTTACAAGAAATACTGAAAAGCAACAACCATATTGGTATATTAAATGTGAGTCTTAGATGAAACAAAATTGTATACAAATAAAGAGTCTAGTATCACATGTATCACAATCAGAAACTTTGAGGAATTTAGAACATTGGGCTAAATTCCAATTCAACAAACTGATGATTAAGTTGAACTTGTTGGTGGAGAAATCAAAGGCTCCCATGAAATAAACCATATAGCACATGAGCAAATATATAAATATGGTGCCTATTATCTAGGAAATATTGTAGAGGGAACTAATGATGAATAAACATTAAGCAACAAACAAGTCTAAAAACAAATTTGAAATGAAACACAAGGATTCAAAACAGAGAATGAAGTTTGAATGTCCAGTGAAAGGCATTTTCAAAGTTGATAATGCCAATGAAGATATAGAGGGTGTTTCTAAAGTGGAAAATGATGTTGGATATAAATTAAGTGAAGATGTAAGATGGGTAAGACATACGATTTCTAGGTAAAACTGGTGTGGGCTGACGTCAAACTAACTAAGGGGTTCGATCTCAAAATAGGAATGACAATATCATTCATTGCAACCTCACATACTTTGTTTGGTTTAAAGTGAACCTACTTGTCCATTTTGTTTGGCAGTTCTCGTTCATTGATTCTTCTATAAAATAATATCTTGCAAACCAACACCCTCAGTCTAGCATATAACACACCATATAGCGAGTAGTAGCAGGTGATCATTAATCTTTGGTCGAATGATGGAGTAGGTAGTCACGTGACTGCAAAATAGGAATTCTAGACTCCACTCCCAGACTTATTCTTCTTCATGAAAAATTACAAATTGATTCACAAATTATTCCTATAAGGTTGTTTGTAGAAGAGAGGAAGGGAGGAACGAAATCCAAAAACAACCTAGTTTAAACTTATTCCTTCGGAATAGTGATTTGTAAGGCTAGAGACAAATCAATTGAGTATCTCATTTCAATTGAACTTCTTAACTCTATAATGACATTGTCATTTGAGAGAAACTAAAAATTCACCAGGCTAGAAGAGGTAGTAGATTTTCTATTGGCAAAAAAACACAACCATCAATACATTACCGGGTTAGCTTAGACATGCTGGAAGAACAAAATCTGCAGAAGGTGCGAGGATCAAGAGCTTGCAATCCTAGTAGTTGAGCAGCCAATGCGGTACATCTCATGCTTTATGACCTGAACTCAATAATCCAATAACTTAAAACAAAAAATTACACGATGCTACCTTGACAACTTCCCTATAGTTAATTCGGATTGACGACATGTTCTTACCCCGTAGTGATATCCAGGTGGTTCTGCGGCCCAGTTCATAACAGACCAACAAGTAGGGGTGCCAAATCACCCTTGTCAACCACCACAACCGTCATAAGAAACATACATTTGGGCTTCAGCATCCGGAACACCTCACGGTAGATATCATGCAACTTGGGCGTATGCCATATGGCATCCGGCGGAAGTTCCATCGAACGACCTCACACATCATTTTTCAGGCTAACTTTAAGGAGGTGAGTCGCGCACACCTGTTGTCCAGGATCTTCTGGCATGGCCGTGAGCTGATGAGCACTATGGTGTGCTGCTCGTGCTTTCCTGTATCTTCACCATGGGAGAGGTTGGGATGGAGGGGGAGAAGTGGAACGACTAAACACACCCCAACTCCTAGATGTTCATGAGTTTGCTATAGAAGGTGTACTTAGATCGAGACTTTCCTTAGGTCAGTGGAAGGACAATTATTCATTATGTTTGACTTCAAACTGTATGTCTTGAGGTCCACACACGTACTTTCACTTCTGCTCGAGGAGATCATCACCCACATGAACCAGGTCGGCGACCATCATTGTTGCGTGAGGAGATCATTACCCACGCGAACCAAGTCAGCGACTTTTATCGTTGTCGTCACATCATGGGTTCTCGGTTCCATGATGGAGACGGAAGAAGTGGGAAAGACCTGAGAAGAAAGGGGCCGGGTGGAAAGAGAGAGACAGAGAGAGGGGACATTTGATAGAGTGGTAAGGCACGAGGCATAGCAGCACAAGTTCGCTGCTTTAGCCGGGTAGGTAATAGCCGCTAATGCAATGCTTGCTCGAACCTTCATAAGGTGTGGAAGTTACATAGAACTCTTGGGGCCGAGAACTTTCTAGAGAAACATCTTTCTGTATTGGAAGGACGAGCTTGTAATTCGTAAGAATGAATGAAAAAATTACAGCGAAAACCCCGAACGGCCTTTCCTATGTAGTATAGATACCATATACAGCCTGCTATTTGCACCTCTTTGGTTGCCTGCTTTGATATTCTGTCCTACTTTCGATAGTTTGTTTTTTGTTTTACGAAATCACACCAAACTAGAGGACAGAAATTCAGTATGCATGTTCATTGAGATGACCATTGACCAACATGTGCCTGTGCATGCTTTGGTCACGTTATGTATTCAGATTTACTGGGTGTTGACACATCACAGCGGTGATTTACTTATCTTTTGACAGTCAGCTGCACATGCTAGCTCACGCTTTTGACACCATGTATAGATAGATAAGTATGCCGATTTGGATGACAAATGTGAGATATCTAAAGTCGCTTGAAGAGGAGCACCAGTCTAAGTATCATGTACTGCGGCTTTGCTGCCCCTTACTCTGTGAATAATATGCTGGTATGTCAGAGCGGAAAGAGGTCAGTAGTCCCCCCTCCCCCAATGGCCGGTTAGTCTTGCTCCATGACTTCTTCAGGCCGTCCACCAGTTCTTAGTTTTTGGATGTCATTGTCGGAAGTCGGATGTGCCTAGAATCATGGTGCAATTAGTTTATTCACCACGTCCCTACTCCATTCTCTTTCTCACCCGCGAACCTAGTTTCCTCTCTGATTCATCGTCCTGCCATGTTGGGCCTGAACTTGGACTGTCGGCTCCCTTCGCCTCCTGGAGCAAGATCACACTGAACGAACGGGATGTCCGTTGTGTCTTGGAGAGAGACTTTTCTAAGGGATTATATTCTTGGTGCTTGCACCATTTGTGTATTGTGTTGCCCTCAAACTGCCGGTCGTTGTAATAATCTCTGAAAACTGGAAGCTATTTATACAACATGAATAATATAGTTGCAACTAATATATTTCAGGTATAATACTTTTCTTAATTTCATTAAGGTATCAACTATTTCATGAAGGAAGGTGGAGTTGCATTTTCCATCATTTGTAAATGTTTGGGCAAGGCTGGAAAATTTACGAACCAGCTTGGTACTGATCAAAATGAATCAAAATTTAAACGCACACCTACTTTGGTTTGGTAATATACAAGAGTTATCGGATATTGGGACAACAGATGCGGCATAACGACTTCCGACTCGCCAATCGTAAGCTAAGTAGTGCCACAGTTAAAAAATGATCGCATCTCTGAGCCTTCATTCAGTAAGACAAGGTAGAGAGATCGTTTTCTATCTCTCGACATTCGTGAAAATTTGCAGCCCTCCAACTCCATTGTTTAGGGCATGTTTGTTTAAACGTATTGCTACATATTGGATTGTATAATTGGATCCATTTCCACAAAAGATTATGGTTATTATGTGGACAGAAAACAAATCCAAGTTCTTTTTTAGATTCCATTTTGAATCCGCCGGGCCGCGAAAGACCGGAGGTTCAGCTCCTCCTAGAGCTGCAATCTTCCCTTGACCCAACTTTGTTGGCCGGGACATTATCACCATAAACCAAATGAAAACAAAAAATCCATCAACTGCTTCTTTTCAAACTAAATATAAATTATATACTCCTATGAATTTTAGACCCATGTATATTAAGACTCTTAGATTAACAAAATGTAGCATTTATTAAAATCTAGCTACATTCGACAATCTAAACCTGCCCTTAGAGGACATGAGAAATATACGTGGAGAGAGTTGAACTTACCTTTTGAATGGGTTTCTGTGATATTGTTCTATTGATACACCAATGATTGCGTCAGTAGTTTATAGAGTCTCTATGATTAGCAAATGTATTAGATTATAGCTATACGATTAGCCTACTATTATAACATACTTTTCATATTCTGCCATGCTATTTATGTGTATGATGGATAAAAAATAAGGGCTACTAAACGACTGTTCCATACCACAGTTATTGCATGTTCTTTGACTGTAGCTTCTAGCCAGATTATTGCAAGTAGGAGTTACAGTGGTTTTATTAGTACTAAACGAGTTCATTAGCATGTGCGGTGACACTCACTACCAAAAAACATAGTATAGATGACAGTCATGTAAAAAGTTACGCACTTTAGGTGACATGTTTGTACATGACTTATAATCTGTGTAGGCCTACGTAAAATAAATGACATATATTTTTGTATATTTGATAGGGTGACATGCTTTAGGTGACATGCATGTATGTCACGTGTAGTCTGTGCAACATAGGTGACAGACATACTTGAAAGGGTGACACACTATAGGTGACATACATTTGAATCACCTATGCTCTAATGGGGATTTACACATGTATATGAGTCAAGTATAATATACAAGGAGTCATAACATTTAGGTGACATGTATGTGTGTCACCAAAGTTATAGATGACATAAATTCATGTCACTTAACCTTAGAATTTTTACAAAATTACTATGAGAGGACATTGTCTTGATATGGGCCTTGAATTCTCACAAATGCATTACGGGGGACCTACTGTTAGAGGAAATTCTCATGATATGGGCCCCAACCCTCACATATGCATTTTTAGAGAATTGTTGTCAGTGGACATTGTCACTATATGGGTCCCAATTCCTAAGAAATGCATTGAAAGAGACTTTTTATGAGAAGAAATGTGTCATGGCTCCTCCCGGGTGTATTTTTGTTGGAATATATCAACACTTATTTGGTCACCGTGCGCTGGACGATGATGTGATACGAGGGCGTCGAGTCGATGCACATGACATGGGCATCGACGACGATTCTGTTTGGCTCACACCTACCTCTGATTAATTATTGCACCTACCCCAGTGTCACTGATGGCAGGGGTTCTCTGCTCATCTTGTTCCCCCACACCATAGTATCTAGATCCGACTTACCATAGTGTCTCTCGAATGCGGATGGAAGGCGACCAGAAAGGTTCGGAGATAACTTCAAGTCTGATTCAACTTATCAACTTTTGTTGGACTTGGCCATACCGGTGGTGGCTGCCCTTTTTTCAGAAACCACGCCCATAGCAGCAAGGGATTAGGGCATAAAACGCGCTCAGAGCATCCCTGGTGCCTAGCCGTCCAGGTCTCAACACGTCGATGATTGATACGATAGAGTCCACCATCAATCCCCAGAGGCGGAAGCCCATACGCGGTTCCCTACATTCATGTGTTAAGCAGGCTTAGCACTAGTCAACCCAACAAGAAAGACTGCCCTACTGGCCACCATATACGAGAGGGTTCCCTCCATGTCTCAGTTCCGCTCTCTTTAATGGAAAATTCAGTTTTCCCACATCGGTAATGACACATTATGACCGTCTTGTTGCGTCACAAGTGAAAAGCCATGAGGTTGTTCCTGTGGTCCTTTACCGCGTGGGGCCTGCATCCTGCATGGTTGGACCTGCTACACAAGTTTCATGTCCTTTTGGGAGCCTCCATACATGTCGTGACAAACCGTTAGCAGCTAACAATTTTGGTAATCATCTTCGGGTTGTTCATTTATCTTCACTGAGTCATGTTGATGGAATTTGTAAGGCGTTGGAGTATGCGAATGTTTGGGAGGGCTTGGTGTATGCTCTTTGTTCTTCCAAGCATTGGATGTGTGGTGTATGCTTTGGCATCGTGCCATGGTCTAAATCATGTCCTCATCAAGATTTTGATGGCTCTGATGTTACTGCCACTCTACCTTGATAGCCTAGTGAGACATCACTCGATGTGATAGTTGGTTTGTCTGATCCCATCAATTCTGGCTTTCCAGATTCTGTTCCTTGCACCCTGTCAGCTCGTCAGCGTATTCAGCCACTGCCTCTGCCTCTTGACTGACTATAGCTTGACACAGATCTTCTACATTTTGTCTTCCGCACGGGTGTCCCTACCGTAAAGTGCATCCCTCTTCTTTGTCGTTTTCCCTTTGTCGACACTCTTCGTGCTTGCTTACTCTAGGTGGCTTCTTGCCCACACTCTATTGATGCATGGATTCATCTTTTGTTTCTTCCAGCATGTGTGTTGTATCGCTTCTCCGCTAAGTCTGCTCAAGAACAGTCTTCTCAAAAACACATCTCTCTACAACAACTTATGATCCTTAAGGCTTTGGAGACTTGGAATTCAAGATCTGATGGCATTCAACAACTCCTGGCTCAGATTTTGGCTCATTGTTGTCCTACCGGGCGAGAACATTCTTCTAAAGCTTATATTTCACGTGCCAAGTCTAAGATCAAAGATAGCCAATTTTCTACTGCCATCTGTGTTCTATCCTCTAGTGGTGTTACCCCCACAAAAGCTGTTAATTATTTGTATCTTGAAGCTAAACACCCTCAACCTCCACTACCATTGGTACAACCTCAGTCTGAAATTTCTAGCTCTCCATTTGTTGCTTCTTGCTCTATGATTGAAGAAGTCATTATATCATTCAAGAAAGGGACCGCTTGCGCACGTGATGGCCTACGATCAAAACATCTTATTGATTATATGTGTGGGGTTTCCACTGCAGTGAAAGATGATTTTTTTAATGCAGTTTCAACTGTGGTGAATCTTTGGCTCACTGGTCGTTGTCCAGATTCCCTATCTCCCTACATTGCCAGTGCTCCATTGACTCCTTTTCTCAAACCATACAATGGCATTCGACCTATTGCTATGGGTACTATTTGGCAGCGCCTTGTATCCAAAGTTGTGGCAAAGGGTGTAAGTATTGATGTCATCCCTTATCTTATGGATCATCAGTATGGTGTTAGTATTTTTGGTGGTGTTGAGGCCCATCTACATGCTATCACTCGACTTGTCTATGAACAACAACACCACACTACAGTCACCATGGCTCTTATTGACTTAAACAATTCCTTCAACATGGTTGATAAATCTACCATATTCTGAGAGGTTCGTCTTCATTGCCCTTCTATTGTACAATGGGTTGAGTTTTTCTATAGTTCTCCATCTCCTCTCTATATGGATCATGGCAAGCCTCTTTTTTCTTCTGTCGGTGTACATCAAGGTGACTCATTAGGCCCCCTACTTTTTTCCCTAGGAGTCCACCCTCTTATTTTATAGGCAAAGGATGCATGTCAACTTGACCTCCTTTCTTTCTACCTTGATGGTGGCACCCTCATTGGGGACACATAAGTTGTTTCGAAGGCTCTATCCCTCATTTAGGAGCGAGGCCCAATGTATGGTCTTCATCTCAATACTAAGAAGATAGATTTTTTGGCCATCTGATGACCCTAGATAAGGCTCAAATGTGGGCTTATTTCTAACTGACATCTCTCATCTAGAGCGAGGAGTGAAGATTCTAGGTGGTCCAATTTTCTACATACGCATCCTTTGTAAAGGAACTTCTCCAGAAACATGTGATGAAGACCCTTGATATGATGGATTGCATGTCCTCACTCTAGGACCCACAATGTGAGCTTCTTCTTAGGTCTTGTGTTGGGATGCCCAAACTATTGTTTGATCTGCATACAACACCTCCTTCTTATGTCACACATGTGTTGGATATTTTTTATCATGGTCTTCGTCGTTGTCTAGAGCGTATTGTAGTTTGTGATGACCCATGTTTTGGTGATTTAAAATGGTGTTTGGCTACACTTCCTATGCATCTAGGGGGATTAGGGATCAAGTCCTCTCATGATGTCAGTAAATTTTCTTTTGTTGCCTCTTAGATACACACTAAAGATCTCCAAGACCATATGTTGTGTGAGGTCGCATGCGTGCCTGCAGGGCTCCCCTTTGTCCAAGCACATGCTTGCATATGCAATATCTTGCCATCTTTATATTGGTCTATGTTGACAAGTACGCATTCTACCACCCCAAAGACCCAGCCTATTTTGGTAGATGCTTACTACAAAACGGTCATCCAGCAAATCATGGCAAGTGACCTATCCTTACAGCAACATGCTATTCTCACTTCTTTACAAGCCGATCATGCACAAAATTTTTTTAGAGTTGTTCCTATTGATGGCCTTGGTCTGTCTATGTTACCCATTGAGTATCGAGCTATCCTTCGGTATTGGCTTATGATTCTCTTGTATCCAGGTGATGAATGTTGTCTAATTTGCAACATCACAAATCTTGATGCCTTTGGTGATCATGCAGTGCACTGCTGCTCGCAACCTGGTTATAAGTTTTTTCATGATGTTGGCACTCGATCTGGGTTAAAGGTTTTGAAAGAAGCTCCTTTGGCCTTCCTTGGCACTCAATCTGATGGTGTTCATTTGTTGCGACCTACATACATTTTTTTATTTTGCTGGATGAATGGAAAACATGCTTGTATTGACCTAACATGAGTTTCTCCCTTGACAGGTATCCTTTAAAAAAACTTTAAAGCAGGGCAGACAGCGTACGAGGCAGCAATACAAAAAGTTCATAAACATGGAACAGCATGTGAGGCCAATCAACATCATTTTCTACCTTTCACCTTTGACACCTTTGGTGTGCCTGCCAACGATTTAGTTTCTCTTCTTTGACGCCTTCAACATATATAAATAAGAATCTTATGATGCCTTCATCTACATGTAATGATTTTATATTTGGGTCCTTGGGTTTTGCCATCCAATAAGGATTGGCAACCCAGTTTGTTGCTTGTGCTTCTGTGAGAGCTTTTATGTAATCTTTTTAGCAATTATATGAAACATATTAAGTGACATGTTGTGAGACGACACCATAATGATATGGGCCCTGACTCTTCAAAAATTTATTTTCAGGGGCTTATTGTGAGAGCACACTATCATGATAGTGGTCAGATATCCTTCCAAATGCAATTACAATGACATGTTGGGAGAGGAAATTCTCATGATATGTGATGTGGCTCCTCTAAAATGCATTTTCAAAGACCTGATGTGAGAGGATGCCATAATGATATGGGCCCTGGTTCCTCCCAAAAACATATTCAATGACATGTTGTGAGACGACACCATCATGATATGGGCCCTGGCTCCTCAGAAATTTATTTTTAGGGACTTATCGTGAGAGCAAACTATCATGATATTGGTCACATATCCTTCCAAATGCAATTACAATGACATGTTGGGAGAGGACATTATCATGATACTGGAGGTGGCTCCTCTCAAATGCATTTTCAAAGACTTGATGTGAGAGGATGTCATAATGATATGGGTCCTGGTTCCTCCCAGAAACATATTTAGTGACATGTTGTGAGACGACACCATCATGATATAGGCCATGGCTCCTCAGAAATTTACTTTTAGGGACTTACAATGAGAGCACACTATCATGATAGTGGTCACATATCCTCCCAAATGCAATTACAATGACATGTTGGAAGAGGAAATTCTCATGATATGTTATGTGGCTCCTCCAAAATGCATTTTTGGGATCTTCCCGTGAGAGGACACCATCATGATATGGATCATGGCTCCTCAAAAGTTTATTTTTAGGGACTTGCTGTGAGAGCACACTGACATGATATGGGTCATGTATCCTCCCAAATGCATATTTAGAGACTTGATGTGAGATAACATTTGTTATGATATGGGCCCTGACACCTCCCAAATGTATTTTCATGGACTTGTTGTGATATGACGTTGTCATGATATGGGACCTAACACCTCCCAAATGCATTTTTAAGAACTTACTGTGAGATGACATTGTCATCATATGTGTGATGGAATCTCTCAAATGTATTTTCAAGGACTTAGCGAGAGAGGACATTGTCATAATAGGGCCTAAACTTCACCCAAATGAATTTTCAATGACTTATTATGAAAGGATACTATCAATATATGGACCGTAGCTCCTCATTAATGGATTTGAAGGGACATGTTGTGAAAGGAAACTATCATGATGTAGGTCATGGTACCTCCCGAATGCATTTTTAGAGACTTGATGTGAGATAATATTTGTCATGATAAGGGCCCTGACACCTTCAAATGCATTTTGATGGACTTATTATGAGAGGACATTGTCATGATATGGGACCTAACACCACCCAAATGCATTTTTAAGGACTTATTGTGAGATGTCATTGTTGTCATATGTGCGATGGCACCTCCCAAATGTATTTTAATGGAATTATTATGAGAGGACGATGTCAATATATGGACCATGGCTCCTTCTTAATGCATTTGAAGGGACATGTTGTGAAAATACATTATCATGATCTGGGTCCTAGCACCTCCCACTTGCATTTTTAGGGACTTAATGCAAATGAAGGGACATATTTTGAAATGACACTATAATAATATGGGTCATGACACCTTCCAAATGCATTTTTAGGGACACAGTGTGAGATAACATTTGTCAAGATACGAGCCCTGACACCTGCAAAATGTATTTTCATTGACTTGTTGTAAGAGGTTGTTCTCATGATATGGGACCTGAAACCATCCAAATGCATTTTTAAGGACTTACTTTGATATGACATTGTGATTATATGTGTCATGGAACATCCCAAATATATTTTCAAGGACTTGGCGTGAGAGAAGATTGTCATGATATGGGCCCAAAATTCACCTGAATACATATTTAGGGGCTTATTATGAGAGGAAGTTGTCAATATATGGGTCATGTTTCCTCCTTAATGTATTTGAAAGGAAAAATTGTGAAAGGACACTATTATCCTATGGGTCGTGGCACCTCCCAAATGCATTTTTAGGGACTTGTTGTGAGATAACATTTGTCATGGTATGGGCTCTGACACCTTCCAAATTCATTTTGATGGACTTGTTATGAGAGGATGTTGTCATGATTTGGGCCCTGACACCTCCCAAATATATTTTGATGGACTTGCTGTGAGATGACATTGTGATCATATGCTCCATGGAACGTCCCAAATGTATTTTCAAGGACTTGGTGTGAGAGGACAATGTCATATATGGGCCCAAACTTCACCCAAACGTCCCAAAGAGTTTTGACCTTGATGACACTTGTGTTCTTGTTGTTAGGCCTTGTTTTGGTCAAGACTATCATTTCTCTTGTGTTGTGGGTCGAGAAAGATGTGCATCTTATGTGTTTGAGGTCAAGCAATTGGTGTTGTTTTGGTTGTGATGGTTGGCCTTGTTTCAGTTGGGATGGTTTGTTCAACTTTTGGACGTGACACTTCATTTTGGTCTGGTTGCGACACTGTGTTTTGTTGTAGTCATGATGTTATACTATGAGGGTGGGTCGCGATGTTGTGTTGTGGGTTGGTCGCGAAGCCTATGTGTAATGATAGTTGTGATGTCTTACTTTAATGCTATTGTATCACGTTCTATCACGGTTGTGACGTGCGTCGTGGAGACAGTCGTGATGTTGCATTGTGAGATATGGGTTGTGGCACCTCCCAAATGCATTTTTAGGGACTTGATGCAAGATAATATTTGTCTTGAAATGGGGCCTGAAACCTCCTAGATGCATTGGAAGGGAAATCTTATGAAAGGACACTATTATGATATGGGTCGTGTCACCTCCCAAATATATTTTTAGGGACTTGATGTGAGATAACATTTGTCTTGAAATGGGCCCTGACACCTCCCAAATGCATTTTTAGGGATGTGATGTGAGATAACATTTGTCTTGAAATGGGCCTTCACACCTCCCAAATACATTTTCATGGACTTGTTGTGAGAGGATGTTGTCATGATATGGGACCTGACACCTCCCAAGTGTATTTTTAAGGACTTACTGTGAGATGACATTATCTTCATATGTGCCATGGAACCTCCTAAATGTATTTTCAAGGACTTAGGATAGTTTTTGTTGTGATGGTTGGTCTTGTTTCAGTCGTGATGGTCCGTTTTGCTTCTTGATGTGACACTTCATTTTGGTCTGGTCACGACGTTGCTTCTTGATGTGACACTCCTAAATGTATTTTTTTTTATTTCGAGGTCTAATCATGTTGAATTCACTATTTGGATAGAGCATTGACCATCCTCATTATAGAAGTTATTTAGTTTGTCAGGGATCCAAATGTAAACCTTGAAATGTTAGGTAAAATGGACATTCCCTCTCAATACTAGGTCAAAGAGATGTAAATATAATATGATGAATGTAAGTTTAGATCACACAAATGTTCAAGTAGCCCCAGCAGAATGATACGATCCATCTGTCATCTCAGAATTGGAAACCACCATCGTCCCGACACTAGACAACACCGTTGGTGGCGCGTCTTCCATGCTAGATACAATGGTTCTCTTCATTCTTTTCCTTTGCCATCCCTCTAATCCTTCATTTTCCCTCTATATCTATATACTCTAATCCCTTATTTCTTCCTTGTGGTGGTGCCACCCCTATTAATACAACTCATAGTGACCATCTGATCCATCGAATCAATTGCTTGGATGTCCCAAATCATCAGGTTCCACCCCATCACAATCCTCCCACCCTCAATATGATCATGGTTTGAGGTATACTCCCAACCATTCAAGAACATATCCTTCATCTTATCGTGGCAATTTCGTTTGATGTGAGTCTCTAGGCACACATAATTTGACATCTCCAACTTCCTTATTAGCTCCCTGACCTTGCTTTTCTTATACAGTAGGGAAGCTCCTCGCACGTTCCATGTGAGAATCTTCATGTGATATAGATGGAGATTACACCCCTTCCATGAGTGTAGTTGTGAATTCCCCCCGTTACTCTATCCTTCACTTGCCCTGCCTCTAACAACACTATAGGTGATGGCACATGAATGTCTTCCTCACCAAGGTCTCCCAAGATAGAGAATAGATTCAACGTATCCAGGGGATCCTCATCCAACGTATGTTGTTTCTCCTTGCCTTTATGGTTCTCAACCTCAACATGACGGATAGCCACTTCAACATCGGTATGCTCAATTTCCTTCTCATCAGTCTTAGCGACTGTAGAGTTGCCCTCCGAGGCAACTTCCATACACCCAACCTTGTTTACATCGATGTCCCCTACCTCTTCAGTTTCCTATGCCTATTGAATTGGGACACCGGCCTTTGATCCTCTTATCTCCTACTATTCGACCTTCTACTAGTTGCTCTCCCACAAACCTCATTGCAATCCACCATCTTGTTCACTCTCGAGCAGTGTCTAGACCGATGGCCGAGCACCTTACAAGCATCACATCAGTGAAGTAAAGCCTCATAATGAACCCAAATCTCTAGCTCTCTCCATCCGACAGCTCAATCAGGACCACCAGTGGGGCTTGCTTATCCTTAGAGATCTCCACACACATGTAGGTTGATCCCACCTTCTTCCCACTGCCCAATAAATTGAAGGCCTTAAGTGTGCCCACAACATAGACAATGGTCGTGAGTGCCCTTCTGGACCAATGGTGCCCGATGTTAGGTAGGGATGGAAAATTCTCCCATTAAACCCATACCCAACTAACCCAAGGCAACTCGACCCAATTTATAATGGGTATTTTGGGTCCGGTTTGTATTTTGTGTCCTAAACGTGGTGGGCCGATATGGGGTAGGTTTTTAGTAGATCCCCGTTGGGATCCATTATCTCCCATCAGTTGCCCTGAACCCTGTCCCCTTTCTGATTCTTCAACTCCACGCCTTGCTCAGTCGCTCTGCGGCATCCGCGACCTCTCTTCCCCCATCCCCTCTCTTCCCCCGTCCCCTCTCAGGTGATGGCGGCGGCTCGAAGCACCCCGTGAAGGACGCTTGAAGGAAGTCGAGACATCAAGCAACGAGTGGTTGCCGTGCTACCCCGATGCCAAGCGTCGAGCTGTTGTCCCGAATCCCGACGCCACACGATGACATCAACGAAGTGCCAGCGGTGCCGAGACATCGAATAGATCTCCAATCGTGCACCTATCAGGCTATCAGACCGCAGTAAAGCTCCTCAGTCATTAGGCTTCATCGACGCCAAGAAGCTGCACGCCAAGAAGCTCGTCACTAAGTTGATGTCCAAGCGCCACACAAGGAATTCAACTAGTTGTCGGTGGCCCCAAGACAACAAGAAGATCTCCAAGCCCGCACCTCCCAGGCCATTGTGAAGCTCCTATAACCTCGTTGCGCAAGATTGAGGTGTGCAAATCCCTCGTTTCTCATCAATGCTCTTATGTATGCTGCATTATCTACTATTACTACTCCCTTCTTATCAGTATCATGTCCTAGTTCTGTGTGATTTCTAGACCTGTAAATGGATATCCGAAATCCGCAGATTCGATTCGGATTTGAGTTCGAAAATCATGAAAAAAATCCGTATTCGACATATTTTGGATCGAATTCGGATATCGAATATAATATCCGAATATTTTTGGATCGGATATCAGATATAGTAATATCCGCTATGAGAAATATTCAAATCCGGATTATATACTATATATGAAGTATATAAATTATTAATCTCATGTACATTCACGATATTGGGCTGTTTGGAGCGGACTTTCAGTGCAGAACTACGGCCCTTCACCACAGCGCGCAGGAAAAATAGCTCGGATCTTGGGGGAAAAAACTTACCCTAAATATAAAACACTCCCACTCAGTTTTCTCACTCACTCCTCCTCCCTCTCATCTGGTTCTACGAACCCTAGCGGCCAAGTAAATAGCCCAGCACCCAACCGGTCGCAGTCGGCACCTAGAGCCGGGTTTGTCGCCATATTCAGACGGTCCGTGGTGGGAGACTCATGCATCATCAGTAAGGTCGGAGCTCAGCAACTACTATTCGAGCTATGTATCATCGGAAAGCACATATCTGTGCAGGTGGAGAGGTAAATCATGGCTCATAAAACACTACTGCGTGGTTAGAGGTTGCGACCAAAGCTACCATCAATTTCTACAGCAGTACCTAATTCGTGTAAGAGGTCAGTGTGTTCTATCAGATTTGGTTAGAGGTTGCGATATGCCCTTTCCGTCTGACTTATTTTCAATTCCTGACCTGATTCATACTCCATTCTTTGATTGTTTTAGTACAAATCACTATGTAAACGGCACAAGATTCGATTTTTATTTTGTTGTCTCATGGATGAGTTATTCACTCCTTTTGCGGAAACAATGTTGATGCTCCTACGACTAAGAAAGATTGTTGTGCACATGAAGAATTTACTACGATCTGGCCTGAACTGAATATTTGTGTTTGCTCTTATTATAATATTTAATATACCATGTGCATATGTGTTCTTCTTCCACTGCAACAACCTGACGCGGCTGCCGTCGTCGAACTTTTCCTGGCAGACAGGGATCCCTGGGTCGTTCTTGCGATTGCCATGCCACAAGGAGGAAGGTGAAGCTGGGCTGGGCTCCTTCGTTCGGTACTCCTTATGGCCGCAACTGCCAGGTGTCCTCGATCTAGAACAGCTGATGCGAGCGTGCCCTCCTGTCACCTGCCTGTCAGGCCGATCCCTGCCGCTTGGGATATCATTCCTGATTACAACAAGTTGCTGGATTACAGGATTACCCTTAAGTGGATAGCTCCCGACTGTACGGAGTGCCGACGTAGCGGCGGCTGCTGCGACACCGACTTCAAGGAAACTGGCTACCGCTTCATCCGCATTTGCGGAGTTAACATTGACGACTGTAAGATTATTCTCTATCATGTCTGTAACATTATTGTTTGTCCTACTGGACACTTAACTTTTTGAGTATATTATCTTGTTCTATTGTTCTTGTACTGATCGACTCTTCTGGCTTCACAGTTTGTTCATGGACCTACTATGGAACAGTTTGTATCAACAGATAAAACATGCAGTCTTGGTTTGCATGCATGATTTCAGAATTTGATGTGGTACCAAGACGAGCATTTGAAGTACTAAGACCTCTTGGTCAGTTTCACTCCCTTATCTCCTAGCCAAAACAACATCCAAGATGGGTAGGCACGTTTAAGAATACCTTGTACCACCACCCAAGAACAATCAAATCCCACTTGAGACAGACAGTGCATGTGGAGAATGAGCTTGAGAAATAATGTTCAAAGCGCCATAAAAAAGTACTCGCCTCAATCTTCATAGCTACACACAACTATAAATAAGATGGTCAGCTGAAAAGATCTACTTTTCTGTAAATATGTCAAGGGGCAAGGCATATATCCTCCCCTCTGTAAACATCTATTTGGGAATATCAATACATTTGACTTTTGGGGTATATTTCTGCACTTCTATACTCGTGTCTATTGCATTATTTCTGTGTGATAGTGTGAGATTTACAATATGTAAACCATCCAATAAATGACATCAGTTCATAAGAAAATTTGACATTAATGCACTGGAATAGGTGGCATTTGTAAATATGATTTTTTGGATATGATAACGATGATATATGTAATCGCTTACGATAGATAATGACTGGGTTATCATCTATCTCATGCATATGTTATGTACAAGTATGTCATCTTACATGATTTAGGTGACATTATTTTGTGTTAACATTTAAGAAAAAGATGACATTCATGAATGTAATCTTTAACAAGCATAGGTGACGTACTTCTCAAAGCCTACATAGCACATAGATTACGCTAAAAAGATGACAGTCATTTGGCAGATGATTGCCAACCATGTCACCTATTAAGCTAAAGATGACATACTAAAATGTCATCAATGAAGTATTTTTTAGTAGTGACTATCGTGGTGGATTTGTTTTGAAATAGCATTAGCTGACATTGATAAGGGCTACAACATCAAGTCCATCGATCATGAGGCCACACAATGAGATGAGGAAATGAGGGTAAGTTGGAGATGAGGAAATGTAAGAATTGATCCATCGATCATGAGGTCACACAATGAGATGAGGAAATGAGGGTAAGATGGAGATGAGGAAATGTAAGAATTGTTTGCACTAAGGGTTCCGCTTAAGATTTCTATATCATATCCAAGTGGTTATATTGTGTAATCAGAAGTAATGTTTCTTAGCAAGTCATTTGCATGTGTCAGTCGAAACCAATAGGGAGACAAAAATTTGACACTAGCTATTGGTAGTAATTTTGTTAGGAGATAAAGGAACTAGGGGGTGGCAGACACCAGATCCAGCTGCGGAAAAAACAAAGATAACCCACTTTAACGATCATATTTGGTTGTACTTCCTATCGAGCATCTACTGGTGTTGCAATAGAGTTGTGGGTGAGTGCCTACTGAGAAAGTAGCCACGACGATGTATTAATAATTTACAATGTCAGTTTAATTCATAGGTTTATTATTATTATTATTATTATTATTATTATTATTATTATTATTATTATTCCTTTCATAATTATTATTATCATTACTATCATGTTACCATTATTGTTCTTTTATATCTATATCTATTTTGAAATCTGTAGCGGACAATATGATGTATACCATGACTAAAAAAGTAAAACTGGGCAGAATACACAGAAAATATATATGTAATTGTATTTTAAAATCTACTATTACAAATAGAACTATCTATGCATCAAAAGTAACAGTTTATAAGGTAAAGTAACCCTCCACATGTTGAAAGTAAGAAATTTGAAAAAAAAAGTAACCAAAATACGAGACGGGTAGCTACCCGCGCGGGTATTAAAGATGAGCCCATATGTATATATATATGTGTGTGTGTGTGTGTGTGTGTGTATATATATATATATATATATATATATATATATATATATATATATATATATATATATATATATATATATATATATGTGTGTGTGTGTGTGTGTGTGTGTGTGTGTGTGTGTGTCTATATATATATATATATATATATATATATATATATATATATATATATATATATATATATATATATATATATATATATATATATATATAGACACACACATATATACACACACATATATATACACACAGACACACATATATATAGAGAGAGAGTCAGGCTAGAATACACTCAAGTGTATCCGGAGCAGAATACACTAAAGTAGTTTTTATGATGTAATAATTTTTTTTTTTGAAAATATAATCTGTTGATCTTCTTAAACATCCCATGAACAACTCATACGCAAAATTTGAGCACATTTGGATATGTATAGCTCATGTTATGAAAATTGCAAAAATTATATATTTCAAATTAGTTTCGCGCGTCGATTTTTTTGTCCTGGATGAGTGACTTACACTCATCCAAATGGGCTCAAAATTTGTATGTAACCTAGTTATAGTATGACGGTGAAGATCAGCGGTTTACATTTTTTAAAAAATAATCTTGGTATGCAAACACACTTGAGTGTATTCGTGTGATCCGTACACTCAAGTGTATTCTAGCCTGACACACACACATACACACACACACACATATATATATATATATACTATTATACTCTACTAATGTCCTCAAAAAAAAAAATCTACTCTACTAAACATGAATACTCGTCTCCCACCTCCATATTCCTTAAACTGACCGGACTCTCACATCTCCGTCATTCGTATTTCGTAAACTCACTGAGCCCAAATAGACAATGAATTATTGGACTCTTTGCAATTTCGTTATCTCAATTCACATATAAATGTATCTCCTTTGGAATATAGTTATTCGAATCGCAGAGTCAAATATGTTTCGGGAACAAGATGCCGACGCCGCAATATCTGGCGACCAATTCCTGGACGAGTGCTCCATGAGCGGCATAAACTTGCAATGGCAGCACCAATAGGTAAACAACGGCTTTCATTGTTCTGATCTAATACCACTATGGCGACCAATACTGAAATCAAACAGTATACCGGAGGACCAACGACAGGATAAACCAGTATATATAATAGGATCGACAGAAGAAGACTTAGGCTTTTGTCCTCATTGCGTCGGGAAAAGCTGGACAATAGACAATAGACTTTGAAAAGTTTCCGACAGCAGTCTGCAGGGAGGATAACAACATCGGCTGATCAGAGGCAAAGGTAGCATATTCTACACCCTTATGCTGATTTAGATAAGAGATGGGAAGGAGGGAGTCACTTTTCATCAACATGGTTCCTCGTATACGTGCTTGCTCATCAGCCTTCATCCAGTTGACCTCACATAACTATGAATATCTTTCCTTTGGACCAAGTAAAAGTGGAAGCAGAATTCTGATCTGAATTAAATAAGTTGGGCTCAGATTACCATAATGACACAACGGTGAACAGTGAACAGGTCGATCTACAAAGCACTACAAAGATCATGGTCATCTTGTATGACTCTCTCTCTATCCCCCCCCCCCCCCCCACACACACACACACACACACACACACACACACACACATATTCTCCACGGAACGTTTGGCTGGGGTACTGTGAATGTTCCCAAGTAGAATCTGAGAAAGAAGGATGATATCTAAGAGAACACGAAGCAATCAGCACACCAACCTTTTGTGCGACCCCATTCGTCCACGACATCCATAATGTCGTCAATGTGGCAACGCTTATACTCCCTGCCAATTTGTATCGATCTATTCCATTCATCTCATTGGTAACGATTCTTCTTCAATTCTAGAAAAAGATATAACGTTTTCTCAATCATAATTATGGTTTCTTTATTTTGAATCAATAACTGTATTATCTATGTTTATCTATTTTCTGTGGCATATTAACTGTAGTTTCTTAATTTCCAATCAACTTTTCAGGCATGAATTGAGTGAACATGCATTTCCATATACTATTGTTCTTCCATGTGCTTCCGATTGGGACCTCTTTGTACAACTGGTTGAACTCTAAAAAGATCTCATTTCTTTTTTATGCTTTCATTTCCCCCTTTATCTTTAGGATGTCTTACATCTTCTCTATGTCATCGGTACTATTTGGCGGAATAGGAGATGATGATTTATTTTACTCTTTGTCATATATCTAAGTATATACGACCAAAGGTTATTTTTGGCTCTAGAATTCCATACGTAAATACATGTTTTCTAGGATAGCACATTATCCTCAGGTACTAATTACAACGTTAAATACAAGTTTTAAGTTTTTTATTTGTGTATCGTACTATTTTGGTAATCAGATTAATTCTTTTTCCAGAATTTCTATGACACACACACACACACACACACACACACACACATATATATATATATATATATATAGAGTTAGGCTAGGATACACTTAAGTGTATTGGGGCTGGGATACAATGAAGTTTTGTGCCCTTGGATCTGTCCAGTTTTTGATCTACCGCTCGGAGTATTTGCACCCACTAAAGCAAGAATTGAAGGCGCATACCTCACCCAACATTCTTGTCTCCCTCGTTCCCTACGCCTGCGCCTTCTCTCTACCCACTCATCTCTCTCCCCCTGTTCGCTCTCCTTGCTTGGTTAGCGATCTGCTTGGCGAACGACGGCCGGAGATTCAGCAGTGACGAGCGGCGACGCCCTTCTTGGCCAACGGCGGCGACCTGCTTGGCCAACGGTGGCTTGGGGTTCAGCAGTGACCTGCTCCGACGACCTACTTGGCGGCCTTGCTGCTCCGGCGAGGAACCGATGACCTGGACCTCGACGCGTAGTGGCTGTACGACCTTGCTGCCGACGACGACGCCATGATACGGACGCCAGCGTATCATCTCCGGTAAACACTTATGATCCGGACGTAATCAGGCGATCCGAGTATGATCTCAGGAGCACGATACCAACGTGTTGATACGTATTCCGTATACGGTGGCTTCAACGAGATCTCACGAGCCAGCCCGAAATCAACAATCTTTATAGTATCTCCAGTAACCAGTAGATTTTCTGGCTTCATGTCGCGGTGGAAATATCCCTTCTGCAGGTGTACATGCGCAAGAGCATGGAATATCTGGAAGCACCAGTTCCGAACCTCCGTCTCAGAAAACGGTCGCCCTCTTCAGTTTTCCATCAGTTGGTAAAGGTTGGAATCCATATACTCGAAAACAAAATATAACGTGTCATGTTCTTTGACGACCTCCCTCAGCTTGATGATGTTGGGATGATCCATCGTGCGCAGGGACTTCACTTCCCTCAGATTGATGCAATCCTCCCAGGAGTAGTAGCATTTCTGCTTCATCTTCTTTATGGCGACGATTTCACCCGTCTGCTTGTTGATTGCCCTCTATACATTACCAAAGCTTCCAACACCAACTTGCGTGATTATGGTATACGGTTCCATATCTTTTGATGATCGGGTTCCTCCTTTATATGGGAGATACAGAAGCAAAAAGATTCAATGCGAAGAATGAAATCGTTACTGCAAGATGAAATATTAGAACCCGGCTGTTACAAGAAGAAGTATGGTCTGAAACTGCGGTATGCAATCTTCCAAGTTGAATCATGGAGGACATTCTCCGCAGCAGCACAGTCAGTTACAGCGGTGGCCATGGTCATCTCGAAGAGACACAGGGAGAAAGCACCAGAAGCCGAAGGACGATAGAGTTTTTCCGCTCTTTGAAGACTTTGATGAACTCTCGGATGTTGTTGCTTGAGAATTGGTGCAACTAGGGCGGGGTATTTATAAGAGGGCCATTGGTCAGGTTCTTCAAATCCTACTCTGGGTTGGACGAAGGGATGTGTAGTCCCAGTCCTACACGCTGTTTTGTTCGCATTGGTCACGGAATCATGAAGGATGGTCTATGTGTAGGATAGGAAACTTATTTTCCCGTCCCATGCTTGAATGCACCATGGAATAGCCTAGTATTCATCGTCCTGCTTCAGCGCTCATCTCCAACAAACATCACAATCAGCTTTTTTACGATTTCTGACTGAAAATAAAGCCCATACAACAGAGATTTTAACACGATAACTTCCATCTGAAGCGAACAAACGACGATGAACCAAGGTCGTATGAGACTACGAGCGTCTCAACGATCTGGCCTCCACTGCCCTGTACGCTTCTTGGCATATCAGCCTCCCCCGAGTAGAGTATGTACAATGGCACGACGGTGTCTTTCCTGCAATGTGACGTCGTCGTCTTTCAACAGTCCCGTCAGCGGCTCAATTCCCCCACCCACCAGCAACGCCGTACTACACGTTTTGCCCCCTCCATATCTCGTGAGCCTCATGAGCACCCACGCCACGTTCACCCGGCCGCCGTCGTGATAGCGTTATCCTCAGTCGGGGAGGTCGAGGGGTGTTATACCATGCCAGTACCAGGAGGGGTGTTGGCCAAGCAGGGCGCCGCCGCTCGTCACTGCTGAATCTCCGGCCGCCATTCGCCAAGCAGATCGCCAACCATGCAAGGAGAGCGAGCGGGGGGAGAGAGATGAGTGGGGGGAGAGAGAGGCAGGGGAGAGAGAAGGCGCAGGCGTAGGGAACAAGGGAGACAGGGCCGCTGGGTGGGATCTGTGCCTTTAATTCTTGCTTTAGTGGGTGCAAATACTTCCAGCCGTAGATCAAAAACTAGATAGATCCAAGGGCACAAAACTTCATTATATCTCAGCCCCAATACACTTAAGTGTATCCTAGCCTAACTCTCTCTCTCTCTCTCTATATATATATATATATATGCACACATGCACATTTTGTAGATAGAGCTTTTTTATGAGACCTTATTGTTTATTTCAATATAATAAATTAAATGATCTTACTGCAATACATTTTCTATTATGTGTAGCGGTAAAACTAGGTGTTTGTTTTTGGTGTAGAAACCACCTAAAATACTTGTAAAACAAGAAACTTTTTAGGGGACAGCATACTAATCTTAAATGCATTTAAGGTATCATAATTTTAAAGAAAAAATACCACCAAGGGTAGCGTGTATGGCACTCTATCAAATACTGTTGTCAGTCTTTATCATGGAAAACTGAGGACATCACCAATTGTTCCATTTCTATCAGTAGAACGATGCCACTTGAGAACAACATGTTATAAAGGGTGATTATCTTGAACATCATTATATGTATAAAAATTGGTAATGGTATATAAATTATCTGTGTACATACATTCATGTATTCAAATTTAGGAAATGGGTATGGTATGAGGATATTTTAAAAGAATTTTAATGAAAATACTCTAGCATCAAGTCTTTTAAAAGTTTTACTAACATTAAGCTCACATTATTATGAATAAGCTCAAAAAATTGTCTTTCACAAAGGATATTTCAATTTAGCTTTGTGAAAATATTATCTCTATGAATTATTACAATGATAAGAAATATGAAAATAAGATTTTGATAACGTGCACTTCTAAATTAAAAGCATCCATTGTTACGGATGTGCAATGCTTAAAGAAAAAATCAAAGATTAGGAGTGATATTGTTTTATTGGAAAACATTCGTTTTTATGTTCACATTTCACAATCTTGCTTTTAATATATTCATTTCTTCTTATTTTATATTATCCATCCAGGTTATATCCCAAAGTCGATATATTCTTAACTACAAAAGTAAGTGATCTCCTCAAAACAAAACATTTAACAAAGACACCAATGCTCAACAATTTTTATCAAATGGAAAAAATTGATCACATAAAAAGTTCAAAAGCATATCACTAATTCCCAACTACACGCCACCTCTTCAAGTAACCCAATATATGTGTGTTGTTAAGTCATGATGAATGCTCAACTTAATGGGGCAAAAGCCCTTAGTTGGTTCCAAGTCTTCCTAACATGCCACCAATCATATTTATAATAATGTATGCATGGAAATTTCACTAGAAACATTATCCTCGAAAGTGATATTTCAAGCATCCTAAGGGATGATTATAAATAGTTGGAGTTCACTACAGAAGCAAGTGGTATCCTAACCACAAACTATTGATAAATTCACTCCCAAGTATTTCTATTAAAGGGATAAATAGATCACATCTAAACAAGGTAAAATCACACCATAAATCTCCAACTATGCGCCATAAACTTTATATTTAACAAACTAGATTCATCATAGTGTTAGTCTCATAATTAAAACTATTATAAGCATGCAAAGATATGCTATTGAACAAAATAGATTCATCATAGAGATAGTCTCATACTCAAAACTATAATTGGAAAGATATGCTACTAAATTGAAAACTTGAAGAGATAACAAACAAGAAAACCATTCAAATACATGATACAGAAATCTTGTAACTTTCAACACTATATTTGTTCAACAAAGTGAAATTAATATCTTGAAAAATACAGAATTCTTGATATGTCAAATTTACTTACATAAATATATGTGCAAAGCACGTGCAATTACTAGTATATATATAGCCCATCTTTAATACCTGCGCGGGTAGCTACCCACCTCCTATTTTAGTTACTTGTTTTTGAGTTTCTTACTTTTGACATGTAGAGGGTTACTTTACCTTGCAAACTGCTAAGTTTCATGCATAGATAGTTATGTTTGTAACAACGGATTTTAAAATAAGATTACATATATATCTTTTGTGTATTCTGCCCGGTTTTACTCTTTTAGTCGTATAGTTACTTTGTTAGAAACATAGTTACTTTTTATGCCATATAGTTACATTCGGGACGACGGGTAGCAAAAATCCAGACTACCCGTGAGGATATTAAAGAAATGGTCATATATATATATATATATATATATATATATATATATATATATATATGTATATATATACATGTATATATATATATGTATAATAATAGGCAACATTTAGTTATCCTACCATTGTGTGCACAAAAATGGTAAAATTACAATCGCTGACATAGATAAATATTTATATATTAAGATGTAGTAGCATAACCTCTACTATATTGGGGAACTCACATGTATCAAGGTGTACAAAAATGACAAAATATAACAAAGTTTATCATAAGTAATGATAACCAAAGATAACACGACATAATTAATTTCTAATTTTATATCAATTTTTCAATCTAGATCATATTCAACATTTGAACATTCTTTAAAAAAAATTAACCTTTTTCCATTTCTCGTTGTTTAGAGTGTATATATTACTTTTTAGGACATTTTATCTTTGCATTTAGTTGTCAAATTAACTCAATGCGACTTTAAACAATCTTTCACTTGCAAAAAATGATATTATACCCTAATATCAAATTTTGTAATCATTTAAACATAGGTTAACAATAAGGATATATTTAAGTAAGATGGATATGATGATAAATTCAAAACAAATAAAGCAAGTCTGTACTATCGAATATGTAAGAATGAAAAAATCAAGAAAAGAAAGAAAACACAATGAAATTATCCATGATTTTATCTTATTATTTAAGATTATAAGTTCAAAGGTCCAATGTCTATTTTAAGTTGTAATATAAATTTACTAGGTATGAAATTATATATCTATTCATGAGAAATTTTCAAAACAAATAACAAAGTAGATAATATGTTTAGCTCATATTAACTAATTGCTTATCTATTTTACTTCATGGAAGTCACATTTTTGTTTCTTATTACACATTTATTCTAGAAGAAATAATTAACTCAATTATAAATGGAATATAATCACAATTTAGAAAATAAAAACATACATCCTATGATATGTGAAATTATATATACTCAAAGATAATAAATTATAAAATAATTAAATGGAAAAAATGAATAATGAAGTTGATAATATATTAAGCTCAAATTAATCAGTTGTTTTCCTATTTTTAAAATTAGCCATTTATTCATACCATTGTTAGGGGGTTTTGAATCTGCGACCTCTAGGTCGTACATCATTGTTTTAATGATTGGGTGCCACATCTTTGGCAATTGTTTTCCTATTTTACTTCATTGTAGTTACATTTATGTTATTATACAATTTATTTTAAAAGAAATAATTTAAATCAATAGTAAATTCAATATGTTCATAATTTAAAAATAAAAACATATATTTTATGATATCTAGCACTATATACACTCAAAGACATTAAATTGTAAAATAATCAAATGGACAAAGATGTTGATTTTGTTTCAACTTCAATTGGTGAGAAATTATGCGTGATTCTGTATGCACCACTTTGTTAAAATTTAATTTTGGTCACAATTGAATTTGGAATTTTGTATCATCCTGTATTCAACTTAATGCGATATTTTTTAACACAAAATACTATTTGACTTAAACCAAGAAACATAACTTTTGTATCAAGACATATGTTGATTGATGACAACATTTTAAGATGAATACATAAATGAATAGATTCTCAAGTTCAAATCAACCAATGTATTTATTCTATCTTACTTCTTGACAATCATGTATATGTTCCATCATATGTTTTTATTACTAAAATAATCTAACTTGATAAATTCATAATTTGAAAACATAAAACGCATGTAATGGAAAATCATTCCATGATATTTATAGTTATATACATTCAAAAATATCTAATTATATAACTGTTAGATACACAAAGGTATTAGTTAATATTCAAGCATTGATTTTTTTATATTTCTCAATTAAATATTATTTCAAATGTAATACATGTTCTTAGCATGTGCATTATGCTAGTACTATATAGGAACGGCTGTCAGGAGTTTACTATGCAATATTTACGATTATTTTTATAAATTACAGACTGCCCCACAGTTCTTATTTGAAATTTGAGAATACCGAACCGGGGGTTAACTTGCAATATTTACAACTACTAGCAGAAAAGTGATTCCTCTAGTGTAATCCCTATTCACATGCCCACTGCAACGTTTCTTGCATGCAGGTCTCGCTGTGTGTTGCAAGGGTTCTGCCGCAACCAATGAAAACCTACTGACTTCCTGGCACCATCTCTTATGAGAGTTGCTACTCGCTGCCTTAGCGTTGACGAGAAGATTGATTGTTGCCCAACAAATTTTGTACTGATGATCGACCCTGGGGGCGTGCTCCAAAAGTGGAGGTGTGATCCCAAAGGAGTATCGAACTTTGAATTTATAATCTGAAACCTTCACGGATCCTCACAACTATAATACGTGGTTGAAGTAGATATATGAGGTCAAACACATGGACATGGGGACATTTAGGATGCTTGAGATCTTGCTCTTAAGTCAGTTAAGTCAAACTGAAAGTTGATAAGAGTTTGGAACTAGAACTAGTTTAGCAAAATGTAACGAAACAAAAAAGCAGAGTCGGCAGATTCTACTAATAAAAGAGAAGGAGTTCCTGGCTATGTAACCACAAGTTGGATGGTCTATGCACTCGTTCATGGGTGTAGACAATCCTCAAACACCTCAGTAAGCAACCTACATCCAAACATAGTACATACTATGGTATCTATACATGTGGGGGGTCATCCCACTCATTTTCACACAGAGTGACTATAACCCATCATTGATATGAAACATCTTTCGAGGATGACAAATGAACACTATAGAATATTTTAGATAACATATCAGGTCTAAAATATGTTGAGATGCTAGGAACAGATGTGATTTGGGCAGAACATGGTAGTGGGTCCGACGTGTCGGGTTGGGCTCGGCCATGCCCAGGTATACTCTTTTCATATTACGATCCAAACCATCTTCTCTTATCTAGTTTTACAACAAATATCTTGATATAGGTAAAAATAGAAGTTCAAGAAAGAAAGAAATCAACCAAGCTAGCAATCATAGCCAAAAAAATGAGTCATCAAGGAGACTTCCTCTCCCCAACCCCTCATTGACTTGTAGAGGCCCGACACATGAGGAGTAAGGTAAACCAAGTGTGAAACCCATTAGCATGTCATACATAAATCCCAATTTTTATTAATACCCATGAGGATTCGAACCTGAGACCTCTTCCTTCATTCACAGTCTAATCACCACTGATCTATACCCTTGTGGGCACTAGAAATCATAATCAGAAAGAGAAGATAGAATAAGAAAACGTACTAGATCAGAATAAAACTACTTGCTTAAGGTATAAGTACATAAATATGTCTAAAACGGGCTACATAGCCAAGAAGAAGCTCAACTAGCCATGGATAACATTCGTTGGAACCGAACAAAGATGAAAAAATATCATTTGTACAGAAACAAAGAAGAACAGTAGAAGAAAGGATAAGAAGAAGAGATATAGCCCCTAGAGGAGAGGTGGCTCTCACTCCTTAGCCTCCATATGGGCCAGATCTCATCTTTGGATTATCCTCCTTGCTCTTATGAACTCATTGGCCTCCTTTATCTTCAATTTCGCCCAAAACAACAGCTTCGTGGGTATATGGAGGTAGAAGATGGCTGAGAATGATAAGAAATGGGTGAATGGTGGTAAAAAATGATGGGAGATGGAAGTAAACTGAAGGGATGAACGTAAGATGAGCACTTCAATGCTTTCTAACCTTGGAACTCTCCCAGGGGCTCTGAGGACCAAAAATATCAAAACTTCTTTCTAGGTAGCGAGGGGTGTTATTTATAGGTGAAGGTAGATGTAAGGACCCTGACCCAAGTTTTGGGCTAACCCTCTTTGCTTTGCTTATTAAAGGTTCTTAGAACCTTAATCTAATCTCTCTAGATATTTTGATATCATGTGACAAGCTTATGTTTCCAGTTTGGTCCCGTTTGGATGTTGTTTGAGCAATGTTTGCTTGTTTTGGACCAAAGTGCAATCTACCCAAAGTAAGGGGTCATATTGCAATATATCACATGTAAAGCAAGCCTTTAGTTCTCTTGCATCATTATAAAGAGAATGATGATGTGGGGCACCTTGTGGAGGACCTATGTTCCAAGTTTGAGCTTGGTTGGTTGATGCTTGTGCCTTATGTGCTAGTTTTGGTGTAAATTGCAAATTACCCAAAGTGGAGGGTCATATGCAATTTATCAGCTCTAGAGTCTTCTTGCTTCTGTTTAGCATCACCTAGGCTGAGTATGGAGATTGGGGTGCCTTGTTTGGTTGTTTGATGAGGAGTGACATCTCTATATGGTCCTTATAACATATATGTGTCACATATGCCACCTTGTCCTTTTGTATATCGGCTAGGGCTTGGAGGTATTGTTGGGTTTTAGGGGAGGCAGAGAAGGCAGCGGAAACAAACAAAAAATTCTCCCCCCAAACTCGGAACAAGGAAACGCGTCAACGTCTATATAATAGGAAAGGATGGTTTGTGGAATCATACCTTGTCCCGAGGCTTGCTCGGCGACAATACCTCGCGCCTTGCGCGGTCTTCACTACTTGTCTTGGACGGTGTCTGTGCAGCTCCTGGTCGCACCAGGACTGACAAGATTGAAGATTTTCCTCATAGCGGCAGAAACCTCCCGCCTCTGAAGTAGTCCACACGGACAACCTGGAACTCCACACTCCTTGTCCCACAAGGAAGTGGAAGGATTCACACCCTCCTATTGATGTACTAGTCGCCAACTAACTCTCGTGCCTCCAGTTGCAACTGCAGTTGTCTTTCCCTTGTTGCACCTCCCTTTGCGGGTAGCACTTGCTCGGGCTCTCTTGGTTACCAAAACCAGAGAACGACAACTTTGCAGAGCAACTGGTTGCACTGAGATATACTTTGAGAAGCCCCCAATACCCCTATATATATAGGAGGGTCATGGGACAGGTTTCTCTATCCCGGGAAATGCAGCACTAAAAGCAGGAGTAGAAGGGTTCGAGATTTTCCACAAAAGCAACCAACTCGCAACCTGAACCGATCATTTCACAACTGAAACGGTCGGTTGGGGACCTAAACTGATCGGTTCATAAGTGAATCGGTCGGTTGCGACACCTCAACCGGTCGGTTCACAAGTGAACCGGTTGGTTGGTGGTCCTGGTCGGTTCCCGATTGATTTTCCTTCTTTTGTTTCTAATTGGTATCGAATACCAATCCTATTTCCCAATCAAATTGGGCAATTGAAATGAAAGGAAAATTCTCACCAATCCTATTTTCCCAACTTGCTCGGTTGCACCAGTTGAATCGATTATTTCAACACTTGAAGCAATCGGTTCACCCTGATCTTGAGCCGATCGGTTCAACAATTGAGCCGACCGGTTCACCAAGCTCAGCTGACCAGTTCATCACATGAGCCGATCGGTTGGGAGTGCAGATTGTGCAGAATCAGTCGATTATGATTTCAATCAATCTGATACTCCAACCAATGTGTCCAACACCTTGAACAATATGATATTGAGCTATTAATTGATTGAGTGTTTAATTGAACTACTAAACTCCTTTAGTAATCAATCTAAACATTGCTTGTGGACAAAATTCCTCTTCCATGTTAAATCCTATGTGTGTGACCCTGCATGTCCATTTCACGTTGGCAGTGAAAGTCCATAACACTTATGACTTCACAAGCAAAGAGCGGTGCCTAGTCACACATCAGTGCTACCCAAGTGAAAGTAGAAAGTTGGAGAACAACTTTCAATCCTACAATCTGTGACTGGTGTTATAGAGAAGGTATAATTCCTTTGTCACTGATATCCCGAATGAACTCAAGGCATGGAACAGTCATCCTGTCAACGTTCATTCACTTTCTTGATCTCAGAGTAGATTGAACGAGATATGTATGACATCAATATCACATATTGATTCACACATGCGTGTGCACACCTATCTCAATCCTACTCATCAAGTGGCCTTGGATATCAAACTCCCTCAGGAGGGACAAATCCCATATCTATCACTCACCCCTCAAAAGCCCCATGTGTCAAAGCCACCCAATCATCACCTTTATAACAACCCATGTTTTAGGACAGTGTTTGATGATGTCAAAGTGTGCCCAACGACATGTGTTGAGTGTAGTGATTTCAGGTCAAAGAATCACACTCACCACCATCACTGTGAGTACTAACTGTGACTACCATGTCATGGTTCCATGTGTCAAACTCACGGTGGGTCTGTCCGGTACACTTGTTCTCTAACAAGTACCTATGTGTTTGGTTTGATATCTCTATATATCATGACTAATGAGATTATGTCATCAACAAACACCACAGTCTAGTCTTGTGTGTCATTGCTGTCTATCTACCTTCCACAATGACATCCGACTAGGGACATAACAAGAATGTATAAACTCTTAAAATCTGTATGATCTCATCGTTCATGTCCTTAACCTGAAGGCATACGTCATTGAATACTGTCATTCTCTAGACATTCAATTTGTTCTATCACTATCTCATATGACTAAACCAGAAAGAATTGGAAGCTTGCCTTTGATGTTTATCAAATCAATCTTAATGTATCCCACCAATCATCCCACGATTGGCTCTCAGGGCATACATACCAACAGACTCCCACTTGCACTTCGAGCCAATAACCCTTGAATCATATTCATAGTGATCTTCAAACATGTCCCACATGTTACTGTGCTCTAGTGTGAACATAGTGAGTAATGGCAACACCTTGCCAAAGTCAGTATAAATTGCATGTCTCTCATCTCTTCGCTGTACGTCACACGTATGAGATGGAGTTGTCATAATATGCGATCTAGTATTCCTTTGCTAACCTTTAGCCACATTGCATGATCAAGGATTCCATACTTGTCATCAATGAGCGGAATATCTATAAGTTCATCTCATGAACTTCCAGATCCATATAGTATCCACTGTTGTTCACCAACACATAGATACTCAGTATTTCCTTTTGAATGGTTTTATTGGAACACTTCCAATTATCAACAAACTTTCACTTATATATATACCCTATATATATTTTGCGATTAATTTTCTGTCCTTTCGGAAGTTCACATCAATGTAACTCTTTACATTGAACTCTTCCTTATCTCCATAGAACTAGTACTTCCCAAGTACTTATCAAGTTCTCATGGTATTCCAGTAACCCTTACTGGAATCAGACAGACATCCACTCGTCATGTCTCACATACGAGTTATCAGGGTGAGCACATCATATTGTCATGTCATACATACAACATGATGAATGCATTTTGTTCTTGCCATGTCGATACATGCATGATAATGGGATGATTGCATACATGATAGATCCATATCTATTCTTAGTGTTCCCATTCTTCATAAGAATTGGACACTTGGCCTTGGGATACTAACTCCATGTAACATGGACAAGTTTTCTCCCACTGAATATGTGCATACTGAACCCTTCAGTACAAATTGCCAATGTACGCTTTCTCTTTTCAGGACAAGAGGTTTTCAAGAACTATCTTTATAGATCTCTATTCCTATCACATAGGAAACATCTCTATCTTCCTTAAAGATAATTTCCACTTTTGGATTTCCATTCTAGAACATTTCCATTTCACATCAACATGTGGAATGTGAACACGCTCCCACTAAATCACAGATCCCTTCTTTATCTTTGACATATCAGTCAAACCCTTTGACTATATCATTAAAGTATAGATCCAATTCTGAGTTGCTTGTACTCAATCAATCACATTGATTAGTCCATTGTAACTTATAGACTTCATTTTCATTAGTGGATTCATAAACCTTATAGGTTGTGTCACGTACACATCCTTGTTTTATACCTCATAGGAATGCAGTTTTAGCATCCATATGCCAAATGTCTTAGTCATTAAGTTACAATCAACAAGCATCATCCTTCTCAAAATGTTATCCATGTGTCTTAACGCTTAAGACTCATTTGCACTTATGGATTCCATCCAATGGGTGCTACCATCAAGGTCATACCTTATGGTTCACATGGATGTCATTTAGAATGTAATGGTCATATACCATAACTCAAAATTCAGTTCCTCGCATTCATATAGATAGTTGACTCATCACAGGAACAACTTATCACATAGATAATCGAGGTGTGTCTGTCTAGGATATAAGAACTCACAACTCCTTGTGATTCTTAATGTCCTTTATTAGTGTGGGGTCTTCTTTTATTAAGAAGAATTTAGTTATTTGATAATCATTCTCTAACTCCTTAGAGTATGATTCCTTCTTGATTTAGACATCACCATGCCTTAATCATGAGTTCACTATGATACACTATCATAATCACTCATAAGGATATCAAACATTTGGTCCAATCATTTCATTCATTGATCTCATCAAGAATTAACACTTTACCAAATTTGTACATCATCTATGATAATCTTGAACACTTCAAGATATTCATATTGGTATTTCTCTAAACACCATTTGAAGTATTAGCATGTGTTCCAATAGGTGTGTAAATACATCACATGTATCATACCTAATTGGATAATCATTCTCCCACTACCACTAGTGAAGATTGATTAATCATGTACAAGAGATTCATGTCTCTTACTGGTTCTCTAACCAAAAGAGTCTAGATTTATCCATCACATGGAAACTAGAAATGAATTTCTCATGATTGATGCTAATTTCATTGTTTGAGTTATCTATAACTTTTAGGTATCATTTTATCTTATGCATATCAAATATCACAAGATAAACAAGGCATTGCCAAAAAGATCATATCTTTAAGATTGAAACATCAACTTTATTAGTTTCCATCATTGTCATACAATATGAAAAAATAAAGTGTTTCTATCCGTTGGCAATTATGAAATAGTAGTTCTCAACTCTATTTCGTGCCCTTTAGGCTGAAATAAATTGAAAGGTACTCCTATCTATGGGAGCAACACTTGCTCCAATGATGGGTGCTTCTTTCTTGGTCCTTTCATAAAGGCCATCACTTCTTTGCGGATATTGCATATCATATATGACATATCCATATATTGGTATCATATACCTCAGATTAAGAAGTGGTTCATTTCATGATACCTTAGGTGGAGATCTCCATCACCTCCTTCATCTTCTTTTGTTCTTCCAGATATAGAGGGAAATCCCTCATACACCCTTTCCCCATGTGCCTTGAGGCTAAAGACAACTTGGGCTCCTGGCTAGCATCAGAACCTTTCTTAGCTTTGCCCTTTCCCTTGCTCTTGGACTTACCTTTCATGCTCGTGATCACCATCACGAACTTAGGCTTGTCCTTCTTCATCTGTATATCGGCTGTCCTCAACATGCCCAACAACTCTGACAGTGGCCTATCAAAGTTGTTCATGTTGTAGTTCATCACTTACTGACTGTAAGATTCTGGCAACGATTGCAGTATCACGTCAGTAGCCAACTCTTGGCTCAGTGGAAATCCCAGTCTCTACAAGTTCTCCACATACCCAATCATCTTGAGTGTGTGAGGACCAACTGGATCTCCTTCTGTCATGACACACTTGAACAGTGCCCTTGAGACATTGTACCTCTCTTGTCGTGCCTGATCTTCATACATGTTCCTGAGATGCTGAATCATCTCAATGACACCCATGTTCTCATGTTGCCTCTGCAACTCATGGTTCATTGAACATAACATCAAGCACTTTGCATCAATGGCATCATCAAAATGCTTCTTGTAAGCATCCCTTTCTGTCCTTGGTGCATTAGGAGCGGGTTCCTCTAGAATTGGAGTATCCATGACATAGAGCTTACGCTCTTAAGTGAGAACAATTTTCAATGTCCGATACCAATCATGGAAGTTTGTCCCATTTATCTTGTCCTTGTCAAGGACCGATTGCAAAGAAAAGTTATTGTTGTTTGTTGCCATTTGTACTACAAAAGGAAAATATGCAATTTTAGTCCAAAAACTAATTTTTGACTTATTTGATTGATTTGAAAAATTGACGATATAATTAGGCCTTTAATTAATTATCGCTCCCACTATTTTACATCAAATTGATAGCCATCACCATCAATTCGGAAGATTATAGCGTACAACCTTCTAGTGGGCAAGATCTTGAAATCCTCTAAGTCATGAGTCACCTTTGGCTGATCGCCCACAACCTAGATCTCTCAGGTAGGCAACCCTTGCCAATTGCATCATATGCAACTCTTGTTGAATGAACATGCACAACACCTTGCCATGAACATTCCTTGCCTCTGGGCTTAGATGCTCTAAGAATCACCAGTTAAGTCTAACCCAAAAGCCGACACGGTAGAACATGCACCCTGCTTTGGCAGAACCTACATGTCTACCCTTCATACTTCCACAAGATAGACGGCGCACCACACTTTGGCATAACCTATGCTTGGTCAATCGAGTTTTTCATGTGTTCCGCTAATGGAAGGCATATAAGACTTAATATTTCAATGAGGGATTTGGTTTTTATATACATATACATATCCAATCACCACAATACATAGTATGTATCATATACATGCTATATCCCATAGAAAACATGCAAAATGATAAAAGCGATGATTATGGCCATCCTAATGTGATTCCTCGATCCAAGAGGTATCACAGTCATCTAGGTTTACATCACATGCGACTTGCACAAGATGAAATATGTGCCTGCCTTTGGAGTAGATCAATTCATCACATGAATGACTTCCTCAGTCCGGCCCGGTCGTCTTGGTGCCACGAGCCGATCGGTTGGCTCCTCCAACCGATCAGTTCACATGGTCGTCGTGCATCACGTCATGGCTGCCACCCGCTCATCTTTCTCCTCGAACCGGCCATCAACCGATCGGTTCACTCCTTGAACCGATCGTCTGGAACGTCAACTGATTGGTTCACACCTTGAACCAATCGCTTTAGTTGTCGTCAGATGTCCATTCCTTGACATAACAGGAAATAAAATCTATCCTATTTTACATTGCTTAAAATAGTACTCCCTACGTGGAAAGTAGTACTCCCTACGTGGTCCTAAAGAAAACAGCTGTTGGAGGTGATGATGAGAGATATTAGAGTGAGTCCTTCATTTTTTTATTTTAAATTCCATATTGAGGGTGAATTTGTTGTGGGATAATGGGATATTACCCGAGTTATAAGTGCGGGAGATGTAATTTTTGCTGTGATTTAGCCCACAAGAGGGGTGTGGGATGAATAAAAGCGACCCCTGGCTTAACTAAAAAAAAACATTGCTTAAAAGGGAAACCCCGAGTTACATTTGGGGGGATCAAAGGTAGGAAAGAATCTCGAATTATTTCGAGTTACATCAGGAAAAAGGAGAAGGGGAATCGGTGCGCAGACCGAGATGCAAGCAACCACAAACAACCACACACAGATATAGGGGTTTATAGGCCATAATCATGCTACACATCCACCACAAAACTCGTTTAAGGGTGACGCGCATCGAGTGCATTAATAATACATATCATATATGTAATTGGGATTTGTGGATTTAGGATTGGACATGCATAAAGCCAATTTTATTTGCATCGTATCCAATAAATAAAGGCGACAAACCAAAATCGATCATATCAATATTCCTAAAATATAGAGTAGTTGATGTGGCTTTGATACCACTGTTGGGTTTTAGGGGAGGTAGAGAAGGCAGCGGAAATAAAAAAAAATCTCCCCCAAACCCGGAACAAGGAAACGCGTCAACGTCTATATAATAGGAAAGGATGGTTTGTGGAATCATACCTTGTCCTGAGGCTTGCTCGGAGACAATAACTCGCGCCTTGCGCGGGCTTCACCACATGTCTTGGACGGTGTCTGTGCAGCTCCTGGTCGCACCAGGATTGACAGGATTGAAGGTTGTCCTCCTAGCGGTAGAAACCTCCCGCCTCTGAAGTAGTCCACATGGACCACCTAGAAATCCACACTCCTTGTCCCACAAGGAAGTGGAAGGAGTCGCACCCTCATGTTGACCTACTAGTCGCCAACATACTCTCCTGCCTCCTGTTGCAACTGCAGTTGTCTTTCCCTTGTTGCGCCTCCCTTTGCGGGTAGCACTTGCTCGGGCTCTCTCGGTTACCAAAACCAGAGAACGATAACTTTGTAGAGAAACTGGTTGCACTGAGTTGTACTTTGAGAAGCCCCCAATATCCCTATATATATAGGAGGGTCATGGGACAGGGTTCTCTATCCCGGGCAATGCGGGACTAAAAGAAGGAGTAGAAGGATACGAGATTTTCCATAAAAGCAACCAACTCGCAACCTGAACCGATCATTTCACAAATGAAACGGTCAGTTGGGGACCTGAATCGGTCGGTTGGGACACCTCAACCGGTCGGTTGACAAGTGAACCGGTCGGTTGACAAGTGAACCGGTCGGTTGACAAGTGAACCGGTCGGTTGGTGGTCCTGGTCGGTTCCTGATTTACTTTACCTCTTTTGTTTCTAATTGGTATCGAATACCAATCCTATTTCCCAATCAAATTGGGAAATTGAAACAAAAGGAAAATTCTCACCAATCCTATTTTCCCAACTTGCTCGGTTGCACCAGTTGAATCGATCGTTTCAACACTTGAAGCAACCGGTTCACCCTGATCTTAAGCCGGTCGGTTCAAAAATTGAGCCGACCGGTTCACCAAGCTCAGCCGAGTGATTCATCACATGAGTCGATCGGTTGGGAGTACAGATTGTGCAGAATCAGTCGATTGCAATTTCAAGCAATCGGATACTCCAACCAATGTGTCCAACACCTTGAACAATATGATATTGAGCTATCAATTGATTGAGTGTTTAATTGAACTACTAAACTGTAACATCCCTGACCTAGGTTATAACCTAACCCTGGAAGTTTTGCCTAAATATGTAATTATATACTTGTGGATACTCCCTGGCATGTAATTAAGTTCCTCAGGAACATATACTTTCAATTTTTCTCCTTTATATATAAAGTTGTAGCATTGTTTTGTAATACAGGGATCTATGTGCAAATTACCCAGTTAAGGGATTAACTTGAAAATTGCACATGTTGAGATGTTCCTCTGATGTTGAGACATCATGAGGATGTTTATTATGAAATTTTAGGGATTTCCCAAGCTTGAGCACCAAGGTGCAGCTGTGGAAGCAACCCCTGTACTTGAAAACCCTAAATTGGTGTAAAATGCAATTTACCCAATTTGAGGGGTGCAACTTGTAAAATATATCATCTAAATTATCTTTTATGACTCTTGGCATCATTTAGAAGAGAAATGATGAAAAGGTCACTTCATGTGAATAATCATATAATAAAGAACACCTTTGTGATTGAATAATCAAGGTGTATGTATAATAGCCCTTTTATGTGTATACTTTAGTGATGGGTTGATCCTCTTTTCCTTCAATTCTTGACCTTAGAAGGAGTTTGTACTTAGAAATAAGATGTGGGGACGTGCAAGGAAGAAAGGAAGGACTTAGATGAGAAATGAGGAAAGCATATGTTCTTATGTTGAAATTTCACCTAAGTATATATACTACTTTTCTCACTTAGCAAGGGAACGATCCTCTTCTTTTCATTTCTTTACCCCTTGCTCAAAACCGACCAAGGCTAAGCTCTGGAGCAGAGAAGGACGACCAAGGGTCCTAGGTAAATTTGGATCATCCCTTTTGCTTGTATTCATGGAGGAAACTCATTTTCAAGGTTGAATTCATGGCTAGCTCACCTAGCTCTATCTTTCTAGCCATTCCTTTCCAACTTTTCCTTGGAGAATTCACCTTGGCCGACCTGTGGAGCTCAAAGACGCCATTAAATCTTGGAGCTTGGAAGCTTGGAGCTCAAGGAACAACCTTTAGGCGGGTTTTATAACTCTAAACCTTATGCTTTGATTATACATCTTTTTCTATGCATATAGTTGGTAGTTCTTCTTCTTCCCTATCTTCCCTTGCATCCTTGCAAGAAAAATCGTGAAGAACTGCTACTGTTCTTAAGGTAGAAGATAAGGGTGTTAATTCCTATGCTTATCCACGGTTTTCCCCTTTACCAAACGACCTCCACTAATTTCCCATACGGTTTACACAACCGTTTGGTGGGCAAACGGTTTCAGGGTCGTATGAAGGCAAACGGTCTTCAAGACCATCTCGTTGCGTTGACCAAGCAAAGACCGTATGGTAATCTTGTTTATAATTATGTAGGTTAATCACCCACAAAATTTGAGGGATTAACTCCAAAGGAATCCTGAGATATAAGCAAATCAATTAGCAAAACCAATTGAATTAAGTTCTGATTTTCAATCTGTTTAATTTGCCCTTTTTGGGAAACGGTCTCAAGACCGTTTAAGATGGTTGACCAAACGTTGACCGTTTGGGATTACTGTTCATAATGATGTTAATTAACGACTCACCAAATTTGATGGATTAATTCCAAATGAGTTGAGAGTTGAAGGTACTTCAACATCATAACCCTAATCGGGTTGAATTGCTGTTTTTAAGTATATATCTTGTTGAGTTTTGGGTTGAAGGACCCAAATGGTCTCAAGACCGTTTGGGCACAACCCAAGACCGTTTGAAGGTCTAAGGTTGAGATAATTTGATAGGTTGAGGGTCCAATTGCAATAAGTTGATGAATTGATAAAAATGCTGATTTTAAACCTAATTGGAGTTCAACCCTAATCCAACTGACTTGGTTTTTGGTCAAACTTTGGGAAAACGGTCTCAAGACCGTTTGGATGATGTCCAAACGTTCTCAAGACCGTTTGGGCCAAGTTTGAGCCCAATTGGAGGTCAATTGATAGGTTCAACCTTGATTTGATTCACCTTGTTGAACATTGATGATTATCCGATTGGAAACCTTAATTGAGTTAGAATTAACCCTAATTGGCTTTCAATTGAGGGTCAAATTGATGTTCAACTGATTAAGGATAAACCTAATTGACTCCATTTATAAGTGGTTATCATGGATTTTGTCAATTGAGGGCTTCAACATACATATCCATGACAAATTGCAACTTTTGAACCACTTTGGAGGTCCAAACGGTTTGAGCCCATTTGGACCAAACCGTCTCAAGACCGTTTGGATCCAACGGTCTCAAGACCGTTTGAGGCCAAACGGTCTCCAGACCGTTTGGGGCCAAATGGTCTCAAGACCGTTTGGGCTCAAACGATCTCAAGGTCGTTTGGACCAATCGATCTCAAGTCATGTTGATCAAACGGTTTCAAACCGCATAAGCTCAAACGGTTTGGAAGTCAACCTTTCCAAATGGTCAACTCAACCAAACGGTTTGGGCATACGACCTTGAGGTCATACGGTCTTGGAGTCAAACTTAGCAAACGGTCAACGCATCCAAACTGTTTCAAACCGTTTGGTGGTTGAAGGTTGAAACCGTTTGGAGGTTTTCAAGGTTGTTTATACTTAATCACTTGAAGGTGTAATTGGTTCAATGATGGTTTGATCTAAACCCTAATGGTAACTTAGGACATTAAGGGACTAAGTGACTAATGAATTGACCCATGATGGTGAACAATGGGGTAAATTGCCAAAATACCCTTGAGGGGTTCAATTGAGTAATACCTTGTTCTAATCAAACCCTAATCACATGATAGTGATATTTTTGGCTTATAATAGTCAATGAGGACTTAACCCATTCTAATCTAGAGTGGTGTAATCACCATCTACTAGTAAGAGGAGAGAGAAAGTATCATAGGAGAGACAAAGTACCCTTTTATGGTGGAAACTCAAGTAAAGTACCTTTAATACACATGAATGTGCATGATTAGGGTATGATCCACCTATGTGAGATCATGGAAACCCTAATTATGATAATTGATGAATCTTAATATTATCTGAGGGCTTTAGTGATGATGTTTCTCATACATGATGATGTTATGAGTTCAATTCACCATGAGGTGAATTGTAAACCCTAATTCTAGGGTGATAACATATAATGAGAATAGTAAACCCTAATTTATGGTGATCTGATAAATGTAGTAATTCAGGGTTATGCCTTTGAGTATGAAACCCTAAAATACAAGTTGTTATATGAGGAATCTTTATTCCATGTGAGATAAGAAGTTTAATAAATCTAATCCAGAGGAGATGTAATATGAATGAGAATCCCTAAATTAGAAATGAAAATATGGAAATCCTAGTGGGATGAATAGTGAGTCTAGTATATGACCTAGCAATTATGAAATTCTGGAGATGTTTACAAGGTAATGCCTTTGAGTGATGTATAGCCAAACCAATGAGTATGATGAAATCATACCATGATATGGATGAGAAATTAATTCACACCTTGAATTGGTAATCATTATGATGTTTGATAAATGTTATAATTAAAGGTAAACACTCATCATACCCTGGTATGTTTCCAAGAATGGCAAAGTTGCATACTAGAGTTGGACTGATAATATGAATAGGAAATATTAATTAATGAAGGATGGGGGTATGTTAACCTTAGTCCTGTTTCATGCCTTTAGGTATGAAACTTTGAGAACAAGTTACCAAATATGTTGTCTTATAAGATAAAGGGATTTCAATAACCTTAATTTGAATAGGGTGAAACCCTATTTCTAGTTATGCTTTTAAGCATGAATCCTCATGATTGAAGTATGAGATGAGGAATCAATATTCCTAATCATAAGTAAAGGAAATGAATAACCCTAAATTGATGAGATTCAGGGAACCTAACTCTTGTAAGAGTAGGAAGGTACAACTTCTCTGAAATGAATTGTTTACTGTTATCAGTTAAATTTACCAAGCAGGTTCTTATATGAGGATGATAATATTCAGGTAATGATGATGATTTCATATTCATTGAAGTATGTTATTAACTTTATGAATAGTGAAATACCCTGTTACCTAGTAAGTGGCATCTAATGAAATTGAAAGGCTGTGAGAGCCATGAATATCATCAAGGTCATGCTTGACAGATGACTTGTGATGAGATATTTGGGAAATGATAATTGATGCGAGTTAGACTTGTTACATTTAGTATTCTATTTTCATAGCTGCTATGCTAATGATTAATGTTTGAGAACATGTATGATGTTAGAAGAATACTGAAATATACCTAACTAATCAAGTATAATCATTCCATGTAGAGCCCTGATCATAGATCCATCATTGTAAGAGACCAAATGATGGTGAAACAGGTTTTCCCAAGGGAACTCCTGGATCACATACTTTTGAGTATGTGGGGGAAATGGATGCGTAAATCCTTACATCCTAGTGTAGGAATTGATGTAGATGCATAATCCATCAACCCTACACTACAAATCCAAACCAAGAGATGTACCACAAATCTCCCAAAGAAAACACAAACACCGCATCGGTGAGAGATAAACAAGAAATCTTCTGATGACGAAGAGAGTATAGAACGCCACTGTAACTCTAAAATAGCGAAGGACCAGATTACCCTGGTAAGCTATAACAGCAGAGACACAAGATGTCCTGCAAACAATCCTCTAACTGACTGAGGAAGATGAGGTCATAAGAATCCGGCTCTTTTGATGACCTATGTATGATACCGATGCGACTTACTAGTGACCGGTTGGAGTATGAGTGGTATACCTCATCTCCAAAGGGCATAATAATGTTTGTAAAACATAATCAACCGCGTAGTATATCTGCTTAGGTTAAACTACGAGGAACAATGTTTGGTGTTACATTGATTACATTAATGATCTATTCAAATATTTTGTATACATGTCCTTTATATGCTTTAAAGACATGACTGCTTAAGTAGAAGTTGCTTCACTTGTTATTAAACATGTTGTTGTATGATTTATGTTATCTTGTCTATGATATTCCTTAATGTTATAATAAAGCTTCTAGTTGAGAGTTATAACTCTCGCTGGGACAATTTGTACATTGTCTCACTCCGTAGATTTCAACTCTTTTTAGGTGGTCGTCGAAGACGAAGGATTCTGTTTAAGGATGAGCAACAACAACAACAACAGTACCAGGGGCAGCAGTGAATCTCAGGTGGAGATACTGGCTGCTGAGTTATGTAGTTAGATAGTCCTATGCCGTCTCTGTACTCTCAGGTCCTAGGAGATAGTGGTTTGAGATTTTGGTGTTGGCTCTTGAGATTTTTGAATCATGTTGTATATAACTACTCAAGAAGTGGTTTAACAGAGATGTAAACTGTTTACTTGGTTCCTTATAATAAGGAGTTTTTATAATTTCTAAATCTTGTCTCAAAAAATTTTAATTTCCAGTAATTTTTCATTTTCCGCAACTAATCGAATGTTTCTGCTGAGTTTATATCGTGGTTTTGGAGATCGGAGCCCACAATTAAGTGGTATCAGAGCTCTAGGTTCGCCGAGTCTACAGAGACATAGGACTTAGGATGTCGAGTCTATCTTTAGTGTTTCTTCCTCATCTAATAGAATCTTCTGCTCCTCAGGAGAAGAAGATATATAAGGACGAGGAGTTTGTTGTAGGAAGCAACAATGCCACACCCAGAAGGAGTGCAGAGGAGCAAGCAGTAGAGGAACACTTACCTGAGGTTCCCCTAATTAATCCAACCATGATAAGGAATCCTTCCTTAGGAATCACTTTTGGAGAATTTAGGGCAACCATGATGTATCTAGTGGATCAAACACTAGCAATACAACCCAGATTACCAGCTCCTAATGATGATGTTCTGGATATCCATAGAATATGTAACCCTCAACAACAGGTTGAAGCAGAAGTAAATGATAACGCTTTGAACTTAGAGCAATCTTATACTCAATCTCAGCCTGGTGAATCAGTCCATAACAATGTAGGGATTAGAATACAGCCAGAGACCAGGACCTGTCATAATTGTAGGAGGCCTGGACATATCAGACCTAATTGTCCAGAAAGGATATATAGAGGAAGAATTGAGAAAAGGCCTATCCAAACCCAGAAGCAGAGGCCTGGTAGTTCCAGAAGGAAGAAATTTATGGTATCACCAACACAACCAGGACCTAGTACACCAAGTCAATGGTTATCTAGAAAGGGTAAGGAACCCTTTAGACCACAACAACAGCAGAAAAGCTGTCATAACTGTGGTAAGGTGGGACATTTGATGAAGGACTGTCGATCTAAGTCTGTCAATGTGATACAACTTCCGAGACAAGGTCAACAGGGATCACAGAGAAGGCAATATCAAGGAGTAGCTCAAGGACGTGGGCAAGTGTCCCAAGCGGGATCATCAACACCACCTCAACACCAGCCGACAGTGAGGTTCTATGAAATGAACCCACCCGAAGCAGTGGTCGATCCACGGGTAGTGGCAGGTCAGATGGAAATTTTATATTCTGATATGTCTAAATCCTGTGTAGTATCTGTTCTGATTTACCCGGGTGCTACACACTCTTTTATCACTCGAAGAGTGATCCGTAACTGCAATATGACAGTCAGTCATAGGGCAGATAGTTGTTGTTGGAGACTCTGTTGAGTGAGTCTGCCGTTTTGCAGGAGGTATGCTCTCCCTGCATCCTCTTCTTACCTAATCATCGCATTCAAGCGGACCTTATACTACTTGATATGCAAGGGTTTGATATAATACTTGAGCCATGACAGGTTAGACAGGATAAATGGTATTTCTTATAAATCTCTTTATGATCTTTTGGATAAAATTTAAAAGAGTAATTGATTGAACCTTCCTTGATTGGTCTCATAAAGGCTTTCAATGATACATCAGATAGATGTTTCATGTTACATGCTTACTTATATAAGATGATAAGGTATTAAAGAATTGATCTGAATATAAAATTCAGTAAAATTATTATTTATACTTGAAAGGATGAGAAAAGAGAAGGAACATGATAATATACAAGTGCATATTTTCTTACCTCAGTAATCATCTACCCTGGCCAGGTATACAATTACTGATGATAAAGTAAATATGGAAACTCTTAGATTGTTATCTTTTGATTACTCTGATCAAGTAGTCAATCTGAAACAACCTAAGGAGTATCATAAGATAAGAAACATGAGAATAAAGAAGGTCAACCCTGATTAGTAAAGGTTGCAAATACACACACACATATATATATATATATATATATATATATATATATATATATATATATATATATATATATATATATATATATATGTGTGTGTGTGTGTGTGTGTGTGTGTGTGTAATGAGTAATGTCCCATGATAAAAAGAAGAAAGAGATATAAAGTGTTGATAACACAAGTAATTAATACAAAAATAAGAATGATAAGAACATCCCTTGTTAGGGGTTTATGTTCTTAAAATAAACATATCTTTCTCCAGAATGTCTGTTAAGTAAATCTTGTTTGACAAGAAAACTTTTCTTTATAATAAGAATGTGTAACTGATGAGATAATTAATGCATATAATAAAGGAAGTTAGTATGTTGATTATCGGATGTGATGATACACTCAGGGTGTAAAGGCCCTTATATGGCCTCAAATAAATATCAGGGCTTGAACTTGATCCTAAGAAATGTTGATCAAAATTCTATAACATCTCCCTAAAAATGGAATGTTACCTAAGGATATAATAATGTAATGCTGAAACAATAACTATTTTCCCCTTTTCTTCCTAAGATTTCGGGGACGAAATCCTTGTTAGGGGTTTATGATTTGTAACATCCCCGACCTGGGTTATAACCTAACCCTGGAAGTTTTGCCTAAATATGTAATTATATACTTGTGGATACTCCCTGGCATGTAATTAAGTTCCTCAGGAACATATACTTTCAATTTTGCTCCTTTATATATAAAGTTGTAGCATTGTTTTGTAATACAGGGATCTATGTGCAAATTACCCAGTTAAGGGATCAACTTGCAAATTGCACATGTTGAGATGTTCCTCTGATGTTGAGACATCATGAGGATGTTTATGATGAAATTTGAGGGATTTCCCAAGCTTGAGCACCAAGGTGCAGCTGTGGAAGCAACCCCTGTACTTGAAAACCCTAAATTGGTGTAAAATGCAATGTACCCAATTTGAGGGGTGCAACTTGTAAAATACATCATATAAAATATCTTTTATGACTCTTGGCATCATTTAGAAGAGAAATGATGAAAAGGTCACTTCATGTGAATAATCATATAATAAAGAACACCTTTGTGATTGAATAATCAAGGTGTATGTATAATAGCCCTTTTATGTGTATACTTTAGTGATGGGTTGATCCTCTTTGCCTTCAATTATTGACCTTAGAAGGAGTTTGTCCTTAGAAATAAGATGTGGGGACGTGCAAGGAAGAAAGGAAGGACTTAGATGAGAAATGAGGAAAGCATATGTTCTTATGTTGAAATTTCACCTAAGTATATATACTACTTTTCTCACTTAGCAAGGGAACGATCCTCTTCTTTTCATTTCTTTTCCCCTTGCTCAAAACCGACCAAGGCTAAGCTCTGGAGCAGAGAAGGACGACCAAGGGTCCTAGGTAAGTTTGAATCATCCCTTGTGCTTGTATTCATGGAGGAAACTCGTTTTCAAGGTTGAATTCATGGCTAGCTCACCTAGCTCTATCTTTCTAGCCATTCCTTTCCAACTTTTCCTTGGAGAATTCACCTTGGCCGACCTGTGGAGCTCAAATACGCCATTAAAGCTTGGAGCTGGGAAGTTTGGAGCTCAAGGAACAACCTTTAGGCGGGTTTTATAACTCTAAACCTTATGCTTTGATTATACATCTTTTTCTATGCATATAGTTGCTAGTTCTTCTTCTTCCCTATCTTCCCTTGCATCCTTGCAAGCCAAATCGTGAAGAACTGCTACTGTTCTTAAGGTAGAAGATAAGGGCGTTAATTCCTATGCTTATCCACGGTTTTCCCCTTTACCAAACGACCTCCACTAATTTCCCATACGGTTTACACAACCGTTTGGTGGGCAAACGGTTTCAGGGTCGTATGAAGGCAAACGGTCTTCAAGACCATTTGGTCACGTTGACCAAGCAAAGACCGTATGGGAATCTTGTTTATAATTATGTAGGTTAATCACCCACAAAATTTGAGGGATTAACTCCAAAGGAATCGTGAGATATAAGCAAATAAATTAGCAAAACCAATTGAATTAAGTTCTGATTTTCAATCTGTTTAATTTGCCCTTTTTGGGCAAACGGTCTCAAGACCGTTTAAGATGGTTTAAAAAACGTTGACCGTTTGGGATTAATGTTCATAATGAGGTTAGTTAATGACTCACCAAATTTGATGGATTAATTCCAAATGAGTTGAGAGTTGAAGGTACTTCAACATCCTAGCCCTAATCGGGTTGAATTGCTGTTTTTAAGTATAGATCTTGTTGAGTTTTGGGTTGAAGGACCCAAACGGTCTCAATACCATTTGGGGGTTCCTCCAAACGGTCTCAAGACCTTTTGGGCACAACCCAAGACCGTTTGAAGGTCTGTGGTTGAGATAATTTGATAGGTTGAGGGTCCAATTGCAATAGGTTGATGAATTGATAAAAATGCTGATTTTAAACCTAATTGGAGTTCAACCCTAATCCAACTGACTTGGTTTTTGGTCAAACTTTGGGCAAAAGGTCTCAAGACCGTTTGGATGATGTCCAAACGATCTCAAGACCGTTTGGGCCAAGTTTGAGCCCAATTGGCGGTCAATTGATAGGTTCAACCTTGATTTGATTCACCTTGTTGAACATTGATGATTATCCGATTGGAAACCCTAATTGAGTTAGAATTAACCCTAATTGGCTTTCTATTGAGGGTCAAATTGATGTTCAACTGATTAAGGCTAAACCTAATTGACTCCATTTATAAGTGGTTATCATGGATTTTTTCAATTGAGGGCTTCAACATACATATCCATGACCAATTGCAACTTTTGAACCACTTTGGAGGTCCAAACGGTTTGAGCCCTTTTTGGACCAAACGGTCTCAAGACCGTTTGGATCCAAATGGTCTCAAGACCGTTTGAGGCCAAACGGTCTCAAGACCATTTGGGGCCAAACGGTCTCAAGACCGTTTGGGCTCAAACGATCTCAAGGTCGTTTGGACCAATCGATCTCAAGTCATGTTGATCAAACGGTTTCAAACCGCATAAGCTCAAACGGTTTGGAAGTCAACCTTTCCAAACGATCAATGCAACCAAATGGTTTGGGCATATGACCTTGAGGTCATACGGTCTTGGAGTCAAACTTAGCAAATGGTCAACGCATCCAAACAGTTTCAAACCGTTTGGTGGTTGAAGGTTGAAACCGTTTGGAGGTTTTCAAGGTTGTTTATACTTAATCACTTGAAGGTGTAATTGGTTCAATGATGGTTTAATCTAAACCCTAATGGTAACTTATGACATTAAGGGACTAAGTGACTAATGAATTGACCCATGATGGTGATCAATGGGGTAAATTACCAAAATACCCTTGAGGGGTTCAATTGAGTAATACCTTGTTCTAATCAAACCCTAATCACATGATAGTGATATTTTTGGCTTATAATAGTCAATGAGGACTTAACCCATTCTAATCTAGAGTGGTGTAATCACCATCTACTAGTAAGAGGAGAGAGAAAGTATCATAGGAGAGACAAAGTACCCTTTTATGGTGGAAACTCAAGTAAAGTACCTTTAATACACATGAATGTGCATGATTAGGGTATGATCCACCTATGTGAGATCATGGAAACCCTAATTATGATAATTGATGAATCTTAATATTATCTGAGGGCTTTAGTGATGATGTTTCTCATACATGATGATGTTATGAGTTCAATTCACCATGAGGTGAATAGTAAACCCTAATTCTAGGGTGATAACATATAATGAGAATAGTAAACCCTAATTTATGGTGATCTGATAAATGTAGTAATTCAGGGTTATGCCTTTGAGTATGAAACCCTAAAATAAAAGTTGTTATATGAGGAACCTTTATGCCATGTGAGATAAGAAGTTTAATAAATCTAATCCAGAGGAGATGTAATATGAATGAGAATCCCTAAATTAGAAATGAAAATATGGAAATCCTAGTGGGATGAATAGTGAGTCTAGTTTATGACCTAGCAATTATGAAATTCTGGAGATTTTTACAAGGTAATGCCTTTGAGTGATGTATAGCCAAACCAATGAGTATGATGAAATCATACCATGATAAGGATGAGAAATTAATTCACACCTTGAATTGGTAATCATTATGATGTTTGATAAATGTTATAATTAAAGGTAAACACTCATCATACCCTGGTATGTTTCCAAGAATGGCAAAGTTGCATACTAGAGTTTGACTGATAATCTGAATAGGAAATATTAATTAATGAAGGATGGGGGTATGTTAACCTTAGTCCTGTGTCATGCCTTTAGGTATGAAACTTTGAGAACAAGTTACCAAATATGATGTCTTATAAGATAAAGGGATTTCAATAACCTTAATTTGAATAGGGTGAAACCCTATTTCCAGTTATGCTTTTAAGCATGAATCCTCATGATTGAACTATGAGATGAGGAATCAATATTCCTAATCATAAGTAAAGGAAATGAATAACCCTAAATTGATGAGATTCAGGGAACCTAACTCTTGTAAGAATAGGAAGGTACAACTTCTTTGAAATGAATTGTTTACTGTTATCAGTTAAATTTATCAAGCAGGTTCTTATATGAGGATGATCATATTTTGGTAATGATGATGATTTTATATTCATTGAAGTATGTTATTAACTTTATGAATAGTGAAATACCATGTTACCTAGTAAGTGGCATCTAATGAAATTGATAGGCTGTGAGAGCCATGAATATCATCAAGGTCATGCTTGACAGATGACTTGTGATGAGATATTTGGGAAATGATAATTGATGCGAGTTAGACTTGTTACATTTAGTATTCTATTTTCATAGCTGCTATGCTAATGATTAATGTTTGAGAACATGTATGATGTTAGAAGAATACTGAAATATACCTAACTAATCAAGTATAATCATTCCATGTAGAGCCCCGATCATAGATCCATCATTGTCAGAGACCAAATGATGGTGAAACAAGTTTTCCCAAGGGAACTCCTGGATCACATACTTTTCAGTATGTGGGGGAAATGGATGCGTAAATCCTTACATCCTAGTGTAGGAATTGATGTAGATTCGTAATCCATCAACCCTACACTACAAATCCAAACCAAGAGATGTACCACGAATCTCCCAAAGAAAACACAAACACCGCATCGGTGAGAGATAAACAAGAAATCTTCCGATGACGAAGAGAGTACATAACGCCACTGTAACTCTAAAATAGCGAAGGACCAGATTACCCTGGTAAGCTATAACAGCAGAGACACAAGATGTCCTGCAAACAATCCTCTAACTGACTGAGGAAGATGAGGTCATAAGAATCTGGCTCTTTTGATGACCTATGTATGATACCGATGCGACTTACTAGTGATTGGTTGGAGTATGAGCGGTATACCTCATCTCCACAGGGCATAATAATGTTTGTAAAACATAATCAACCGCGTAGTATATCTGCTTAGGTTAAACTACGAGGAACAATGTTTGGTGTTACATTGATCACATTAATGATCTGTTCAGATATTTTGTATACATGTCCTTTATATGCTTTAAAGACATGACTGCTTAAGTAGAAGTTGCTTCACTTGTTATTAAACCTGCTGTTGTATGATTTATGTTATCTTGTCTATGATATTCCTTAATGTTATAATAAAGCTTCTAGTTGAGAGTTATAACTCTCGCTGGGACAATTTGTGCATTGTCTCACTCCGTAGATTTCAACTCTTTTTAAGTGGTCGTCGAAGACGAAGGATTTCGTTTAAGGATGAGAAACAACAACAAGAACAGTACCAGGGGCAGCAGTGAATCTCAGGTGGAGATACTGGCTGCTGAGTTATGTAGTTAGATAGTCCTATGCCGTCTCTGTACTCTCAGGTCCTAGGAGATAGTGGTTTGAGATTTTGGTGTTGGCTCTTGAGATTTTTGAATCATGTTGTATATAACTACTCAAGAAGTGGTTTAACAGAGATGTAAACTGTTTACTTGGTTCCTTATAATAAGGAGTTTTTATAATTTCCAAATCTTGTCTCAAAAAGTTTTACTTTCCAGTAATTTTTCGTTTTCCGCAACTAATCGAATGTTTCCGCTGAGTTTATATCGTGGTTTTGGAGATCGGAGCCCACATAAACTCCTTTAGTAATCAATCTAAACATTGCTTGTGGACAAAACTCCTCTTCCAGGATAAATCCTATGTGTGTGACCCTGCAGGTCCATTTCACATTGGCAGTGAAAGTCCATAACACTTATGACTTCACAAGCAAAGAGTCGTGCCTTGTCACACATTTGTGCTACCCAAGTGAAAGTATAAAGTTGGAGAACAACTTTCAATCCTACAATCCGTAAATGGTGTTACAGTGAATGTATAATTCCTTTGTCACTGATATCCCGAATGAACTCAAGGCATGGAACATTCATCCTGTCAACATTCATTCACTTTCTTGATCTCAGAGTAGATTGAACGAGATATGTATGACATCAATATCGCATACTGATTCACACATGCGTGCGCACACCTATCTCAATCCTACTCATCAAGTAACCTTGGATATCAAACTCCCTTAGGAGGGACAAATCCCATATCTATCACTCACCCCTCAAAAGCCCCATGTGTCAAAGCCACCCAATCATCACCTTTATAACAACTCATGTTTCAGGACAGCGTTTGATGATGTCAAAGTGTGCCCAACAACATGTGTTGAGTGTAGCGATTTCAGGTTAAAGAATCACACTCACCACCATCACTGTGAGTACTGTTTGTGACTACCATGTCATGGGTCCATGTGTCAAACTCACGGTGGGTCTGTCCGGTACACTTGTTCTCTAACAAGTACCTATGTGTTTGGTTTGATATCTCTATATCATGACTAATGAAATTCTATCATCAACCAACACCACAATATAGTCTTGTGTGTCATTGTTGTCTATCTACCTTCCACAATGACATCCGACTAAGGACATAACAAGAATGTACAAACTCTTAGCATCTGTATGATCTCATCGTTTAGGTCCTTAACCTGAAGGCATACGTCATTGAGTACTGTCATTCTATAGACATTCAATTTGTTCTATCACTATCTCATATGACTAAACCAGAAAGAATTGGACGCTTGCCTTTGATGTTTATCAAATCAATCTTAATGTATCCCACCAATCATCTCATGATTGGCTCTCAAGGCATACATACCAACAGGTATGTCGCCCAAGAGGGGTGTATCGACCATTGTAGTTGCCCAAATGCACAATACACATTCTAGAGTGTATCACCAGGCCATGAATGAGCTTCTAAGGTGGCAGCAAGTGGCATTTAGAGCAAGAGCAAGTGGCACCTTGGTTTATGTGGTTATGACACCTCTCCCTTGCTACCTCTCTCTTCCATGGTGTATATAACCCCCTTCCTCCTTGACCAAGTGCTCCCTTTCGGCCACCTTCCTCCTACCTGTATGGGACAAACATGGAAGCTTAGGAGCTTAAGGAAACTTGCATGGAGCTTGGGAGGACGAGCACCTTGGCCATGGAGATTCTTTGCTCAAGATCCGACCTTGGTGAGTCATGCTTCTTTGCTAGCTTTTCCTTGTGCTTTCTTCTTCACCTTCCTCTTTCTCTCTTAGACATGGATAGGCCCTTGATGTGAGAAGGCAGGGCCATGGTTATCTCCCCTCCTTTCTTCTTCTTGAGCTATGTATAACCATGATATCTTCTTCTTCTTTTTCCTTTGTTTCTTGAGGTAATGGTGATGGTGCCGAAGGCATGTTTGGAGCTTTGGATGGATGATGTTCTTGGAGAGGAACGTGAGTTGCTGCTTGGACCATGGAGCTTCGTGCCTTTCATGGAGATCCTCTTAAGGAGGGTTACATAACTCTTAACTATCTCTATTATGTTCACCCTTCTTATGTGCACATATTTGTTCTTGTAATTAATTTGGTACCTTTCTCCATGATAGTTTTATATATGGAATTTGGGATCTGATCTAATGGAAATGGTCACGTTTTATTACTGTCTTATTCTTTTTTATCTTATGCATAATGGTTTTAGGTGACTTGAGGTTGAAGATGAACCACCTGATAGGGTGCCTGCACGATACAATGGTTGCACGATATAGTGTCTTGCCCGTTAGGTCTTGTTTTGGTTGTTGGCACATGAACGATACCCCTTGGACTTGAGAGGTGAGCCATGCTCTAGTACTTGGGAAAAACCCCTCTCTCTCCTTAGTTGATGAAGGGTGAACCTATGGTCTAGATGTTTGGATGTTAGGTCGAGTTGGTTGGCCGATAGGGCGTTGCTCTACCCTTGTTGCTCATTATGCTAAAAGTCGTGCAAGACCCCTCTCACTTGGTTGTTGAGAGGTGAGCCAACTTTTGGTATTGTTGGATGATATGGTGTGGTGACCGATATCCTTTTCCTACCCTAGGGTTTAGGGTTTGGATGATATGGGTGGTTGATACCTAGATGGACCTTTTGATCGATATGAAATGCTATCTTTAGTGGTGAGTTGATGGTCTACCTTTGTTGCACGACATGCTCTTGGGGTTGAACCCTTGGATGATATCTTGGGCATTATGGTGGTGATCCCTTTGATGGTTTAGGAAACTGATAAGCTAACCCTTTGGGTGGGCGATAGCCCTAGAAGTAGTGCCTTGGACGATATGGGTGCCCTAACCCTAGTTTGGGGTGATATGGTTGCTTTAGCCGATTGTGGGCTCTGATCTCCAAAACCCGAGATAACACGATTTAAACTTAGCGGAAGCGATTCATTTAGCAGCGGAATATGAAAAATTACTGGAAATTTAAAACTTTTTGTGACAAGATCAGGAAACCATACCATTTCTTTTATAAGAAACAAAATGAACAGTTTACATCTCTGTTAAACCACTCTTGAGTAGTTATGTACAACATGATTCAAAATTTCAAGAGACAAAGCCAAAAACTCAAACCATTAACTCCTAGGACCTGAGAGTACAGAGACGACATAGGACTAACTAACTACATGACTCAGCAGACAGTATCTCCACCTGAGATTCACTGTTGCCCCTGATACTGCTGTTGTTGTTGCTGCTCATCCTTAAAAGGGATCCTTCGTCTTCGAAGACAACCTAAAAGTTGAACACTACGGGGTGAGACAATGTACAAATTGTCCCAGCGGGAGTTATAACTCTCCACTAGAAGCTTTATATAGTAATTCAAGAATACATAAGCAATAAAAGCTCTTAATGTATTGAACAACACTTTAGTACTAAGCAGAAGTTCAACATTTAAGAAATATGAAGAACAAGAGTACTTATACAATGGGACACCGATTCAACATCTCGTAGTTCATCCTAAGAAGATATACTACGCAGTTGATTATGTTTTACAAACATTCTTAAGCCATGCGGAGATGAGGTATACCACTCATACTCCAACCGACCACTGTTAAGTCGCCTCGGTATCATACTAGGTCATCGAAAGAGCCGGATTCTCATGACCTTCAACTTCCTCAGTCAGTAAGAGGATTGCTTGCAGGACATCTTGTGTCTCTGCTGTTATAGCTCACGAGGGTAATCTGGTCCTTCGCTATTTTAGAGTTACAGTGGCGTTCTGTACTCTCTTCGTCATCAGGAGATTTCGTGTTTACCTTCCACTGATGCGGTATCTGTGCTTTCTTCGTCATCAGGAGATTTCGTTTTTACCTTCCACTGATGCGGTATCTGTGCTTTCTTCATCATCAGGAGATTTCGTGTTTACCTTCCACTGATGCGGTATGGATTTGTAGTGAAGGGTTGATGGATTACACATCTATATCAATACCTACACTAGGATGTAAGGTTCTACACATCCATATACCCCACATACTCAAAAGTATGTGATCCAGGAATTCCCTTAGGAAAACCTGTTTCACCATCATTTGATTTCTGACAATGATGGATCTATGATCAGGTCTCTACATAGTATGATTACACTTGATTAGTAAGGTACATTCAGTATTCTCTTAGCATCATACATGTTCTCAAACAATAAACATTAGCATAGCAGTTGTGAAGGAAGAATACTAAATGTAACAAGCCTAACTCACATCAATTATCATTTCTCAATACTCTCATCTTAAGTCATCTCTAAAGAATGACCTTGATGGTATTTATGGCTCTCACAGCCCATCAAATCTCGTGAGATGCCACTAACAAGGCATCAGAAATATTTCACTATTCATAAAGCTAAAACATGCTTTCAATGAATACTGTGTCATTATCCATACCTGGATATGATCATTCCCATATAAAAACCTGCATGGTTAATTCAACTGATAAATAGTAAATAATTCATATCAAAGAAGTTGTTCCTCCCTACTCTTACAAGAGTTAGGTTCCCTAAATCTCATCAATTAGGGCTATTCACTTCCTTTACTTATGATCAGGAATCTTGATTCCTCATTTTATACTTCAATCATGAAGATTCATGCTCAAAAGCATAATTTGGAAATAGGGTTTACCCTATACACATAAGGTTATTGAACCTCTTTGTCTTTAAAGCATCATATGTGGTAATTTGTTCACAAAGCTTCATACTTCAAAGCATGATGCAGGACTAAGGTTAACATACCTCATCGTTATCATGGTATGATTATATCATACACATCATTTGGGCTTAACCCCATTCTCAAGGTACATTAATTAACACTCATCAAGGTGTAACAACTCATTACATTTCATTGTAATAGTTGCATAACACAATTCATATGTTTCTTACCCAATTATATTGGATTTGAAGTACATCAAGGCATATAAACCCTGAAATGTTGAATGTGATAACTATCATATCTTTATGTATCACTTTCTCATCATTTCAAACTCAGTTGAGTTATCCATCTTATCTTGTATTAAGGTATTTCCCTCTTAATACATTCCATCACTAATCTCTTACCTTTAGCATATAATGCAAAGGCCACACATTAGAATTGTACAACTATCTCACAATGATATGGACTTATCTTAGTTTATGGCATGACTTTATTATAAAGTTGCTTATAAACAATCACAATGATACACCCTCAACTAGGGTTTCTCATCACATATCTTATGTATCCTTCATCCAATTATATTGGACTTATAATCATATCAAGGTATACGATCATATGCGGTCACTTTCAAATTACATCTAAATCAAGCATAGAGCACCACAGCCGTGCAACCAAGAACGACCGTGCAAAGGGAAGCCACCACGACCGTGCTACCTTGCACGGTCGTGCAAAGTGAAGCTACCACGGTCGTGCTACTGAAGTTTTCCTCATGAATCATATTCAAGTATGAATTATATTCTTTCATTATGGATTAGGGTTTCACATACCATCTCCCTTCTTTAGAATAGGGATTACATATAGCATCACCCTTCATTAGGGTTTCATATCACGTTTCCCATATTCAAGGTTTGCTAATCATTCCCAATTAGGGTTTATCATGAAATCACCCTCAATTAGGGTTTCACATGGATACACCCTCAACTAGGGTTTCACATGGATACACCCTCAGTTAGGGTTTCACATGGATACACCCTCAACTAGGGTTTCACATGGATACACCCTCAACTAGGGTTTGAGTTCAATAACCCTGTCAATTAGGGTTTATGTTCATGTTTAGGGTTTCATGATATCTTTACTTAAGGATCATAAATCTTAACCACCACATGAATCATATTCATGTATGAATTCATGCTATCAACTTCTCAACTTGAATAGGTCATATCACCCTTTAGTTGAGTTCATACAACTATGATTAACATAGTGTATCAAGTCATTGACCCTATAAGCAATTAGGAATTCATCCCTTAATTGGCACTAATCCCTTAGGTACTATTCGGGTTTCAACCTTTGTACCTTCTTTTATTATCATTACTAATCAACATTAGATCAATGGATCATTCATCATCTTTATTCTGAAGATATTCAATCACATTGGACCTCCATTACATAGGGTATCCAATTGAATTAGGGTTTTCAATGTTGATTCCTTCAATCATTGAATTCATGGAACCAGTCATCAATTGGACCTACCCTCATACTTCAATTGAGTTTAATAGGTCAACCTTCAACTGATTTGACTCTCAATTGACCCTCAATTGATCATCAATTAGGGTTTGATTCAATTGAATTAGGGTTTGGAATCGATGATTCAACAACACTAATCAATGTAAGACTAGTTGCTTTGAAACCATTGAACCATCATCCAAATTGGGTATGACCTGACCCCAAACGGTCTTGAGGTCGTTTGGATGACCTCCAAACGGTCTTGAGACCGTTTGCCCATCATATCACTCAAATCTAAGCAATCCAATTAGGGTTTGGTTCATTGGATTGATCACCAAATCAACATTACATTGTTTAACAACTTGGTACCTTTAGACCTTCAAATACCTAACCATACTCAACCCTAGACCTCCAAACGGTCTTGGGTGACCACCAAACGGTCTTGAGACCGTTTGGATGAGCTCCAAACGGTCTTGAGACCGTTGTCCCATCCAACCTTTGGACTCTAGTGAAAATTCATCATGGATTGGTCTATCGAGTTGATCAACAAATCAGCACTACATTGCAATATGATTAGTACATTTGGACCTTCAATTGGTCAACTATACTTGACCACAGACCTCCAAACGGTCTTGGGGTTATCTCCAAACGGTCTTGAGACCGTTTGGGTGATCCCCAAACGGTCTTGAAACCGTTTGGGCTAATCAACCCAAAATCTCAACTTAACTCATTGGAATTTCAGCACTGTTTTCAATTAGGGTTTACCTAATTGATTAGCCTTCAACTCATGATTCTTTTCGAGTTAACCCCTAAAATTTGGAGGGTCATTAACCAACAACATTAGGAACAGTAATATCAAACGGTCAACGCTTGGTAAACTCCACCAAATGGTCTTGAAACCGTTTGCCCAAAAAGGTCAAGTTAATCAGGTTGAAAAATCAGCACTTAATCCAATTAGGTTTCCCTAATGGATTAGGCTTCAACTCACGATTCCTTTGGAGTTAACCCCTAAAATTTGGAGGGTTATTAACAAACATCATTAGGAACAGGAAACTCAAACGGTCAACGCTTGGTCAACCATATAAAACGGTTTTGAAACCGTTTTCCCAAACAGGTCCAGTTAATCAGGTTGAAAATCAGCATTTAATTCAATTTGATTTGCCTACTTGATTGGCATTCAACTCACGATTCCTTTGGATTTAACCCCTCAAATTTGTAGGGTCATTAGTCTACATAATTAGGAACAAGATTCACAAACGTTCAAAGCTTGGTCAACCATCTCAAACGGTCTTCAAACCGTTTTCTCCCAAACGGTTTCAAACCGTTTGCTCCCAAACAGTTTCAAACCGTTTGCCCTTAAACGGTTTGTTGAAACCGCATAGCCAATCAAATTAAAACGATTTGGAATAGCTATCAAAACCATTTTGCTTGGTAATTTTCTTTGGATACGCATCTAGGATGATGTCATAATCCCCTTCCTTCGAACAACCAAGAACAACAACCGTTCTTGATGGAAATTGCAGCAAAGAAACAAGAGTGTATCAAATTGAAGAAATCAATCAACAAAGCATAGAGAATTGATGCAATAGCAATGTTTAAGGGTTTGAGTTATAAAACCCGCCTCCAATTGAGCTCCAAAGCTCCAAGATCACGCCATTAATGTTGGATGAAGCTCTTGCAACTCCCCCTAGGCTCGTCCTCAAGCTTTTGATTGTAAAAGTTGGCTAGGGTTGAAGAGGAGATCGAAATAAGAAGGAATCCATAATTTATTTTCGATTTCCACCATGAAATCATGGAGAACGAAGGTCAAGGGCTTACCCACAGGTTGGGGACGTGCTCCCTGCTCCTCCCTAGCTCCTTGGTCGGTTTTGCAAGCAAGGGGTAGAAGAAATTCGAAAAAGGCCTTGGTTTGGACTTGGAAATGGCACTTTTATAAGGAAATTGATGAGAGAGAAAATGCCTTATAAAAATCCAATTAATCCCAATAAAGTGACCGCCTCTCCCCCCTCAACTACCTTGGGTACGAGGCACATTCCTTGCCTTTATTTCTCCTTCATTATCCTCAATTTAAAGAAAAGCAAATTAAGCACCTTAATGCTTATAATATAATATCCCACATGTGAGTGGATATTACTTTTCTTTATAAAAAGGTGAGTGGAATTTCACCTACTTAAGATATTTTCGTTCCTTATCTTGTTAAAGGAACGTCCATCCTTATTCAAAATCAACCCAAAACATTTTGGTTGAAAGCCCTTCAATTATTTTTATCCATTTTTGCCCTAAATCGAATTAGGGTTTCAATTAGGCATTATTCTTGATTATTTTAATGTCAAGATTCTCTCTCCTACAACTTAATTCAAATGAGGAGTCCCTCTCATTTTCTTTGCTCTAAATGATGCTAAGAAACATTAGGGACCTTGTTGAAGTGGTAATTTGCATATTGAACCCTAGATTTTGGGTAAATTGCAAATTACACCAAAACTAGGTTTTAATGCACAAGGATTGCTTTACAAGCTTAATCTTGGTGTCGAAGCTTGTGGAAACCATACCACTACATTATATTCATTCTTATTATGTATCAACATCAGAGGAACATCTTATCATGCAATATTTGTAATTTAACCCCTCAACTTGGGTAATTTGCACTTTAGTACAAAATAAGCAAACATTGCTTCAACATTGTTCAAACATGACCAAAATTGAAACATAGGTTCCTTTTGAGCCTTAATTACTTTTCACAAGATGACATTAAGCATATAATCATCTTTCTTAATCAAAACACCTAGGGTTAAAGCATAACCCAAGTCAGGGATGTTACATCGATAGGATGATCCTAACCCTAGATGCCCGACATGGAGTCTTGAATTATAGGGTTTCCCAAACCCTAGTTAACCGATAAGGTGTTTTTAAGTGTTATGATTCACACCTTGATCCTTCACTGATATGATGTTGGGAGATGTGGCCATGAGGTGCTTTTCACGATACTCTTAGATGAGAGCCCTACCCTTGAGTAAGATTTTGGGTGAGACTAAGTATCCCTACCCGATATGCCTTGCCCGATACATGTTCCCTCGTTTGGACTTGAGTATATGATTGATAGCTTGGATGGATTTAGAGTTGAGTTTTGTCCGCTACATGTGTGGAGCTTGGATGGTACCCTGGACATACAAGTGAGGGATGGACAATACGGTGTCTTGGCTGTTATAGGGTCTCAAACCCTAGTTGGACGATAGGGTACCATGGGCGTCATGGCAATGTTGAAGTAGTCTACCTTGGGTGGTATGAGAGCCCCTTGAGTATCTTGATGTGTTAACCAAGTGGGTGTGCTTGTTGGGCACCATGATCTTGGCCGATATGGCCTTAGGCGGTAGAGAGTTTAGGGTTGCCCGGTATGAAACCCTAACCCTAATGGGTGATAGGGTTTTGGGAGATAGGGGATGCCCATGTGCTACATGACACACGCCCATGCTCATGGTTACCTGATATCGACCTTGCATGGATGCACGATACACAGCTCTGGATCAGGTTGCACGACACACTATCGATCCTAGTTGGCATGATACCCCATTTGTGCATGAATGTATGACATGCTTATAGCTGACAACATAGGGTGAGAGTTGGTACTCTATTTGATACCCCCTTTAGTGAGGGTTTGCGGCCGCTACCTAATTTTGGTGAGGGTATGCGACACTTTTGGTGAGGGTTGTGCTCTAACCCGATACCCCTATGTACGTTATTATGAATGTACACCTTTGTAATTGTCGAAGCTATGACAAGATAGGTTGTGAACCCTTGTATAGTAGTTACCTATAGTTAATGATAGATGAACCTCTGATTAAGTTGGATGGTGGATCATGGTGTATGATCCTTAAAGTTAATCCTAAAGGATGATGCACATATGATTTGAGATATAGGGTATGATGGGATACCCATGATGTGGTAATTGTAGTATGTGTTGATTTATACACCAGTTATGACATTAATTTGCATATGTTGATGATGTTGGAATAATATTCCAATGCTATAAACCTTAATCTTGATGACATGATAATCAAAGATATGTTCATGAGATATGGGGCATGATGGATGCTCACAGTTTGATAACAATTGTAACACCCCTGACCTGGGTTATGAACTAACCCTAGGTGTTTTGCATAATGAGAGTAATTATATGCATGCTTTTGTCTTTAAAAATAATTAAGGCTCAAGAGAAACTTATATTACAATTTTAGTCCTTTTTGAATATTGTTGAAATCAATATTTTGCCTATTTTGGACTAAAGTGTAAATTACCCAAGTTGAGGGGTCTATTTGCAAATTGTGCATGATAATATGTTCCTCATATGTTAAAGTATCATGGGAATGAAGATGATGCAGAAGTATGGCTTGTGATAGCCTGAATTCTAACAAAGAGCTGATAAAGTAATGTTTTTGCATGAAAACCTAGTTTTGGTGTAATGTGCAATTTACCCAAAAGCTAGGGTGCAATATGTAATTTACAACTTCAAAAAGGTCCCTAATGTTTCTTGGAATCGTGTGGAGCAAAGAAAATGAGAGGGGTGCCTCATTTGAATTAAGTTGAAGGAGAGAGAATCTTGATAATAAAATAATCAAGATTTAAGCATAATGGAAACATTAATGCAAAATAAATAAAATAATTGAAGAGCCTTCAACCAAAATTAAAATGGTGGAATTCAGATGTCTGTGTGGACGTCCTTGAACTTTTCAAGGACCGAAAATATCTTAAGGAGGTGAAATTCCACTCACCTTATTATAAGGAAAAGAATTTCCACTCAAATATATATATTAATATTATAATGGATTACGGTGCTTAATTTCTTTTCCCTTAATCCATTGATAATGGAAGGGAGTTCGGTGGGTTTGAGTTTCCTTTTCATGCAAGAAAACTAAGGAGGAATAGGTGGTACCATTTTTTGGAATTAATTGATTTTTAATAAAACATTTTCTCTTTCATCAATTTTCTTATAAAAGAGCCTTTTCCAACCCACCTAAGGGTCTTTTTCGATTCCTTTCTTCCCCTTTCTTGCAAAATCGACCAAGAGAGCTAAGAACAGCAGGGAGAACGTCCCCAACCTTTTGGTAATCATTTGACCTTCGTTGTTCTTCATTTCATGGTGAAAATCATAAAACAATACATGATTTCTTCATTTCTTCACTCCATCTTCAACCCTAGCCGATACTTTCACTCCTAAAGCTTGAGAAATGACCTTGGGAGGTTGCTAGAGCTTCAATCACCATTGGACCCATGAAACTTGGAGCTTGGGATCAGATTTGAAGGCGGGTTATATAACTTTAACCCTTAATCTTTGTCATTGAATTCGATTTCTACTTGCAATTGATTTAATTGTCATTATTGCATTAGCCTTGCTTAATTGATGGAATTGCCATGGAAAAATGGCAGTAGATCCATGAGTCTGAAGGTTGAATATGATAACATGTTCATAAGAACACACCTTAATCAAATAGAAATAGCAAACGGTCTTGGACCTTTGGTCCAAACAGTTTCACCAAACCGTTTGAGACCAAACGGTTTGCAAACCGTTTGGTGAAGTTGGACTCCAAACCGCATGGTTGAGTTGACCGTTTGGTTTAGTTGGCCGTTTGAGGTCTGAACTTAATCATAGGTTGGATGATGATCCAATGGACTCAATTGGTTGATCCAATGTGTTTACGATCCTTCAAGTGGAAACCCTAATTGAATTGATTGAAGAAATCCTTGATTGGTCCTAATGATTTCAAGACATTTTGGGGCAAACGGTTTTGAGACCGTTTGAGCCCAAACAGTCTTGAGACCATTTGGGAAAAAATAGTTTCAAAACCGTTTGGTGGATTGGAGGTTGATCCTTGACCCATGGATGATGATCTAATGGTTTAGATTGATGAACCCTTCAATTGAATAATCAATGATCAATTCAATGGTACAATTGGAAATCGATTTGATGGAGAAATAACCAAATGAGCCCTTGTGGTTTTGGGACTGATTTGGCCCAAAAGGTATTGAGACCGTTTGAGACCAAACGGTATTGAAACTGTTTGGGGTCAAACGGTTTCAAAACCGTTTGGTGGCAAATGGTTTCAAAACCGTTTGGTGTTGAAACTTCAAAACCGCATGAAGGTTGTTAGTGATTCAATCATTTGGATATTGAAGGAAATGATGGTTCCAATTATCCAGTGATGGTTAGTTAATAAAGGTACAAAGGTTGAAACCCTAATAGTACCTAGGGATTTTTTTCAATTAAGGAAGAAACCCTAATTGTCATAAGATCAATGACTTGGTACACTATGTCATTCATAGTTGTATGAACTTGATTATAGGGTTGATATGATCTAATCAAGTTGAGAGGTTGATAGCATGGATTTGTTACATGAGTTTAATTCATGTGGTGATTTAGGGTATGATTCTTAAGTAAAGAGATCATGAAACCCTAATCATGAACCCAAAACCCTAATTGACAAGGTTGTTGAACCTTAACCCTAAACCAGGACAATTTATAATTGAAACCCTAATCCAAGGTATGGATGTAGTCCTAATTTAGGGTGATGATGTGTGTAAACCCTAATTATGGGTGATGGAACATGAAACCCTAATTGGGATGAAAAGTAAACCCTAATTATGGGTGATGGAACATGAAACCCTAATTGGGATGAATAGTAAACCCTAATTATGGGTGATGCAACATGAAACCCTAATTGGGATGAATAGTAAACCCTAATTGTGGAACATTGAATGTAAATCCTTTTATAGGGTTAATTGATGTGAAACCCTTACTAAGGATGGTTTCAAGAGAAACCCTGATGTTTGATGTGTTGTATAGCTCAAACCCAGGGTAATACTTTGTATTGCTTAATGAACCCTAATATTGGGCAATATGGTGATAAACCATATCCTTGATGTGATAATGGGATGATTATCCTTAAATGACATGAAATGAGAAACCCTAACCCTAGTAAGGGAATAGTGGTGTTACCCATGAATAGTGAATTCATATTTATTGAACATGGTTTTGATATGCAATTGATATCACTGTATCATCTGTGCTAACAATGAAGGTATCTTGAAATGATGATCATGGCCAGGTATGTGGTATGATGTTTAATTCACTATTGTGATTGTACCTTGAGTGCCTTAATATACCTTATTGCCTAGTAAGAGGTAATAAGAGAGTTAATGGGCCTCGTGTACCATGTGTGATGCTTGTAATAGCAATTATCATGTTTGCCTTGGTCAATTGACCTGAAGGTGATGATTACCCGAAAGAGTGGTAACAATTTTAATGATGAATCAAGGGTTTAATTAGCCAGTTCCATATGATTATGGTGATGAAATTGAGAAGGGATGATAATTCCCAGTTTTGAAATAAGGGACAAAGTCCGCAATGCCTTTTTAAGATTAATGAAAATAGTACATGTTTCTTTATAGCATTGTTATAATAAGTTGTGTTTGAGAACTTGCTTGATGCTAAAAGAATATGAAAATGTACTTAATTAATCAAGTGGAATCTATTCATGTAGTGCTCTGACCATAGATCCATCATCGTCGGTAGTTGGTAATGGTGAAATAGGTTTTCTGTGGAATTCCTAGAATTCACATATTTTGAATATGTGGGGGTAAATGGGCAAAAATATCCTTATGTCTGGGTGAAGAGATTGAGGGAAGGTAAACACTAAACCTCTCAATCCTTCATGTGTCGGGATAGATGTATCATAAATCTCCCAATGGTTGGGATAGATGTATCATTAATCTCCCAATGTTATTTTATGTCGGGTCGATGGAGATAAACATTGATGCTCTCGATTGCCGATGAGAGTGCAGTTGACGCTGTAACTCTATAGTGAAGTTCCAGTATAGCCTGGAAAGCTATTTGAGCAGTCGACACAGTCCTGCTTGTAGTCCTGTGTTGACCAGGATGTGGAAGGTCATGGGAATCCGACTCGTCCATTGACCTATTTATGGTACCAATTTTGATTCTAGAAATGGTTGGTTGGAGTATGAGCGGTATACCTCATCTCCTCGGAGCTTAAATCTGTTTGTAAAATATAAATAGCCGTGTAGCGTATTTACATAAGATTGAAATATGAGAAACACTGATTGATAATATACTGTTTAGTATGCCCTTGATACATAAATGGACTTATGTTTCTTTAACTCATATTGAATGTGAGACATGCTGCTTAATCAAGTTTTAGCTATAATATTGCATAAGAATGTTGCTCTAGTCAGCATAGATGTTGATTCACCTATTATTGATTTATATTATCCCACTGTTCAGTTTATTTCTATTAAACTACAATGACAATGTTTTGGCGGAGAGTTATATCTCCCGCTAGGGCAATTTTTATAATTGTCTCACCCCCGTGGGATTCAATGTTCTTAGGTAGACGCAGACATCAAGGCAGAAACTCTTCTGTACGAGAAGAGAAGCAGCAGCAACAGTCACAGGAACAGTAGTGATCCAACAGGTGGAGACATTGGCTGTCCAGTTTTGTGTAGTTAGTCCTAAAGTCATCTTTGTACTCTCGGGTCCTAGGAGTTAGTGTTTTGATACTTCGATCTGAGATTTTGTACATGTATGCCTCGAGGTGCAATGATGCATGTAATGTATATATGAACCAGGATGTAATGTTTTACTTCAGTTCTAAATGAAAGAGTTTTCCTATGAATGGATCTCTCGATAAATGGTTTTGATTTTGAGTGATTTTCAGTAATTCTGCTGATTAATAATACACTTTTGCATCAGTTAATCTTGTTTTATGAGTTGTAAGCCACAACAATAATATAAATTGACTACAGACACAACTATGAACATGGATGTTGTTCCAATCATGTGCACTTAAATTCTTGATAGCATGATGATCATAATATGTTCTCTAAGATCTATGTTCTATGTTTGGTGATCCAGTTATCTCCTTCTTATGCAAGCTAACCATGTAGGTGTATTGAATCCATAGCCAAGTAAGAGCTATGGTGATTATATGATTATGTGCTTTGTATAGCACTTGATATATGTGCAATATCTAAGTAATAATGATATGCCTTATTGATGAGATAACATATATCACCAGTATGATGAGAAACACCTGTTGAGGTGTGATCCTCTAGTGATGACATGAGGTATTGATATTCCCTAAAAATGTTATTAATGCCTTGAGAGGCACTGGTGTAATGTGATGAACTCAGGGATTGATATCCCATGATGATGTGTAATGATGAAGCCTTGAGAGGTAGTAGCACTATGAGGTGATGTGAGGGATTTATATCCCATGGTAATCTGATGATTGTTGAGGGAAATGGAAATAGCAGTAGCAATATAACACCAATGTAATGAATCTAATGGTGTTCATGTTTTATATGTGGTTTCTTAATAAAACTTGATTGCCCCCGACAATCTACTTAAAATAAATTAACTATTTACAGATGAATCTCTCATGTAGTTTGCCCTGGCCATAAATCTATCATCGTCAGTATTTGGTGATGGTGAAATAGGTTTATCCTGCGGGATTACCTGGAGCGTATATTGTTGAATATGTGAGGTTTCCCCTAGCCTAAAATAGGAGGATTAGAATGCAATTGTGGTTGTAGACTCAAGATGTGTATAACAGCATGGTGAACAGGTCCATGGCTCAGTGTGATAGAGCATGAATGCGTTCATGGCTCGGGAGCACGGTGAATTGGCTCATGGCTCAGATGTATACTAGTTTCGAGACTTGTACCAAGTCAGGCTAGAGAAAGGGCAGCCTGCGGGACTGGCCCTTGGTTGAGGCCACTTTGTTGGTTATCGTGCACTAACCATGGGGAGGAGAGGTCGTGGAGTCTGGATCATCCATTGACCTTGTATGGCACCGGCTTTGGGCTTCGCAGTCGAGGGCTGGAATTGAGCGGTACAACTCACTTGCTCAGGGCATAATAAATCATAATCTAGCCGTTTAGAATATATTGCTTAAGGCAAAACATGGAACATTGGTTGAGGCCTTGCATGTATAGTTTCACTATTATATCTTGCAGGTTATTTGTGATGAGTTCTTATAAAGCTTATCTTGTCAATCATGTTCCATAAAGAATGCATGTTATATGCCTCCTGGATAGTATGGTAAGAATGTTAATAAAGCTAGCTTGCTCAGTATGCTACTCTTATAACCTACTTATATCAGTTATCTGTGATCTAATAATGTTGGTAGAGGGTTATGTTTCCCACTGGTACTGTGTGTCTCACCCCGCTGGTTAATAACCCTTTTTAGGTGGACGCGCCTAGCAAGATGAAGATCATGTGGCTATGGATGATATGCAAAGGTATCATGCCTGATGGGATAGATAGTGTCTAGAAGTAGAGTTCTATGTGTTGTCCATGTACAGTCAGGTCTTCAGGAGAGATTTTTGATGTTTCTTGTATAATGATCGATGTATGGTTTCCGGTATGTATCTTGATGTAAAGCATCATGGCAAACCGTTATTTCATGTAACGAGATGATGGGAAATTATGTTGTAGCACCTTGGATATATGCTATGAAATGAAATGTGTTGGATCAGATATTATATGTTTCATCTTGTGGTGCTTGTTGTAAATCTATTTTAATTTCCCGTGTTTTTCGGTAATTCGCTGGTTAGCATGTAATCGTGTTTTGTTGTGGATGGGTCGTTACAGTAGAGTGTATGTAATAAGTGGTTGTGACACTTGTCTCGGTCGCTACCCTGGTCTCGTTTTGACCTTGTCGGGCTCGGCATGGTCGTAATCGTTGTCGCGGTCGACACGGATGTCATGGTCAAGACAGTTGTTGGCCCTTGTCCTTGGCCTGACCATGTCGGGAATCTCATTGGTGGCAGAGGAGATTTGGTAGCAGTTGCTTTGTGTTACAATCAAAAGGAGTGGCGCAGTCGCGACGAGTGTAGCGGTCACAACAGTCTTGATGTGGTTGTGGTTGTAACAGTCACGATGAGTATAGCGGTCACTACACCTTGACCTCAGCCCAACCGTGCCAAGTTGGATGTGGCCGTGCTAAATGTTATGGTTGAGACGGTGTAGCGGTCATGATCCTCGCTCCTTAGGGACAAACCCACCCCCAGGGGGCTATTAGTGGAGGTGGGTGGGCCTATGTCAAAGAACCTTCTGATTAACAAAGATGCTTTATGATTAAGTATTGATCATCGAAAATATGGTCTAAGATATCCTAAGTCGATGCACATAATGCGACGCTTGTAGAGGCAGAATCTAGAAAATTTATGTCTTCTTGGGTTTGGTGTCTGCAAGTTCTAAAATTAGCTAGTTGAGCAACTTCATCTTTAAAATGATATAAATTACTAAAAGATGAGAATTTAATTTTATTTTGGACATATCAATACTATAATGACACAAAATCATAAATAAATGACTAGTGTAAATGACAAAATTTGTTTTCACTGCTCGATAGCTTTTGTTACCATCTTAGTGTGAGGAGTTGAATAGGAAGTAATGTTGGTCTACCTTGTTATGTATTGCGAGTTCCTTCTTGTGATTCTTTCCCCGACTTCTATTTCTTATTTTTATATTTTGTGGTTTTCTCGGGAGACTTCCCTGGATTTGGGTTACAAATAGTCAAATGTATGTTTTAATTTTTGGCTTTTCATCGGTTTACTAGAAATCTGGCTGGTTCTCTCTATTTCCTGTTGTTTTGTCTCCATCAAGTATACTCTACACTCCTCTCTGGATTCTACAAATTGGTACATGTCCCATCTGTCTCCAGCCATCATGTATGAGGATTGAGGATTATGATGTGATCATGCTTAGTAATAAACTGAAGGAGTGCTTCCTAAATGAAAAAATTACCAATTCCTTAATATACTTCTTTTGTTAGCTCGTCATTGTTAGTCTACAATTAAGATATCAATTTCCTTTATCCTATAGTGGCCATGGTGGCTAGGACAAGTAGCAATTTACAACAGCAGATTTTATTGTTGTAAGGAAACGAGTTCTTTACAGATGTTACTTCTTTTCATTCATTAAGCCACCGCAAAGTGTTTAGTGGTCAACAACTTGCAAGCATCTCTTTATGCAGATATTGCATAGTAAACCGCAGACGACCTTTCCTATATAGTGTAGAAATGTTGTCTGTAAATATTATAATGAAATAGATAATACTCATATTATATATGATTGTGTTTTCTCTATGTGCTGTGTAAATTGAAAAGTGCATCAGTTCAAAGTAATATTAATGAATGCCTAAACATCATTATCTAAATTGCATTCTGAGCCATGTTGGAGTTCCTAGATGACTCCTTTTTTGTGTAACTCTATTTAAAAACTCACTAATATGTTGTGTAGCATGTCTACCTTTATTTGTTGTACATATTAAAGGTCATCTAGGATGGTTCTCTCTCAATTTGTCCCCGATTCTTCAAGTATATTTCTAACAATCTATTAGTATTGTAAGTTGCACGTGTTTACCTACATTTTTTCAGATTGTAAGTCTCACCAGTAAGGTTTGTGATATATGAAATCACTCATGTGTTTTGGATTTGAATATTTGTAATATTTCCTTATATGAGATTGAAAGGGGGATGTTCAAACGTCATTTTGCTTCCATTTGTATATCAACTGGAGCAAGGCCCTTAGTGACTATTATTTTTCCACTCCGTTTAAGTTCTTGATAGTAAATCTCATGCAAAACGGTTTATAGAGAGAGTTCCCTCATAAATTTAGCCTATTTTTCTTTCTTTTTATGTTGATCTTCTAGACTTAAACCTTGACTATATTTGTTCAAGGTTGTTTCTAGGAGATAGTTTTCTTAACTTTTCCTCACCTTTTTTGTTATTGAACATCATATAGTCTTACACTAAGAAGGTTGTGTAATATCATAATTAATTAGAAATCTTAGTATTGTATAAAAATTTGTCATGCAAATTTTATGGTCAATTTTTCTAAATCACGAATCAATCCTTAATCTCATTCCCTAAGTCATGTTTTAGGTTTTTATTTCAATGTTCACCACATGTTGGTGTGTCGAAGAAATAGAGGTCAACATTCTGCTTGGGGCTTTGGAAAAGACGAAATAGGAGGAGGTGAACCTTCGACATTAGGATGCTTTTGATAGTGACAGTAGAATTGCTTCAACATTTGTTCCTCCAAATCTATTGTACCGGGCTTGCACTCTCAGTTGTGTCCCAAAGAGTCCTTTCCCTTCATATGCCCAAACAGGGACATGTTGGGATAGCGAACTCGGGAAAACAAATTTGAACCCCACATTTGTTAGCAACGGCCAGGCACGTGTCAAGAGTGCAGATTAGATGAGTGGAGTTTGAATGACTTTAATAGGTGTTTTAATTTTTTAATATATTTTTTCAAGTTTATGTGTGTATGTTGCTTGATTACAAATTCTCTGAAAATTCTCCTATGTGGAACGTCTATCATCTAGCTTATTGTTAAAATAAATCAGTTTTCTTTTTTTTTCAATTTTATGGTTAGGTGAGTCAGGTGCATATACACGACCTCTCGGCCTTGATCTCATTCTAAAGTAGTTCTTCTAGGTACATGATAACATCCCATTTTATGTACTTTTTGTATGTGTTTTATACCTCTTCTAACTTACCTTTTATAGACTTTTCCCGCTTTACTTTATACCAAAAATCTCAATCGCACACCTCTTCCACATTAGCAGGGTCATACCAAGACACCGTCACGGTTAGCACCTCAACCGCGGCTCATCGACCACTAAAGACCCCCCCCCCCAGCCGCGGTCGAAGCCATCATAATCATCCCTATGCCCCGCGACTACGGTGCCTCACTTCCCTTTGGTCGTAGCCTATGACTCGCACTCCTCGGCCGAGGTGCTGCCTCGACTGACCATAGTAGGAGCCTCAAACATGGTCAAGCCTCGACTGCATCCAAGCCTTGATTGGCTGTAGAGGGAGCCTCGACCAAGATCCTACCCCGACCATGACTCAGATGGTTAAGTCGGTGGGCAACATCTATAGATAGGCCACCCACCTCGACTTGTCAAATCATCAGATCATCAAGGACCATGAAGTGTTGCCAAATACCATAGCCAGACACATCCATACGATCAGTATTGAATCTCTAAAGGAGGAAGCTATAGGAGAGAGAAGATCAATGACCCTCTTCCTCGAAACAAGAAGAAACCTCCGCATTGTCCATTCTGGGTCTAGATCAGAAGGAGTACATTGGTGTATCACAATCTTCAATCTCCATCTAGATCTATCATCTCTGTACTCTTCCCTCTTTGTGGTCGTGATGTATCTATCATTTTGTAACATCGTTATGCTATTCGTAAACATGTGTGGATAAACACTTAACTCAGGTTGGGAGTAGCCACTAAGTCTCTCCCAACATCTACATTCTTTCTTCCCTTTGAATATATATATCCTCTTATCAATATTATCTCCATACGCTTGTTCTTAATGTTGCACTTGTTTGCTTAGCTACCATTTTGTGATGTTTTATCATTGGTACCTCAAAACAGTAGTATCTTCTTTATCTAGTGGTGTGGAGTAGTATGGATGCATGAGAATGTTGGAATGATAAAGCTTATGGCCATATGGTTTGTTTTGTGGTTGTAAGGTAGTTATCTTGAGAGGGAGGCCACCTTAGATATCAGATCTAACCTTATCTCGAGAGAGGAGGGGATAGATAATTTTTATGACTTCTTGTAATCTTGATAGGGGTATACGAGGGGGAGTGAGTTTTGCATGTTGGGGATAGACCTTACCAGGTGAAACTCAATCTGAGTTTCCTTCCATATCTTTGTTTCCTACTGATCGTAACTGTTTTCCTCTTGTTGTTATTTTGTTTGCTTTATCTTTCTTTGCTATTTCCTGGAGCACCATTGTTCCTAAGTGAACAACCTTTTAAAACCATTTGCTTGCCTGGAGTGTATGAATGTGAGACCCTGCATACTTAACTCATGTCGAACTTGTCTATGTGGTTCGACCCCGATTACTACGCCAGACCCCTTATAATAGTTGTGGGGGATTGAGTGTTGAGTTATAATCTTAAGAGTCTGACTACTCTAGATATGCTCCATTTTGGGTGCACAATTTAGGCTAGTCAATTTTTTGTCTCCGTTGTTGGGGACAAGGCAAAATGAGATTATTAAGAACTTGAGTCCACTCGCTATACTCTCGTGCCTCAAGCTTAGTGATAAGCTTGACTGCATAGAAATCTTGAATCTTCTACCCTACGATTACGTAGAATAGTTCATTTTAACACGTTTTGTTTTTCTAACTCGATTGTGCAATCTATTTCAGGAACCTAGAGGGAAGCAAATCCGTTCAATTTTTCACCTTAACATCGAGTCACCATGCAGCCTCGTGTGGATAGCAGTCTTACTGGGGATGATCGGAATGCAAGATTTCAACATTACCCTCCACCGCATGAGATGGATGAAGATAGAGATGGTTGTCACTCAGATGGTTGTCAACGTGAGGAAGAATAATGTGAGGAAGAACGACGCCACCATTGTCGTAGAAGGAACAATTGCAATCATCATGAAGATAAGCGTGAGCGCGATGACCAGAACAATGAGTGTGAAGATGATGATGAAGGAAAGACTCTTAGAGAGTTCATCGCAACTAGAACCAACAAACCTAGACACCCAATTGCCATCTCCCACTTCAATGCAGTGAACTTTGAATTGAAACCAGTTGTAATCCCAATGATCTAGAACAAACCTTTCTGTGAAAAATCAAGGAGCAAAAATCTACAATCATCACCTTGATGTCTTCAAAAAACATATTTTATGCCATTAAGATTGGGGAATTCCTCAAGAAGTGATATATTGTAAGGGATTCAATTTCTCCCTTGAAGATAAGGCTTTGTCCTGGTACCTCAACCTACCCCACTAGTTCATAAATGAATGGATACCCCTTGCATATGCCTTTGTTACTAAATTTTATCCTACTGAGAGAAATATCCAAAATATACAAAATATTACTTCCTTAGCGTAAAAATAGGGAGAGAACATTCACGAGGCATGGGAACACTTTCAAGAGTACCAGAGAGATTGCCCTCACAATAACCACAATAATGGGTTCCTGGTGACCACCTTTTACAATGGGCTAACTCCCACTGAGAGAACTTCACTGAATGCAACTGCCGGAAGCAAATTTCTAAAAAAAAAGGCCGAGTAGAACTATGAACATAATTGACAACATGGTTTCATTGCAAGTGGGCATGGATTACAACAGAAAGGATAGAGGATCAGTGAAGAAAGTAAGATCTGAAGGACCATCAATCAAATCCAAATTCTTAGAGACTATTACAGCCCAAATTCAGAAAATCACCACTGATCTTGCTTAGAGTGCAACTTTAGTTGTAGACTCATGATGTGTATAAGAGCATGGTGAACACGCCCATGGCTCAGTGTGATAGAGCATGAATGTATTCATGGCTCGAGAGAACGGTGAACAGGCCTATAACGTCTGGGCCCACTGCCCAATGCTCTAGTAGCGTTTCAGGAATGACGACTGGTCACACAAACCACCACTAGCCTTAACTGCGCACTTTGTCCTCATTGAGGCACAAGCCAGGATCAACGTCCCGACTGGTCACCCATCCTAGTACTACTCCAAGCTGAGCACGCTTAACTATGGAGTTCTTAAGTGATGGGCTCCCGGAAAAGGAGGTGCACCTTGGTGATATGGGTAGTCCAATCGTTCCTTTTAAGATCATGTTATCCGAGGCCTGAAATCCTAGGACGTTACAATCTCCCCAACTTAGAGTCTTGACGTCCTCGTCAAGGCTCAACTATAAGGCCTTGTAATCTCTTCCCCATTTCAGTGCAGACCACAATGGCCCATGGACACCCAACTCCCGATCACAGAATACCAGCGCAAGGGTGGCTACGTCAACCATGGACAACCCTTTCCTACATGCCTGGACCGCACGGCTCAAGATTGGCATGCCATGCCCATGTGGGCCCCACCTACTGGAGAGGAATTGGCTCTGATACCATTTGTAACGCCCAGGCCCACTGCCCAAGGCTCTAGTAGAGTTTCAAGAATGACGACTGGCCCCACAAACTACCACTAGCTTTAACTGCGCACTTTTTCCTCACTGAGACGCAAGCCAGGATCAACTTCCCGACGGGTCACCCATCCTAGTACTACTCCAAGTTGAGCACACTTAACTATGGAGTTCTTTAGTGATGGGCTCCCGGAAAAGGAGGTGCACCTTGGTGATATGGGTAGTCCAATCATTCCTTTTAAGATCATGTTATCCGAGACCTAAAATCCTAGGACGTTACAATTGTGCATACAAACCTATATTAAGAATATATGAGAAATATTTATCCAATCACCACCATAATTCCACTAAATCAAATCCAAAGACATTTGGGATGAATGAAGGACAAAACTTATAGAAAAGGGAACAAAGAGGTACATAGTGGATTTCAGTATGTTACAAGGCCCGTGGCTCAATGTATACTTGCGATGTGACCTGTACCAAGGTGGGCAAGAGGAAAGGGTAGCTTACGGGAGCTAGCCCTGTGATTGAGGTCACTTAAGCAAGATACTGCGGTCCTACTTTGGATATCATGCACTGATCATGAAGAGGTAGAGTTCATGGAGTCTGGCTCTTCCATTGACCTTGTATGGCACCGGCTTTGGGTTTCACAACTGAAGGTTGGATTTGAGCGGTACAACTCACTTCCTCGGGGCATAATAATTCATAATCTAGTTGTGTAGTATATCTTGCTTAGGGAAAACGTGGAACATTGGATGAGGCCTTGTAATGTACTTATATGATCTTTGTATAAGTTTTCATGTACATGTCCTTCATATTCCTTCTTGCATAACTCGTTAGTTATTACCTATTGTTTAGATTGATCTATCTGCTCAATTATCTGTGATAATGATGAAGTTGATAGAGGGTTATGTTTCTCACTGGGATTGTGTGTCTCACCCCGATGATTAATATATTTTTAGGTGGGCGTGCCTGGCGAGATAAAGATCATGTGGTTGAAGATGATATGCAGAGGCATCGTACCTAGTGGAATAGATAGTGTCTAGCAGTAGAGTCCTATGTGTTGTCCCTGTACACTCAAGTCTTTGGGAGAGTTTTTGATGTTTTCTTATATGATGATTGATGTATGGTTTTCGGTTTATGTACCTTGATGCAATAAATAAGCATGTGGAACTGTTGTTTCATATAAAAAGATGATGGGAATTTATGTTGTAGCGGAGGACCAAAAAAAAATTTATGTTGTAGCACCTTGAAAATATATAATGAAAAGAGAAGTGTTGGCTCAGATGTAATATGTCTCATCTTATGGTGCTTGTTGTAAATCGGTTTTAATTTCCCGTGGTTTTTGGTAATCTGTTGATTAGTATGCAATTGTGTTTTGTTTGAGTTGGGATATTTTAAGTGTTTGGTATCAAAGCTCTAGGTTCGCCGAGTCTACAGGAACACTAGGACTGGGATTAGGATGGTGTCTAAGGTTGGACCGTGACATAAAATATGTTTCATACTACCTAATCTCAATACTTGGATGCCCTGGACAGGTATTCAAATATTGAAGACAAAGGTAAGTGTGGAGCCTTAGATTGTTTCCTCTTTGATTACTCTAATCAAGTAGTCATTCTGGAACAATCTAACGAACATAACAAATCAGGAATATGGTGTTAATACCTTCGTCTTTCTATAAAAGAAGTAAATAAATGCACCATAATTCTTTAAAACTTGGATGCTTGATAGTCAAAAGAGGAAGTAACGGTTCTATGAAACCTAAATCCATATAAAAATATGACGAGATGAGTTCTTGAAATCATAATCTCAAGACATATACATGGCAAAAGATAGATTAACCTGTGATAACAAGGTAAGTTAAAGCGTAAAACTTACACAAGATGAAGACAATGCCTAAAAACTAAGATAAGGTTAGAAGAAAGAGAAGAACAAGTGATGAGTAAATAAGATGAAACCTGAGTTAATCTCAGACCAACCAATGAACGTAAGTAAAAATAAGAAAGTATAAAGTGCAAATTCATGATAAGTAAAATGGGACAAGGGAGATGATCCCTGTTCAATAAAGAATATGTTAAGAGTAACACTCTTTTTCACAAAAAGAAAGTGGAAGCGCAGTACCATCAGGAAATAATCATGAATATAATGAAATGACAACAAGAGGAAAGAGTAATAACACATAATTGTCTTGATGATTCCTGTGTTGATTGCAAGGAAACCAAGAAGAAACAAGTTAAAATAGTATGGAACAAGATTTAATGATACATAAATAGTTAAAAACTCATGTAAGGATCAAAGAATTTGAAATGTGGAAAGGAGGGGCATACCTCAAAATACTGCAGGGTGGCTACTACTGTCACAAGTAATGAGGTAGTTCCTGATTAGGCAAAACAACACGACAATCAAAATGCCCAATCTCAGCAAACTGATAGCGGATGGAAGACGGCGAGGAGGAGAGACAATAATAGAAACCTATGAAGCACCTCAACTAGATCTCAAGAAAATAGCAGCCTCAACATGAACAAATTCTTCCATCTATCTCATGAGGAACCAGATATCAATCTGGAATAGGTACACAAGGAAACAGGGGGAGGTAGTAGCACACATGAAAACTCAGTGAGACCAGCCAAAGTCTGGAAAAAGAAGAAGATGTAGAGAATGGAGATGACACTACCAAATAAAGAACATGTAGCCACCAATAACAACCAAGAAGGTCAGAGATCAACACACACAGTGGTGAATCCTGAAGTTGATGAAGTAATATATTTTGTTGACGAACTTAATGATGCAGATATTGACTTAAGATCAGAAAATAGATCACAGAATCTCCTATTTAGCACACTGAAAACCACGAGAAAGGAAGCAATAAGTAAATCTAATAACATAACAAAGACCATCGGTCGAATCATTAAGGGAAGCGGTACCAGAATGAAGAGAAGCAGAAAGATACAAAATAGATAGGAAAATAAGAGAAGAAGCCCACGTCTATCAAGGAAAATACTTGTAGAAAACTCTCAAGCAGAGAAGGTAGAAAGGGGTGAAAGGAAACGGGAGAAACCAAGATGATTAGACTATCCAAGAATAGTGTATACATGTCTATGACTTGGATAACCAGATTATCGATGTACTATTATGATGTGTTGTTGAGGTCCCAACTAGCATGTGATGTTGACATTGTTCATTGTAGCTTGGTTGAACATCACCCAAAAAGCCATTGTCACTCTCATGTCATTGAGAGCCTGCTAGACATAGTGTATGGTACTTCTAGTACCATATTTATTAGTTTTTGGGTCATCCAGTCCTTTGTAATTTTGTTTGAAGGTTGAATAAATAAGTGCTCTTCTCAAACAAACAAAAAAGTGGTAATTTCCTCCCCTCAATATGAAACCATAGGTGTTGATGGGGTGATAGGAGGAGTTTGTTCCTCTATTTTCCTTCCTTTTGAGGGAGTGGCAGTCAACAGGACCTTGTGTCACTTGATATGTATGCTTTTGGAGTGATCTCTGGTTGGATACTTTGAAAAGTATCAGTTGATCTTGGACTTTAGATTCCAAGATGGAGATGCTTGTGATAGATGATTACGGTAGGATCCTCTTGACATGTTTTGATGCGATGATTATGGTAGAATATGGATGTGATACCGGAAGTGATGTGCTTTGACTCATGAGATGGATACCAAGGTAAGGAATCCTAGTATATGAGAAGTACCAAATGTATGAGAAGGTGAGAACATGTCTTCTGGTAAGGGTATTAAGAATCAAGATGCCTAGATCGTGGAGGTATAGTGGTGAACCATCTTGACAGATCATCCTTGACCTTGATCCTATAAGCTTGATGCTTTTTTTGGAGTCTGGATCTATGTGTTGACCCTTAAGGCAGTAGTTGAACAACATAGAGGAACGCTGATGAGGATAAGCAAGTGAGGACTAGATAGTTTGACCAAGAAGTGGGGGGGCAGCAGGCAATAGTTAGATTTTGTGACATGAGTTAGTTAGAAATGGTAGTTTAACCAGTGTGTGCTGGCAGGTCAGATGGAGTCACTCCATTCTGCTTTTTCTTTTTCTTTTTCTTGCATTTTCTCTGCTCTAGTTGATCTAGTTTAGGATGTACCCTCCTTGGAAAGCTAATAGTGTGTTTGGCAGATGTTTCCTTCTTATTAGTCAGGAGAGAGATAGCATGTTGTTGAACACCTTGTTGAATGACCTGGTTGTGCTGGATGAAGTATACCCTTCTCAAGTCCTTTCTTTTCCTAGACATGGCAGTCAAGAGAATATCTTTCCACTTAACATGTCAAGGATCGAGACAACCCTGGGAATGGATATCCTTGGAAAGGTGTCAAGTGGTCTCAGATGGAGAAGTTGTATTTGGTTCAACCTGGCTAAGTGATTATAGTATGGATATCACCTATTAGGGGTTTATGCTCTACATAAACATGACATCAGAAGGTATGCATCCAAGGAAAGGAACTATTGTAAGATCGTCTTGGGAAAAGTTTATCAATTTAAGCCTAATTCCTTGGAATACTGCTAGCTAAGTATCGAGTAAAGGAAGGTCCAGGAAGGATGTGCATCTGTTAGATACGGATGAATAAGGTATGTGATTCCTATCCAGATCAGTTGAGATAGTGCATATCTATTACCACCCGAGTTGACGCTTGTTGTGTCCTTGGAAACTGATATGAAGTTGTGGCAGCCTTGAATCCAAGATGATGTGGTGTACCTTACTCTATTGTTGCTAACCCGAGATGTTTAATTCCTTGGTTGCATGATAGCTCCTTTGTATTAAATCTTAAGTGATACACATTGTAGTGCCTTATGAGCATATGTATCTTGTGATAATCATGTCTGAGATATATAACTCTTGGATTAGAGACATCCTTTGTAGCAGGAGAAGGAACAGTTGATACATAACAGAAAGATAGTGATACGAGTCATGTGAAGCTTAAGTGTCGAGCCTATGAGATCAGAGTAGAAAAGTGGAAGCATAATAAGGAAGGTGATATATCTGTAAAGGAACAGATACCTGAGTGATACAAGTTGCATGTGATGTTCTAGTATCTAAAGAGTGTTACCAGACAAAGGATGATGAGATGGAGGGTTGAGCCTGTGACTAGTACATGAAACCTTGTGTTGGCTCTGGAGGAAGAGCAAGTATGTTGGTCATAGATTTGTGACACCCAGGATCTTTGTGGAGTTGTATGATGCGATACATGAGTAACACCCGCCTTCTTTCTGCTCGGGATTTCGGGGACGAAATCCTTGTTAGGGGTTTATGACTTGTAAGGACCCTGACCCATGTTTTGGGCTAACCCTATTTGCTTTGATTAACTAAGGTGCTTATAACCTTAATCCAATCCCTTGATATATTTTGAAATCATGTCACAAGCTTATGTTTCCAGTTTGGTCCCATTTGGATGCTTGTTTGAGCAATGTTTGCTTGTTTTGACCAAAGTGCAATTTACCAAAGATGAGGGGTTATATTGAAATATGTCACATGTAGAGCATGCATTTAGTTCTCTAGCGTCATTATATAGAGAGTGATGATATGGGGTGCCTTGTGGAGGGCCTATGTTCCAAGTTTGAGCTTGGTTGGATGATGCTTGTGCATTATGTGCTAGTTTTGGTGTAAATTGCAAATTACCCAAAATGGAGGGCCAATATGTAATTTATCAGCTCTAGAATTTCATTCCTTCTATTTGGCATTATCTAGGATTTGTATGAAGGTTTGGGCACCATGTTTGGACGTTAGATGAGTAGTGACATCTCTATATCGTTTTAATGACATATATGTCACATGTGCTATCTTGTCCCTTAGTGTATCGGGTAGAGCTTGGGTATGTATCGGTTTCGGGGGGGGGGGGGGTGGGGGGTCGCCCATGGAGGTTGTCCATCTGCTCGATACACAGCCTAGAGTGTATAACCAGGCCGTGCATGTGGAGTTTGGGTTGTTACAAGTGGCGTTAGAGCATGAGCAAGTGGCATCTAAGTTTATGTGGTTATGACACCTTTCCTTTGCTACCTCTCTCTTCCTTAATGTATATAACATCCTTCCTCTTTATCAAAGTGATCCCTTTCATCCACCACTTTCCCCTTCTGGTGTGGGGAGATCTTGGGAGCCTTGGGAGCTTAAGCAAACCCCCATGGAGCTTGGGAGGTCGAGTTCCTTGCTCATGGAGATTTCCTACTCAAGATCTGACCTTGGTGAGTCATGCTTCTCTGATAGTTTTTCCATATGCTTTCTTCTTCATCTCCTTCTTCCCCTCTCGGCCATGGATGGAAATTTACTGATAGTAGACAAGGATGTGGTTCTCTCTCTCTTTTCTTCTTCTTGAGCTAAGCATAACCATGGCACCTTCTTCTTCTTCATCTTTTGTTTCTTGAGGTAATGACGATGGTGCCGAAGGCAAGTTTGGAGATTTGGATGGATGATCATCATGGAGAGGAATGTGAGTTTATGCTTGGATTGGGGAGCTTGATATCTTTCATTAAGATCCTATTAAGGTGGGTTACATAACTCTTGATCATCTTTTTTATGTTCACTCTTCATATGTGCTTAAAATTGATTCTTGTCTTTAGATCGATACCTTTCACTATGATAGTTGTTTATGTTGAACTTGATATCTGATCTAATGGAAAGGTTCCATTTTATTACTGCCTTTACCTTGTTCTCCTTTTGCGGGATGGTAAGGGGTGTCTTGAGGTTGAAGATGACCAACCCGATATGGTGTTTTACCCGATATAGAGCTCTTCCCGATATAGTGCCTTGCCAGATAGGTTATGCTTGGGTTGATGGATTGTGATCAATACCCCTAACTGATTTAGTTGAGAGGTGTTCTTAAGGTTTCTTGATCTAAGATGTATGTTTAAGTGGTGAGTCCTTGGGAAAAAACCCTCTCTCACTTTGTAGTTCAGAGGTGAGCCTATGCTCTAGATGGTTGGATGACATGTTAGCTTGGCCGATAGAAGTGTTGACCTTAGTGTTGATATGATGATCTACCCTAGTTGCACGACATGTTCTTGGGGTTGAACCCTTGGTTGTTACCTTGGGAGATATGGTTATGCCTTTGGTAATGGGTATCCTTGAACCCGATAGGTTGATCCTAGGTATGGGTGATACCCTTAGAATTAGTGATGCTTGATATCCTAGAAATCTTTGGGTGATATGGTGTTGTTGTGGTTGATATGGATTTGATGTGCTTTGCATGATACCTTTAGATGTGAACCCTACCCTTGAGTAAACTCTTGAGAGATACTAAGTATCCTTTCCTGACATGTTTTGGTGAAGAACCCCAAACCCGATGACCATGCTAACCCGACACACCTTAGAGGCCTTGGCCGATACATCGGTCTTCATGAGGATGATCTATGTTAAATGAGGACACCTAGGTGCAGGTTGTTGGCTTGCCCAATATATATCATCATCCCTATCCCGATATGAGCATGATCGTGTACATGATCCCTTGGGCGATACTAGGGTTGAGTGCTTGGCTGATACCCTATATGAAGATATGATACCTTGGTCGATATGCCCTTGCATGATAATGCTTCCTTTTGGTTGATTACCTGACACATAGAGAGTTTTAGGCTGGTAGGTCTCTTAGCTTGCGTGATATGGTGTTTACAAGATACATGTTGAGAGCTTTGATGGTATGGTATTATATATGAGATCCATATACTCATCCTTATGAAAGTATGCAGCCTAGGATTACAAGTTTGTTGGCTTAAATAGCATGCATGTTAATAATGATCATGGATGAGGTAAAAGGGAGTTGACCATGATAGGGTTGTCTTAGAGAATACCTTAGTTGCTATAAGGTTATGTGGTTCTTGGCCGACATTGTTACAAGGTTGCCTAACCTGATATTAAGTGATATGTGTTAGATACATGAGTTGCCCGATATCCCAGAAGATGGTCCCTTGACTAGGATGGGCTGAGGTGTGTTTGGATGATATGACCTTTGTGGCTTCTTTGCACGACATGCTTTGCCCCATACCAGGCATAGGTGGAATTTGTGGGTCTTACCCGATATGCATCTTGTCTGATATCACCTTGGTTTGTGGTGTTGAAGCTTTTTAGCTGATACTGACTTTTAGTGAGGTTTCATTTGGTCACTGCCTAATTTTAGTGAGGGTTATGCCCTAATCCGATAACTGTAAGTGTTATCTTGAGCCCTAGATGTTATTTTGTTTATCTTGTTACCTTGGTCCCATATCTTTGATCACGATGATGAGGTATGAATGATGATAGGTGAACCTTTGATGAAGGTTGATGGTAGATCACAGTTGTATGATCCTTAAAGAGAATCCTTAGGGTTGGTGTGCATGGTGGCATGAGATGTAGGGTATGGTGTGATACCCATGGTATGGTAACAATAATGTGTTTTTTTTAATATACCATCTAAGACATTATGCTCCATGTGTTCATAATAATGGATGTTGTTCCAATCATATAAACCTTAATCTAAATGATGTGATAATCATGATATGTTCTTTAAAGATTTGTATTTGGTGATCAGGTTATCTCTTTTGATATACATCCTAACTATGCAGGTATTATCAATCGAATTCATAGCCAAGTAAGAGCTATGATGGTTATATGAATATGTGTTTTATGTGACACTTAGTACAAAGATTTATACAAAGACCTTGTAATGTCCTTATATGATCTTTGTATAAGTTTTCATATACATGTCCTTCATATTACTTCTTACATAATTGGTTAGTTATTATATGTTGTTTAGATTGATCTATCTGCTCAATTATTTGTGATAATAATAAAGTTGGTAGATGGTTATGTTTCTCGCTAGGATTGTGTGTCTCAACCTGATGATTAATATCTTTTTAGGTGGGTGTGTCTGGCGATATAAATATCATGTCGTTAAAGATGATATGTAGAGGCATCGTACCTAGTGGAATAGATAGTGTCTAGTAGTAGAGTCCTATGTGTCGTCCCTGTAACTCAGGTCTTCGGGAGAGTTTTTGATGTTTTCTTATATGATGATAGATGTATGGTTTTCGGTTTATGTACCTTGATGCAATAAATAAGCATGTGGAACTGTGATTTTAAGTAACAAGATGATGCAACATTTATGTTGTAGCACCTTTAAAATGTATTATGAAAAGAGAAGTGTTGGCTCAGATGTAATATGTCTCATCTTATGGTGCTTATTGTAAATTAGGTTTAATTTCCCGTGGTTTTTGGTAATCCACTGGTTAGTATGAAATCATGTTTTGTTTGAGTTGAGATGTTTCCAGTATTTGGTATCAGAGCTCTAGGTTCGCCAAGTCTATAGGGACACTAGGATTAGGATTAGGATGGTGTCTAAGGTTGGATCGTGACATCAAATATGGTGCATACTACCTAATCTCAGTACTTGGATGCCCTGGCCAGGTATTCGAATATTGAAGACAAAGGTAAGTGTGGAGCCTTAGATTGTTTCCTCTTTGATTACTCTGATCAAGTAGTCATTTTGGAACAATCTAAAGAGCATAACAAATCAAGAATATGACGCTAATACCTTCATCTTGCTATAAGAGATATAAATAAATGCACCATAACTCTTTAAAACCTGGATGCTTGATAGTCAAAAAGGAATTAACGGTTCTATGAAACCTAAATCCATATAAGAATAGGATAAGATAAGTTCTTGAAACTGTAATCTCAAGTGATATACATGGAAAAAGACATATTAACCTATGATAACAAGGTAAGTTAAAGCGTAAGACTTACACAAGATGAAGACAATGCCTAAAAACCAAGATAAGGTTTGAAGAAAGAGAAGAACAAGTGATAAGTAAATAAGATGGAACCTGAGTTAATCTCAAACCAACCAATGAACGTAAGAAAAAATATGAAAGTATAAAGTGCAAATTCATGATAAGTCAAAGGGAACAAGGGAGATGATCCATGTTCAATAAAGAATATGTTAAGAGTAATTCTCTTTTTCATAAAAAGAAAGTGGAAGCACGGTACAATCAAGAAATAATCATGAATATGATGAAACGACAATAAGAGAAAAAGAGTAATAACACGTAATTGTCTTGATTATTCCTGTGTTGATTGCAAGGAAACTAAGAAGAAACTAGGTGGAACAAGATTTAATGATACATAAACAGTTGAAAACTCATGTAAGGATCAAAGAAAGTGATAATTTCCTCCCCTCGATATGAAACCATAGGTGTTGATGGGGTGATATGAGGAGTTTGTTCCATTGTGTTCCTTCCTTCTGAGGGAGTGGCAGTCAAAAGGACCTTTTGTCACTTGATATGTATGCTTTTGGAGTGATCTCTGGTTGGATACTTTGAAAAGTATCAATTGATCTTGGACTTTAGTTTCCAAGATGGAGATGCTTGTAATAGATGATGACGGTAGGATCCTCTTGACATGTTTTGATCTGGTGACGACGGTAGAATATGGATGCGATACCGGAAGTGTTGTTTTTTAACTCATGAGATGGATACCAAGGTAAAGAATCCTAGTATATGAGAAGTACCAAATGTATGAGAATGTGAGAATATGTCTTCTGGTAAGGGGATTAAGAATCAAGATGCCTAGATCGTGGAGGTATGGTGGTGAACCATCTTGATACATCATCCTTGACCTTGAACGCATAAGCTTGAAGCTTGTTTTGGAGTTTGGACCTATGCGGTTACCCTTGAGGCAGTATTTTTAGCAACACAGAGGAACATTGATGAGGATAAGCAAGTGAGGACCGGATAGTTTGACTAGGAAGCGGGGGTGGGCAACATGCAATAGTTAGATTTTGTGACATCAGTTAGCCAGAAATGGTAGGTTAACCAGTGTGTGTTGGCAGGTCAGATGGAGTCACTCCATTCCTCTTTGTCTTCTTCTTGCCTCTTATCTTCTCTAGTTGATCCAGTTTAGGATGTACCTTCTTTGGAACGCTTATAGTGTGTTTGGCAGATTTTCCTTCTTATAGGTCAGGAGAGAGATAGCCTGTTGTCGATCACCATGATGAATGACCTCGTTGTGCTAGATGAAGTATACCCTTCTCGGGTCCTGAATTCATCGGGCATGGGTTTACATGGATAAATAAACCGAGTACTGCTCTGGTCCCAGGTACTCTCATACATCAGGGCCAGGCCAAGCTCTATAAGTCGCAACACCCTTCTCTCAAAGAGTTCATAATAGGAAACATGATTCAGTAGCTAGGCGAAAGCGTGTATCAGAAAGATAAAACTAGAGCTTAAATGCTAGCAAGATATCATCCAATGAAATAAAGCAATACATGGAATAATAACAGAGATTATCCACTAATACCAATACTCATAAGGAAACAACTATTTAATTATAATGCTATGTTGAATGAAAATAAATTCTAGAAAGGGAAGATAAGTATTAGTCTCCTTGATTTAGGAGATCGAAGTATACAATAGTTGATGCCTGAGATAGTGCTAACCCCATATCAGGCAGGCCGTATCGGGCAGCCGTATCAGGCATGTCATATCAGGCAGGCCGTATCGGGCAGCCGTATCAGGAAGTTGTATCGGGCAGCAGACTTTTGGGGAACTCGACACACTAGCTCATTGTTCTAGGCACTAGCTCTTGCAGGGTCCTTCCTCTTTCTTTGTAGGTTGGTAGCTTCTATTTATAGGCAGCGAGTTGATGGGAGTTGTAGCTTTTATTGGTCCACGTGTCCTTCATTTGTGGCTTCTATCTTGAGGCATCCCGTGGGCCAATATGACTGTCTCCCGACGACCGTGTCAGGCAGGGGGAGTATCGGGCAGCCGCTGTATTGGGCATGTTGTACCGGGCAGTCTATATCGGGCAGGTCATATTGGGTAGGCTGTATTGGGCAGATTGTATCGAGCAGTGACTGGAATTCTTGTCTTTTCAGGTTCAGTACTTGCGAGTCCCAAAATTGGCTAGTTCCAGTGCCTGCAAGTCAAAAATTTGGCTAGTTTAGCTACTTTATCTATGAAGAGATAAAAACTACTAAAAGACAAGAGTCTAGGGTTATTTTGGGTATATTAAGGCTATAATGACACAAAACCACAGATAACTGCTTAGCAAATATGTGTAAATTTGAGTGTTATCAACAACCCCAAGCTTAAAACTTTGCTTGTCCTCAAGCAAGATAGTGCTCAAAGAACAAAGAGATAACATCCAAATTAAGGTTTTCAATAGATGCTAAGGTTAAGAAAAATAGTTTAAAACATAAATTCTCTTGATCCATGTCATTTCAGAACAAACCCCCACCCGTCAGGCACAATCCTGCCAAAGTAAGATCAAAGAGTTTCCCGACAAGATTAAGCAAATTCACTACAACCTGTCGATACTCATGAGGGTTTGAATCATAATTATTTAAACATGAAAGAGTTGTCACATAGGTGATCACATGAGTGATGAGCAATGAGCCATCACCATGAACAAAGGTTGAAAAGGTTCTACGATCATCAAATTTCTTATATAGATTCTCATGGGTTTGATATAGAGTTCAAACCATGTGATTGTGCTTTATTAAAACAACTTCCTCTTTGAGTAATAGCAAAATAGAGGGGAAATCATTATAAGATATGTCATCCCATTTAAGGTTTTGGAACGTATTTATGAATATTCTTATAAGATTTCTTTACCCTCAGAAACATAGTATCATGTGTAATATCTTCCATGTTTCTAAGGTGAAGCATTATGCAATGTCTTGAACAATGAAACTTTGTAAATGTAAGAAAATATTTCTTATCTTGAGAATATAGATATAGTTACAAGTTTTAAACTAAGGAACCCATAAACAAGAAAATCCATAAGGAAAAAATCAAGTGGAGCCACTATAGAGTGGACGACTCATGTTTAGGAATTGAAACTACACATCCAGTTGAAGTTTTTCTTGATCAGTTTCAGTGAGACCAAACTTTTAGGACAAAAAAATTAAAACTTGAGTAGGATGCAAGGAAATGTCTATCATATATTATTGTGTCAAGCTTTTACTCTCCTTAACAATATAGTCACCTAAGATCCAAGTTCTACTACCTGTCAGATATTCAAGATTTATGATTCAATCAGATTTTGTGGCTAGGCAAATCTAAAATAAAGTAATTGGAAAAATCTTTCCTTAGATATAAGAATGAGTTGATGACTTATAAGATACAAAGAAAAACCTTATTTTATTTTAATAATTAATAGCCTTAGAAATATTTTCATAAAATTGACCTAAATCTTAAACCTTAGTAGATAGACTTTGGATTGAAAATCAAATATTATAGCTTATGCTTTAAGCATTATAGAAAAAGTCTGAAAAGAAATATTGATAATAGTACTTAAATGTCAACCTATGTACTACCTTTTTTATTAGCCTTAGGATCACCATATCTCTATAAGATAAATTCATGATTTTAACCAGGTCACTTAGACTAGGAATCAAGCTAACCCAATTCTCTAAGGACTAAGTATTTTTCCTTTTCAACTAGCCAATAGATTGCCAAAGTTAATGACATAATGGTTTTTATATTATTTTCCATCTTGTGACAGTTATTACCAATGAAGGTTTTTTATTGTAGTTGCTTTGGGATCCAATGGGAGTTACAAGTTGAAACTTTTCATGCCGCATCATGGTGGCTCCATCAACACTCCATCTTCCCAGCATTGACCCTCACAAACTTGATAATAACACAATCACAATTTTGATCATTAACTATTGTTGACTCAAGGTATACATTGACTAAACCCTTGTTTTAATGATGACTAATCATTCCATTTATTTGTGTCTAATTCTTCTACTTGAGTGTTTCAGATTAGGTATAGACACACTCCATGCCCTACCTTGCACATCCTAACTTAGAGAAAATACAAATCAAAATAATGCTAGTGCATTTTTGTGGAAAATGATGTCAATCCATTAGAATCATGTTTTAAATCACTTATAGTGAGTGTATGACTTGTAATTACGCTTAGAAAAAATTAGGAGCACTTAAATCAAATATTTAAGCACTTTAATGATATTTTCCAAAATTCATTACATGTTGTTAATCGGTCGAGTTACAAACTCGACGATCCCTTTATGGATTTTGAAAATTACCAGGTTCAGTCAAGTTACAAACTCGACCGATCCATTTTTTTTAGTTACAAACTCGACCGATCACATTATACGAAAAGAGCAGAAAAAGTATTTCTAGCCGTTGGAGTGTTGCATAACTCGAAAAAATATTTGTTGCAATACCCCAAAAGGCTATTATTCATCCTTAAGTGTTTCTAATATCTAGTAGCATCCCCAACTATAAATAGGACTCCTTGGGCTTCATCCCATGGTTATCCAAGCACTATGAAGGCCCTTATTCTATGGTTGAGTGCATCCTATAGCCTCCTCTCTCTTTCTCTATGCTTAATCACTTGCTACATCCATTAGAGTGAGTAGGAGATTTGTAAGAGAGCTAGTCATACATGTATATCTTGTGAGGCTCTCACTTCCACCACCTCCTAATATCTCATTTATACCATGAAGATGAAGATGAAGATTCTCTCTCTTGGATAAGAGAGGTGAAGAAGAAGAAGAAGAAAAAGAAGGGAAGGCATCCCTTGGTGAAAGATTATCCTTGGCTAAGGTGAAGTCAAAGGTGGAAGACCCCAGAAGAGTTGGTAATTCCTCAAAGGATGAAGACTTGTGTAAGAGTTGTTAAGTCCTTGGTGAAGGCAGAAGACTCATTGAAAAGTGGGTAAGTCCTTGGTGCGGTAGAAGACTCTTAGTTGGATAGGTAAGTCCTTTAGTAGGTTGTTGGATCCCTTCCCTTCAAAGGGAAAGCTAGGTACCCTTATCTCGTAAAAGGGAGGTCATATGTTTTAAATCTTATAAGTGAATATAAGGAGTAGACATGGTTAAGAAATCCTAGAGGTTGGCCTCTCTAGGTAGTGGATTGATAATATCCTAGTTTGGGTATTGGAACCACTCTACATAGCTTGTGTTCTTGTGCTTGTTTCAATCTCTCTCATCCTTTATATGTATGTTTAGTTTCACTTTAATTCCAAATTAGCAACCTTATATTGTTAAATAATTTGAAGGTCTAATGAATTTGTTTAAGTGCATTCATCTCTATTCACCCCTCCTTTAGAGAAAATTTCCCATCATAGATCCAACAAGTGGTATCAGAATGGGTCTTCTCCAAGCATACTTTTACAAGTAGGAGAAGATGGGAGACTATCATAGTGGAAGATATCTCATCAACATTCCAATCTTTGATGGGAGAAATTTCCTCTAAAATAAGGCGACAACTCTACATGCAAGGATCAAGTCTTGAGCTATGGCAATTGGTGGACCGTTCATACAAGATACCGCAGACAAATATGAAGAATGAGATGAGGCTACTTTGAAGAAAGCAAATTTGAATGCAAGAGCCATCAACATCCTCTATGCCTCCATGTCCCCTACCGAGTTCAACCGGATTTCCTCTTATGAGACAACCTATGAAGTATGGATAAAGCTATGCATCACTTATGAAAGGGCAACCCAAGTGAAGGAAAGCAAAGTCTAAATGCTCAAAGGACCTCTTGAAAAATTCAAGATGGGGAAGTTTGAAAGGGTGGCGGATATGTACTCAAGGTTCAACACCATTGCAAATGATCTTGTTGTACTAGGTCATCCTATGGCTACATGAGAGATCGACTCAAAGATTCTTAGAACTCTTCCTAAGAGGTGGAAATTCAAGGTAACTTTCATTAAAGAAGTAAAGTCTCTTGGTGATATCCCCATTGAAGAGATCATAGGAAATCTACAAGCCCATGAAGTCAAACTTGACAAACAAGATGAAGAAGAAAGAGAAGAAGAGAAGGAGCTCAAGAGATTGGAGAAGGCTGAAATCAAGGCCCAAATTGAAGCTATTGTTTGTCAAGCCTCTCCATCCTCTCATGTTGAAGATGACATGTATTACAAAGGTAGACTCTATAAAAGCAAGTCTTTCTCCTCCATCTGATGCTTCAAATGTGGAAAGAAGGGTCACTTAAAGGGAGATTTTCCACAAGGAAAAATATCCATCATCACAAGAGAAGAGAAGTACAAGAAGAAGGAGAAATGGCACAAAAGCTCAAGTGACTCCTCCAACTCAAGCTCAAGTGAAGAATAAGTTGGAGGACCTAGCTCAAGCTCTAGTGATGAAGGAGAATGTCATTTTTCTCTTATGGCCTCAACAAATGAAGATTCATATGAGGCAAATCTAAACTTTTAGATAAAGAATATTTAATATCTTTTATTTGTGCTACTTGTGCCTCTCTTAAGTCTTCTAAAAAGAAAAAGAAAAAGCTTGCTAGAATTTTTGATAATTTGCATGTAAAAATAGATGATCTTGAACATGCTAATATTTGCTTTCTTGATGAAAACATGCTTATCTAAGTCAAGTAGATTCTCTTAAACTTAAAAATGCAAATTTTCTTGATACGATTAGATTTCTAGAAGCTCAACCGCTTGTACATATTTCTCATGAAGAGCATAGTAATATTGTGAATTCTCTCATGCTTGGTACTAATGTTCTTAAATCTAAAAACAAGAACAAAGATTTAGCTTTTCAAGGTTCAGAATCTGAAAGTAGGATCTATCGTTCTAAGATTACTTTATTTGAAAATGAAAATGCTTCCTTGTTGTCTGAAATCAATGTCCTTGAATCTTGTTCTAGTTATACTAGTAGAGAGAATAATGTTGCTGCTCTTCATATTGATAGAGATTCTAATTTGAACAAAGCTCTTTTCCTAGAAAATGATCTTTTGCATGCCAGAGATAATATAAATCATTTGTCTTCTACTATTTATTCTCTTATGCATGATTATCGTTTTTTTACAACCCCAACTTTTGGGTTCATTTGATGAGAAATGTAATTTCTCGTTTTAAAGATATTGGAACAAATGATGATATAATATTTTTTGAATAAATGAGTTTCGTTTACAATATCCTTGTTGATTGTTTTGTGGGCTTTATTGGCTATTAGACCCAATAACAAGGAAAAGACAAAAGGAACTCCATTATTAATAAGAAATGGAGAAAAGAACAAATGTAGAAACCTCTAGAAGGCAAAAGAAATTAATCCAAAGGTGGATTTCATGCCTTTTGGGTTCCTTGGGTCCCAAGGAGTCCAAAGTTGCAAATATAATACAAAGAAAAAAGAAAATATATATCAATTAAATATATCTTTACCAAGAAAGAAATTGAAAACAATGATAAAATGTGGGAAATAAGTGAAAAGAGGTATAATGGAGTTATCCTTGGTGGATTTTCATATCCAAAGGATTTCTAATGGAATGCCAATGAGGAAAATAAAAATAAAGATAAAGAGAAATCCTCAAAAAGAGATATTTTAATAAGAAATAAACAAGATAATGTGAAATAATGAATATAGATGCATTTAGAAGGATAATAAGTATCCTGAAAAAGGAATTTCGAAATCTTGGAGTTTCTTGGGGTCCATGGAGCCCCAATGGAGAAGAAAGAAAGCGAAAATACCAATAATGTCAAATAACAAGATAATATGATGCATAATGAATGAATTTTATGGTTTTGTTAAAGAGGTGGTATTTTCTATTAAAACAAAATATAATTTTCGTGGCCAATGAATTAAAAGCCAAGAACAAGAAGATAAAAAGAAATAATTTTGAATTCCTTAATGACCAAGGATCAAGGGGAAATAATGAATTAATTTAAAGAGAGAGAATTTATTCTCAATTATGGAAAGAATGTTTCTTAAAGAGGAGAAGCCTTGTTTTTTCGTGGGAAGCACGTTAGGGCGTGGATGTCCTCCCTATATAATGGGTCGAATCCTTGGCCAAGTCCAGAGGGATCCCACGTGACTATCTCTCTTCCTTCTTCTTCATCATGTTTCTTTGCATCCAATCCCTAACCGGAGGAGATGGTGTGATCCCTGGAGTAGTGGGGATCGTACAAGGAAGTCGTGATGCTCTTACATCTTGAAAGGAACTGGACGACCTTCATTTTGGCTCCTTACACCTGCGTAGAAACCGCATGTTGACTATAGGTCGGCCATGGCGGAAGATCTACTGGCCTCATATCCAGAAATCCAGTGGCACTCCTGAAGCATCCACACCTATGCGAGGGCACGACGAAGCTAGGGGATGCCTCCCTGGTGGCCGTCGAGGTCAGGGGTGGAGAAGGGAAGCCACAACTTGCTATAGATCGGCGCCAAGGCTAGGTCACGCGAGGTTGAAGACAACCCATTGTTGTTGGACTAAAATACCCCTCTGGGGTGTGAAGAAACCACGACTTACGCAAGGGTAAAAGGGTCTTTGCGTTATGTTTTGCAAATCGGGTCACGTTGCATGGACGAAGACGACATGGCAGCTCCTGATTGGTCCAAGTAAGTTTTTATTGCAAAATTTGTATCTAAAATAATGGTAACTTCGATGGTAGAAAATAATATATGTATATTTCTTAGAAAAATGAGAGGAATCCAATAAAAATAGATTCAGAAGTTAATTCCTTTTGAAATTCGAAAAGTAATGAAAGTTATCAACTTTAAAGCTTTAATGATTAAGAAACCTGATTTTGAGATGATTAATGTGTTTAGTAGGGTTTAATGGATGATAAACGTTGATATTAACCTATTAATTGTAAAAGGGTACATTAAGAACAAAAAGGATGACCTTTGCACATAACTAGATTAATTTAGAGTTTCATATGCATAAATATGCTTTAATGGGCCTTGAAACCCTAATATTAGTAAATGTGATTCTTAATGGCTTTAATTCGATTTCATGATTAAAGTTGAGATATTATAATTTTAAGCTATTTTGAGTATAAACGTTCCTAATTGTGGATAAATACCCTTAATGTAGAAATTAGGGTTTTATAATAAATAAAGGTAGAATTAATAACAAATAGAGTTTATATGTGAATTAGACCATAATGAACTATGAATTGATGATAAATGAGCATAATGACCTTGTCATGGATTAAAAGGATAAAAATGGTAGCTTTAAAGTAAAGGAGGCTTAATGGACTTAATTGATGGTTAATTGTGCTTTTTCTGAAATTAGGGTTATATGGTGTTAAAAGATAGCCTTAATATCTTTCGTGAAGAATAGATGAGATAATTAGGGTTTGTGAGTAATTATATAAAATTAGTGTTTAAAATAGTAAAAGATGAAGGGGAACCCTAATTGCAATGGAAACCCTAAAAGTGGGCTAGAAACCCTAGGAAGCGAGCTAGGTTTAATAGATCTTGATGACATGAGTAATAAAAGGAAATTGTATGCTTATTTCAGGATCTTGATATGTGTCCTTGCTTGCTTGGATTTCTTACTTGCATGGAATATTTCTATCTCAAATCATCAAATCAGGTATGTGGTTACACTTATGAATAAACGCTTAAGTTTCACGGCGATATCTGAACGTTTTTATTGGTTGCTTGAAAATAACTGATTGGATGACTTTTATTTCATGCAACTATAAAGTGACTATGATTATCACCATAAATGTGCATACATGACTGGCTCAGATCTTGGTCCACCTCTGTGGCTTTGCAAAGGCTAAAAAGGGTAACCTAGACCAAGGTCTAGGTTATCAAGAGTTAGGGATTGGGCTACCTACGTGTAGTGCCATGCAACTCTTTAGCACACCATGAGTTAAGGAGTCGACTATCTACAAGTAGTACCATGTGACTCAACCCTAGAAATTGATTCACCTTTTAGGTAGAATTATGAGGGGTTAAATGGGGATCTTCCATAAGGAAGGTAGCATCCAAGTCCACTATAGGGATAGCATAGAGGTTAGGGTATGTAAGGATTGAGCAGTTATGTGGAAAACGTAAAGTTGATTGTTAAATCATACTTGACTGCAATATGTTGTTATAGTTATTTGCACGATTATTGTTTCCCCCACATACTAGCTTTATGCTGAACGATGTTTTGTTTGTCAGCGTTTTAGGTACAAGTGAAAAGAACAAATAGTAAAGTGGCATATGTGGAATTAAATGTGAATCAAAGTTCAAAGGAGGATTAGTTAGAATAGACTCCATGTGGATAGAAGTAGATATCCGAGTTTTTGATAAAGGTATGAAAAGTTTAATTTTATTACAGCCTTTCAGATTAGTTTGAGTAGAGTTTGATAATTATTATTGATTAATTTTAGAACCTTTGATCTGGAAATTGGGATAACGGCTCTGACCTTCTGGTCTCCCTTAATTGGGGGTTACCGGAAGGCGGGTCGTTACATTTGGTATCAAAGCATAGGTTCCTCATTTAATCTTTAATAATTATTAAAATTTCCAAACTCCATAGAAGCCAAGGGAGTTATTAGAAGATTCTCTGAAAGACAGAGATGTCTAGAAAAGGATCACTCATGGGGGCTAACAAGATTTTCCTCCGCATCGCTAGTCAGAATATGAGGACTCCTGGATCCATGTGACTGCCTGGCCAAAGTCTCGGGATTTGACTCGAAATAAGATACCTTTAGGACTCTCTCATCTTGGTCATCCCTTCTCAACTCAAATGTTGTTAAGGACCTTAAGGATTAGGGTTTTCTCTCTTCTTCTCACCCTCTTGAGGTATGGGTCAGGTTGATAAGGTCTAAGGAATCCTCCACCAAATAAATAAAAAGCATGTAAATAAGATGTCATGGACATAAGCTTAAATAGAATAAGCGTAAAAGAATAGATACATGCTTAGGTCGTATGACATAAGTAGTCATGCCTTCAGGAGAGAGCTGAGGCTAGACCTTCTTGTCAGGAGGATAAGTAAAGAGAGTTAGTCTTGGAGGTAGAGATCTCCATTACAAGAAGAGACCTGGGACGTCCTCTGAGGATGATGGTAACCCTAACCCTAAGTGAAGGTTAGAGAGAGAGATGGCATGATGAGTTAGAAGTCATGCTAGACCAGGTGTTTGGATGGAAATGCTTTTGGATGCTCAGGATGTTGTGAGCCATATGAGGTTGGATGACCTAGTGCTTTTGGCAACCCAACCTTGGAAAGGGTCGTGCATGGTTCGAGAGAAGGATAGCTCCTTCAATGTTGAGGTTAGAGAAGAACCTATAGAAACCCTACATGCTTATGCAAGTAGGGCATAACATGCACCCAGAATACGGCAGTAGTGTGAGCAGTAGATGGAAACCCTGGTCAAGAGGGGGTATGTTGGAAAGCTGATGAGATAAGCATAAAGGGCTATGGATAACCTTAAGCAAACATAAGTTGAACCTAGGCTTCACCCACGTAGAGGTATGCTTGTGAGCTTGATCCATCTTCATAGAGAGAGGACCTTTTAAGGATGGTTGTGGAGTTAGCTCTAGAGAGAGAGTAGGACCCGAGCAAGAAGGTTGGAAGCCTAGACTCCGAGATATGAGGAAAAGTGGGGAGTTGAGGATGATGCGACCTAAGTGGACATTTGTGGTTGCCTCATGCATAATCCCTAGAAGCTGATGATAACTTGGTTGCCATGAGAGGAAACAAACCCTAGAGAGAGGATGAGTCTGTTGGTACCTCTGTACCTATGGTATAGCTGAGAAGAAGGGTTCCTTAGACCTATAGAGGTTTAAGTAACCAGTTTTGAGGCTTTATACCTAATTGGTTGCCCTTGAGGATGACTCAACTCTGAGGTGTTGTTCAAGTCTAAGAATCATGAGAAGTACATGACATACCTTGGACATGTTTGATTCATGGTTAAGAGGTTGAGCATGCATTTGGACAACCAAAAAGGGAACCTAGGGTTCCTAGGCCTAAGAGGGGAAGTGGTGTACCTGATGCTCCTGATGAGAGTTGAATTTATGTAGATGCGAGCATGGTACTTCTAATGGCTAGAGGAAAGGGAAACCCTTAAGTTTAAGGCATGTTCGATGAACCCCTCACAGCTAAGTTGATGACATGGGAAGGTATGATCTTGACCCAACATTGCGGAAAGAGAACAAGTATGACTTAGCATGGTTTAGTAGGTGGTTTGCTTGTGCCTTAGTAGATGTTGGGTTAAGCATGCTCATGTGAATATAAACCCTAAGGATGTTGTGACCTTGTTGTAGTTTCCTCCCATCCTGGGAGAGGGACCCTTTTTGTAGAGTGTATACCAGTTTTTTTGGTTTAAGGAAACCTAAAGAGCTCTCATAGGATCTTGAGAAGCTAAGTGGAAAGTACATGGTATGAGAAGGAACCTGTAGACCCATAGATATCCATATCTAAGTGCATGCGGATGTGTTACCATGAAGGTAACCAGTATGGGAGCCTGACCAAGGTAGGCATGTCGCCATGACCCCTATGAAAGGATGAAAGTCAGCCCATGAATGCAGAGAGAGATGATGAAGGATTGGGTAAGGTTCTAAGTTGAACATGTACTATGTTAGAATTGTAAGTCTATCCTAGGGCCAGGTAGGGATAAGACCGATGGAAGTAGGAGTTGCCTAATTCCCTAGTTGCACATGAGCATAGGGTCGTGAGGTAACAACTATCATTGTTTGAGAGCCATGGGTTAGGAGATTGATCACCTTCATGAGCTCATGGGACCCAAAGGGCAGATGAGTAGGGCACTCTCTAGATTCATGAGGGAAAAAGGGATGACCCCAAAAGTGTGGACACCCTATAGACCTAGAGGAGATGACCAAGGATTGTGTGTGGACCCAAGTAGGTTTGAGACTAGTTTTCCATGGAAGTAACTTTGATAACATGATGATTGTGATATAGAGGCAGAAGTTGCACATTTCAAATTAGATTTAAAAGTGTACTGGCAAGGTGGGATGTACCATCTCTACTCTTGGAATAGGAAGAACTTTGTATTTGTACTGCAGCCAAATGCTTATTTCTTATTGTTATGGGAGTGAGAGATAGGACAATACATAAGCCATACACCAAGGATAAAAGATGATGTGAGTTGGAATGTTGCTATGAGGTATGAGGACAGGGATGATAACATACCCTAGTGGAGTGAATGATACATGGATGGAAACAAGGTAGTCATCTTATGAGGATGTTTTTATGAGTCATACAAGGTTGAGTTTGAAAAACCAAGAGAATAAGCTCAGAGTTTTCTTGATGAAGATAGACTTAGAGATGAGATGAGATAATAAGTGGAATACATGGAGGTGTTTGTCTTCAACTTTACCTAACACCTAAGGATGTGAAGGATAAGATACAGCTACCTAGTTCAGATGGAGACTAGAAGAGGTTGATAGGATAACCCCCAGTTGGAAAAAGAGATAAGTTTGGCTAACACACAGATGTAACAATATTGGTTGATCAAGTTAATGGTTGTTTGTTTAGCCAGCCTAGGGCTTATCATAATGAATGGATGGTTGTAGAATCCCAGATGCACTTCTCTGGAAAGGAAGGTGATGAAACCCCGATTAGAGTGGTTTAGGGTTTCTGAGGAATTGACCTTAAGGAATCATGACAATACATGAGATCATGATTGAAGATCACCATATACCATGGTGCTACGAAGATGGTAAGTGACAGTGGTACTTTGGATGCATAAGATGAAGTTGCATGGGATATGTTGTCATGCAATCCAGGAGGTGAAGGATGAATACCAATAACCCAGTGTATTGATATAGAGGATAAAAGAGTCCCTGAAAGGGAATGGGAGTTCATCACTTTGTATTTTGTGGTAAGTCTTCCCTAGACTGAGGAAGGTCGAGATGCAATATGGGTTATGGCAGATCGCCTTACCTAGATGACATGAGAGATAAAGAGTATTGTCAAGGGACAGATCCGATTGAACTTCATATGAGATAAATGGTTCAACTACCCCATGATGCGAGTTCAAAAGTTCTTGAGTATAACCTAAAGATACATTTCCATACAGTGGAAGTAGGTACATGAAGAACTCGATGTTAGTATTGCTTATTACCCCTAACCAATGGTTAGTATGATTCAGACTAGAGGGTCTGATGAGAGCATGTGTGCTCATTCAGGGTGATATGTGGAGACAGTTCTTGTCTTCGGTAGATGTGATGATAACCACCATAGCCAGTATCGGTATGTAAAGAAGCTCTGCAAGGGAGGTTGTGTCGATCACCACTTCATTAAGATGATGTTGGTAAAGGGACCTCATGAAGGTCAAGAAAGGACCAGAGTGTGTGTAGATGAAGTCGCTTTGATCATGCAATGGCTGAAAGGAGCCTAGGAATGACATGAGTTGTAAGTTGATGCAAAGCAGACTAACATGTAGTTCACTGTGGGGGAATATGTGACATGAAAATCTGACCCCTCTAAGTTATAGCTAAGAGAGATGAGTCCCCGATGCATGGGTTCTTTTGACATGGTTTGGTGGAGAAGGTTAAGTTTTTCCTTACCCCTCAGGATAATTTGATGTGTGATGAGTTCCATGTGTCCAATTTAGAGCACTATATGAGATACATGGAACATATGCGGAGCAATGAACCTAATGAGCCCCAAGGGAGGCTGAAATGACATGAGTCACCTGTGAGGTTTATAGATGCCAAGGTGAAAGAACTCAGAGAAAAGAATATGTGGTGATAAAGGTTCTTTGGAAGCACCATGGATAAGGTAAAGCCACATAGGGGCCAATGATGGACATGGAAAAGTTTTATCCTGAATTGTTTGTTTGCTTGATGGAATTTTGAGGGAAAAATTCCTATAAGAGGGGAAGGATGTTACAACCCCAACTTTTGGGTTCATTTGGTGAGAAATGTGATTTCTCATATTAAAGATATTGGAACAAATGATGATATAATTTGTTTTGAATAAATGAGTTTCGTTTACAATAGCCTTGTTGATTGTTTTGTGGGCTTTATTGGCAATTGGGCCCAATAAAAAGGAAAAGACAAAAAAAACACCATTTTTAATAAGAAATGGAGAAAAGAAAAAATGTAGAAACCTTTAAAAGGCAAAAGAAATTAATCCAAAGGTGGATTTTGTGCCTTTTGGGTTCCTTGGGTCCCAAGGAGTCCAAAGTTGCAAAGATAATGCAAAAAGAAAAGAAAAGATCAATTAAATATTTCTTTACTAAGAAAGAAATTGAAAACAATGATAAAATGTGGGAAATAAGTGAAAAGAGGTATAATGGAGTTATTCTTGGTAGATTTTCATATCCAAAGGATTCCTAATGGAATGCCAATGAGGAAAATAAAAATAAAGATAAAGAGAAATCCTCAAAAAGAGATATTTTAATAAGAAATAAACAAGATAATGTGAAATAATGAATATAGATGCATCTAGAAGGATAATAAGTATCCTTAAAAAGGTTTCAAAATCTTGGAGTTTCTTGGGGTCCAAGGAGTCCCAATGGAGAAGAAAGAAAGCGAAAATACCAATAATGTCAAATAAGAAGATAATATGATGCATAATGAATGAATTTTATGGTTTTATTGAAGAGGTGGTATTTTCTATTAAAAGGAAATATAATTTTCGTGGACAATGAATTAAAATCCAAGAACAAGAAGATAAAAAGAAATAATTTTGAATTCCTCAGTGACAAAGGATCAAGGGGAAACAAGGAATTAATTTAAAGAGAGAGAATTTATTCTCAATTATGAAAAGAAGGTTTCTTAATGAGGAGAAGCCTTGTTTTCTTCAAGGGCAAGCACGTTAGGGCATGGATGTCCTCCCTATATAAGGGGTCGAACCCTTGGCCAAGTCCAGAGGGATCCCACGCGACTATCTCTCTTCCTTCTTCTTCTTCATGTTTCTTTGCATCCAAACCCTAATCAAAGGGGATGGTGTGATCCCTGGAGCAGTGGGGATCGTACAAGTAAGCTGCGATTCTCTTACGTCTTCAGAAAGGAACTGGACGACATTCGTTTTGGCTCCTTGCTCCTGCACGACAACCACAAGTTGACTGCAGGTCGGCCATGGCGGCAGATCTGCTGGCCTCATATCCAGCCATTCGACGGCGCACCTGAAGCATCCTCACCTACATGAGGGCACGATGTAGCTAGGGGATGCCTCCCTGGTGGCCGTTGAGGTTAGGGGTGGAGAAGGGAAGCTGGAACTTGCTACAGATCGACGCCAAGGCTAGATCACATGAGGTTGAAGACAACCCATTGTCGTTGGACTAAAATACCCCTCTGGGTGTGAAGAAACCACAACTTACGCAAGGGTAAAAGGGGCTTTGCATTATGTTTTGCAAATTGGGTCACGTTGCATGGGCGGAGATGACGTGGCAGCTCCTGATTGGTCCGAGTAAGTTTTTATTGCAAAATTCGTATCTAAATAATGGTAACTCTGATGGTAGAAAATAATATATGTAATTTGCTCAGAAAGATGAGAGGAATCCAATAAAAATAGATTCAGAATTTAATTCCTTTTGAAATTCGAAAAGTAGTGGAAGTTATCAACTTTAAAGCTTTAATGATTAAGAAACCCTATTTTGAGATGATTAATGTGTTTAGTAGGGTTTAATGGATGATTAATGTTGATATTAACTTGTTAATTGTAAAAGGGTACATTATGAACAACATGGAGGACCTTTGTACATAATTAGATTAATTTAGAGTTTCATGTTCATAAATATGCTTTAATGGGCCTTGAAACCCTAATATTAGTAAATGTGATTTGTAATGGCTTTAATTGTTCAATTTCATGATTAAAGTTGAGATATGCTAATTCTAAGCTATTTCGAGTATAAACATTCCTAATTGTGGATAAATACCCTTAATGTAGAAATTAGGTTTTTCTAATAAATAAAGGTAGAATTAATAACAAATAGAGTTTATATGTAAATTAGACCATAATGAACTATGAATTGATGATAAATGAGCATAATGACCCTGTCATAGATTAAAAGGATAAAAATGGTAGCTTTAAAGTGAAGGAGTCTTAATGGACTTAATTGATGGTTAATTGTGCTTTTTCTAAAATTAGGGTCATATGTTATTAAAAGATAACCTTAATATCTTTCGTGAAGAATAGATGCGATAATTAGGGTTTGTGAGTAATTGTATAAAATTAGGGTTTAAAATAGTAAAAGATGAATGGAACCCTAATTGCAATGGAAACCCTAAAAGTGGGCTAGAAACCCTAGGAAGTGAGCTAGGTTTAATAGATCTTGATGACATGAGTAATAAAAGGAAATTGTATGGTTATTTCAGGATCTTGATATGTGTGCTTGCTTGCTTGGATTTCTTACTTGCATGGAATATTTCTATCTCAAATCATCAAATCAGGAATGTGGTTACGCTTATGAATAATCACTTAAGTTTCATGGCGATTTCCGAACATTTTTATCGGTTTTTTGAAAATAACTGATTGGATGACTTTTATTTCATGCAACTATAATGTGACTATGATTATCACCATAAATGTGCATACATGAATGGCTCAGATCCTAGTCCACCTCTGTGGCTTTGCAAAGGCTAAGAAGGGTAACCTAGAGCAAGGTCTAGGTTATCAAGAGTTACGGATTGGGCTACCTACGTGTAGTGCCATGAAACTCTTTAGCGCACCATGAGTTAAGGAGTGGGCTATCTACGGGTAGTGTCGTGTGACTCAACCCTAGAAACCGATTCATCTGTTAGGTAGAATAATTAAGGGTTAAATGGGGATCTACCATAAGGAAGGTGGCATCCAGGTCCACTGTAGGGACAGCACAAAGGTTAGGGTATGTGATTGAGCAGTTATGTGGAAAACGTAAAGTTGATTGTTAAATCATACTTGACTGCAATATGTTGTTACAGTTAATTGCACGATTATTGTTTCCCCCACATACCAACTTTATGATGGCCGACATTTTGTTTGTCGGCGTTTAGGTACAAGTGAAAAGAACAAATAGTAAAGTGGCATATGTGGAATTAAATGTGAATCAAAGTTCAAAGGAGGATTAGTTATAATAGACTCCATGTGGATAGAATTAGATATCCAAGTTTTTGAAAAAGGTATGAAAACTTTAATTTTATTACAACCTTTCAGTTTAGTTTGAGTAGAGTTTGATAATTATTATTGATTAATTGTAGAACCTTTGATCCGAAAATTGGGATATTGGCTCTGACCTTCTGGTCTCCCTTAATTGGGGGTTACCGAGAGGCGGGGTCGTTACACTTTTAGATCTTCTATATAAAGATTCTTAGATGATAAAAAGAATCTTGTCAAATCCTAGACCATACAACCGAACAAATGATTATAGATGGTATTGAACTTGTTTGATCCAAAGGAACAACAACGACAAAGGACCTTCAATTTTCAATGAAGAATCCTCTAGTTCCAAGGCTAGGAGATCATGTAACCATTGGAATGAAATTGGTAATTATTCTACTTATTGTCCTTTTAGGAAAGCACCCAAGAGCGATAGGACTTGGGTTGTTAATCTAACCCCTCCTGACCAAAAAATATGATTGGGGACCATTTCATCTTTCTTCTTGTAGGTCACTTGCTAATAAATTGACTTGAGATATGGATTTGCAAATTGGCTTTTCAATCCACATAAAAGAAGAAAGGTGAGTGTGTATGGGGTGGCAACAAGTGGAAATGAAATGGTAAGAACAAAGGTAATGTTATTCTTGCTCATATCCAATCCTAACTTGTTTCTGTCAAGTTAGTGTGCACTATGCATGTGGCTTTTGAGTCAAAAGTGGTATTTTGTGATTCTCTTTACACTCTTTCTCAAATATTGTTTCTAATGCTTTCATAGTGCATTACTAACTTGCTTATGCATGTTTGGATATGGTTCATATTTTTAGCATGCCTCGAAATGTGTTTTTATGAAATATACATTCCTCTTGACAACAATTGTATCGATCAAGTTTATCTTGTTAGAAACTCAACTGACAAGCAATAATGGGTGTTGTCATCAGTTGTTGTTGTTGTTGGTTGAATATCCAAAACACAGAACTCTACCAACAACACTATGCACAGAATATACAGTTGGCCTTTTGGATGAGAATCTCCCTCTCAACTAGACTGTCTCAACCAATAGCCTTATTCTTTGGCACTCGCTTTAGTACCTTTATATATGCACATTGCCACACTTTAAATCATATATCTTGCATACAACTCAATCTTTCAATTGCTATAATTTTGGTATCCTACAAGTGGTATCCCTTCATCGTGAAATTCATTGTTTTGAGTTGTTGTGTAGGTTTTTATGATGATCTCTTTAGATCTCTTGGTTGTGTCTTAAATTGCTTATGTTGTTCCATAACTTGCTACATTTTATTTGATAATGATGCAAAAGTTCTAATGAGTTATATCCTTGCATACTTCTAAAACTGTATATCTTTTTTATATATATTTCTACATCTTCTCATAGCTTGCTCTATAGTTTATGCATCTTTTTCTATGATCTAGATCCTTCTGATAGTCCTAACTTCAGATATCATCTATTAATTGTTCTTTTACATGTAGTTTTAGCCTTGTTCAGTTTCTTGATCAAGTGGTATTAAACTATATGCTATGCTTGTATCTTGTTGTATGCTCAAACTTTCTCCTTGAATTGCATATCTACTATCTTGAGTTACTTGCTTGCATAGCCTTACCTTGATTATATGCTAGAATTACATCTATGGTTGTTCAAAATCATGTCTTGATTTGCTTTATATACTATGCTTGGACAAGCCCCTAGTTTTTCTCTTCTACTCTCCATTCTAACTTTTGATATCTCCTTTATCTAACATGTTTTATCTTATATCTTATCTCTTCAAACCCATACTTTTTGAAATGAAAAAGGGGGAGAAGGTATGTCTTATATTAGACAAGGAGAAAGCATGTCATATGTTAAGGGGAGAAGACATATATGTAGAACATATATGAGTAGAAGACAACTGTATAGGAGAAATAGCATCAATTGAGGGGGAGTATGAGAACTCCATGAACATCAATTAAGGGGGAGAATATGAACTCAAATTTATTGAAACCGCTTGGTTTGTCCAAAGGTATGATTTTACTTAAATGCTTTCAATATGTTTACGGAATGGTTTGTCATCTTCAAAAAGGGGGAGAATGTTGAGTCAAGGTCAATTTAGTCAATGTTGACTAAAGGTCTAAATTGGCTAAACCCTTGTTGTGATGATTACTAACCATTCTATTTATTTGTGTCCAATGTTCTACTTGACTGGTTTCATATTAGGTATAAACACACTCCAAATGCCCTATCTTGTTCATCCTAACTTGGAGAAAACACAAGTCAAAATCAATGCAAGTGCACTTTTGTGGAATATGATGTAAATACATTAGAATCATGTTTTAAATCACTTATAATTATTTTATGACTTGTAATTAAGCTTAGAAAAAATAATGAGCACCTAAATTGAATATTTAAGCACTTTAATGATATTTTCCAAAATTCATTACAGACTGTTAGTCGGTCGAGTTACAAACTCAACCGATCCCTCGATGGATTTTGAAATGCCCAGGTTTTGTCGAGTTACAAACTCGACCAATCTGTTTAGTCGAGTTACAAACTTGACCAATCGCATTGTATGGAAAGTGTAAAAAAGGTGCTTCTAGTCATTGGAGTGTTGTAAAACTCAAAAAAAACATATGTTGCAACACCCCCAAATGGCTAGTATTCATCCTAAGTGTTTCTACTGGCTAGTAGGCATCTCCAACTATAAATAGGACCCCTTGATCTTCATCCCATGATTATCCAGGCACTATGAAGGTCCCTATTCTATGCTTGAGTGCATTGTATAGACTCCTCTCTCTCTCTTTAAGCTTACTCACTTGTTACATCCATTAGAGTGAGTAGGATATTTGTAAGAGAGTTAGTCCTACATGTATATCTTGTGAGGATATCACTTCCCTCACCTCTCAATCTCTCATTTCTACTATGAACATGAAGATGAAGGTTCTCTCTCCTAGCTAAGAGAGGCTAAGAAGAAGAAGATGAAGGGAAGGTGTCCCTTGGTGAAAGCTTTTCCTTGGCTAAGGTGTAGCAAAGGCGGAAGATCCAAGAATAATGGGTAATCCCTCAAAGGCTAAAGACTTGTGTAAGAGTGGGTAAGTCTTTGGTGAAGGTATAAGACTCATTGCAAAGTGTGTATATCCTTGGTGAGGTAGAAGACTCCTGGTTGGATAGGTAAGCTCTTTTGCAGGTTGTTGGCTCCCTTCCCCTCAAAGGAGAAGTTGGGTATCCTTGTCCCAAAATAAAGGAAGGTCATATGTTGTAACTCTTATAAGTGAATATAAGGAGTAGACATGGTTAATAAATCCTAGAGGTTGACCTCTCTAGGTGGTGGACTAACAATCTCCTAGTTTGGAGTTTGGAACCGCTCTACATAGCTTGTGTTCTTGTGCATGTTTCAATCTCTCTCATCCTTGCTATGTATGTTTAGTTGCACTCAAATTCCAAAAATAGCAACATTAAATTATTAAAAATTTTGAAGGTTTGATGAATTTTGTTTAAGTGTATTTAGCTCTATTCACCTACCCCCCTCTAGAGCAAATTTCCCATCCTAAATCCAGCAATTATTACTTCCAAAAGTTGGGATAAGAATGAAATCATGAAAAACCCCAACTAAAGTATTTTCTGCCAGTCACTACTTCCGCATCTTTCTTCCCATATTTATATCCCATCTTCCCAAATAATCACTCTATTAGAAAAATCCTTCCTTGGATGACTTTGAGCATAGTGTTGGCTTCATGATACTTTGCAATCTCCATGTGAACATAATCAAAGACTCCATAAGTGAGATCTTTTAATGAAACACCTCCATATCCACATGAGCAAAGGGATATCAATCACATCTATGTATTCTTGTTAGTGAGTTGTTCCACTATAAGGTAGGCCATGACATTCCTCCACCCAAACTCTCAATGTTTCCAGCAGAATTGGGTTCACCTCATTGAAGCTAGTGTAGCCTTCTTTATCACATTCCTTTGTCTATGCAAGGTGTCTTAGAAAGTCAAGAAATTCCACCATGGAGGATAGGTGGTGAGAAGGTGCAGGATGGACGAACAACATTAATGCTATGACTAATATGGGTCCTCCAACTTAGAGTATGAATCAGGTGTGACACCAAGTAAAGTCGAGAATGTGTAAAGAAACCTTATGATGTGTATTAACACAAGACACATCTAATGAGTCATTTGCACTAACGGTCTTCTCATTTTATTTATAATAGTTTTGAGATCATAAAAATGATTTCACTCTAAGAACATTTTGGAAATGGTGCACAGATTGAAAAAACCTAAAGATAGTACATGGCACATATAATAACCAAAATAGGAAATACTCGGAGACCTATGCATAATCCAAAGACATGGCCATTTTTGCACATCAAAAAATATATAAATTTTTTATGATTAGTTAATTATTTTACACATATAATCATGGTAGAATTTAAAAAATATATCATTCTCTAGTTTCATGTTTACTTGTCAAAATCCTAAATAATAACTTTAGTTTTATTGAAATGGCAGATTTCATCTTGACGTATTGATAATGATATTTGTTTTGATTATATTTACATTTTGAATTTAGAAGCTTTACTTAGTGAATATAAGTATAATTCATAACTACTTAAGCATTTGGAAAACATGAAATAGAAGAAATGATTTAATACAAATATATTATGCTTAAAATATGTAACATTGACCACTTTTAAAATAACTTAGGTCATATATTAATGTTGGAACACCATATTGACATTAAGGTTACTCTCTCAAAAAGTTCATATCAACACGGTGCAAATTTAAATCCATTCAATCAATCTTTAAACCTAATCATGCGATATTTCTTCTATATCCAATGACAAGCATAAACTATGTTACACAATTCACAAAAATCTTCAATTTGACACTAAAATGAAGTTCTTAGTCATCAAGCTTCCTCAATGCAAATGTTATGGGTTTCTCCAAACTTTAAATTTAGGATGCAACGTTTTTACTTAACTAGTTTCACATGTGCATTAATTAATAATATTTGATTATAAAACCTAAGGGATATTTTTCAAACTCATAAAATACAATTAGGTTTTATATTGATTGTGGTCAAATTTTGTGATTTTATACTATTTTCACATTTGGAATCCAATTTACCTTTTTTCTAGATTAAGTTGGTTTCTTATTATTACCAATTGAAGGGTTCATCACAAATCCATGTTCATAAACATCATATAACCTAGTCAAACTATTCAAATGATGTAATCAAAATTCTATCAACTCATCCAGTCATCACCTACTCATTCAACCAATTTTCTTATTTAGCCACTCAAAAATCTTATATTATCATATACCTCCATTTCCTAAATATTCAGCTATAAATATATCTTTGTATGAGCCTCCCATGTCTATTAAAATTTTAAAAACTCAAACAAAGCCCTCCCCTCCTTTTTTTTCCAGCTACTTAGCAACCATCCTTTAGTAATCATGTCGCTGCATATTTGAAGTCATATGCACCTTAACTATGTCAACTTAGTAGATTTTCATTGAATAACAATATACCTTTTAGATTTGAGAAGCATCTCCTCTACTGCTTTTTGTTGTTTTTGATTTTTTGTTTATATGAGAGGCTTTCTATATATATATAGAGAGAGAGAGCCAGGCTAGAATACCCTCCAGTGTACAGATTGCATGGATACACTCAAGTGTGTTTGCATATCAAGACTATTTTATTGTAAAAAGTAGACCATTGATCTTCACTGTCATACTATAATTAGGCTACATACAAATTTTGAGCCCATTTGGATGAGTGACTTCATCCAAAGGCAACAAAATCGACGCGCAAAACTAATTTGAAATGCATAATTTTGCGGTCTTTATAACATGACCAATAAATGTCAAAATGTTCTCAAATTTTGTGTATGAGCTATTCACAAGATGTTTAAGAAGATCAATGAATTAGATTTTTGGAAAAAATATTGCATCATGAAAAACTACTTGAGTGTATTCTACTCCGAATAGAGTGTATTCTAGCCTGACTATATATATATATATATATATATATATATATATATATATATATATATATATATATATATATATATATATATATATATATATATATATATATATATATATATATATGTGTGTGTGTGTGTGTGTGTGTGTGTGTGTGTGTGTGTATGTATGTATGTATGTGTGTGTGTATTTGTCCCAACCTAGATAGCTCATCAATATCCTACATTATATGATGTATATCCCTATATAATTGTATGCCTAAACCTTATATTACCTAATAACTCAATTCTCATATTTGTGCTTGATCATGGCCATGTATTGTTTGTTATGCAATCCTCATGTAGGTTGATCATCATAGCCATATATCGTCTAATGGTTGGGCCGCGTCTGAAATAACATGTCACACTCGATCTTGCCTTATACATCAACGCTCATTTGGGTTGTTCGACAGAAACCAATTTTATAGTTTGATCCTCATATGGGTTGTGGACCAAAGCTCTACCCCATATATAGATTAGACCTTATATTCATTGTTAAGATAAAATATCTACCTTAATAGGCTCATCCTTGTGATTAATATTATAAACTTTGTTACATCTAGTAGGTACTGATGAGTGCATACTCATCAGGGAATTCAATTACCTCTTTGTAACAAATTCAACTCTATTTCACACCTTTTCACCCTAATATGAATCATAATGTGCAATTCTACTTGGATGATTCAATAATCAATGTTTTAACTAAATATCATTCAATTAATGCAGGTAAACCAAGCAATTCCACGCATACGGTCCCAAGACAGTTTGAGCCCATGCGGTCTCAAGACTGTTTGGGTCCATGCGGTCCCAAGACCGTTTGAGCCCATGCGGTCTCAAGACCGTTTGGGTCCATGCCGTCCCAAGACCGTTTGAGCCCATGCGGTCCCAAGACCGTTTGAGCCCATGCTGTCCCAAGACCTTTTGTGTCCATACGGTCCCAAGACCGTTTGCTGAAATACACGAAGAACGAATGACGAAATCAGTTGCCAAAGAAAACCGCACGAGGTGTAAACCGTTTGGGTCCTTACGGTCTCAAGACCGTTTGGGTCCATGCGGTCCCAAGACCATTTGGGTCCATTCGGTCTCAAGACCGTTTGGGGCCATGCGGTCTCAAGACCGTTTGGGTCCATGCGGTCTCAAGACCATTTGGCTCCATGCAGTCTCAAGACCATTTGGATCCATGCAGTTTCCAAGACCGTTTGCCGTGAAGCATAAATACCGATCGAATAACAAAAGCCGGGCGTTCACACTGAGACCGAGACCGACCTAAAGATCGATTGACGCAGCGTTTGGCATCAAAATAGTGTCCAAACCGTTTGGCACCAAACGGTCTCCAAACTGTTTGGAGAGGATATTTCCAGCAACTTATCCAAACCGTTTGGGATCAGATCTGAGCCTATAAATAGACCCCCAGGGTCCTCATTTGGAGGCATAGGATCTGGATGCCGCCAGGCTCCCAAAGCACAACTCCGATCAAGTTCCTCTCCACCTACTGCCCGTGTTGCAACCAAGGAGGCTGAGAAGAGAAGGAAGACGGAGCAAGGAGCACATCTTCTTCACCGGGCTGTGACCACCCTCTGCACCGAGCTCATGGCAGATCTCTCTTTCTCTCTCATCCTTCTTGTATCTGGCATCATGAGCGAGTAGACCCTTTTTGCTGAGGTGCGGGGACTAGCCCCGCTGCCCATGCAAACCATGTTCTTTTATTAAACTTTCCATGGCAATGTATATAAGTCTTCATTTTGTCGTTAATCGTTAAGCTCATAGGTTGGTTATTTGCTTGTTTTCATCTTTGTGCTCCCTATGTTGCGAGAACTTCTATGCATGGGTTTGAACGTCGTTTAACAAGTTAGACTCCTTGACGAGAACTTCTGATAGGATTCCTTGAGGTCGTAAGTGTATGATCCGCAAGGGGATGAGCCATCTAGCCTTCGATGATGCTTCTGTGCGCCTGACGCCCGTATGGGGGTTCACAGCCTTTGTTGGATTTTGTATCTTCTTGTTAATCGTCGATGTTTACTCATATTTTAAATCGCTTACGTGCTTATCGGTTAACGCGGTTGACTCCTTGACGAGAACTTCTGATAGAATTCCTTGAGGTCGTAAGTGTGTGATCCGCGAGGGGACGAGCCATCTAGCCTTCGGTGACGCTTATGTGCGCCTGACGCCCGTATGGGGGGTTCACAGCCATAGTTGGATTTTGTACCTTCAGAGCCGTAAGACAAGTGATCCGGATGGTGACGAGACATCTGATGCCTATGGTGATGCTTATGCGAACCTGACGCCCGTATGGGGGGTTCTGCAACATCTCTTCTTGGAGTGTTATATCTTGCCTGGATTGTTTGCAATGGAGTATGTTTGTGTGTGTAGCGGTGGTCAAACCCGGTACCATCCCAACGATTCCATATCATTGATCTAAACCCATCTTTAATTTAGCTTTTTACTTTCTCGCAATTAGTTTAAATAACCTCAAATCAACCAATCATTCTAAATATTTGTTTTACTTGAGCTAGATTCAACTGACAAGGATTCTTAAAAATGTTGTCCTTTGGGTTCGATCCTCAACTATACTGCGATAAGACTCATACTCTTGCGGGTGGTATTATTGCACTTGGTTTTGGTAAAAGCTCGGGGATTTCAACCCCGAGTGAATTTGTTAGTGCATTCAATATCCACGTCAAATTCTGGGACCGTTGCCAGGGACAACGGAATCAGTCAGTCTAATCTAGTTCTTTTAAGACTAATCTAGGATTTTTCTTTTCTTTTTGAAACAATCGCTTATCTACTTGAATCTGACTCTACTTTGTGGATCTCATTTTCAAAATCTTTCTAATTTTTAGGTGCTACCCAACGCATAGTGCATGCACCGTTCAGACAGTCCCGGACTCACCGCAAGATTTGATCCCGAAATAGATAGAACCTTCCATCATCAGATCAGTGAGAATCAAGTGAGGATGGACAAGAAGAAGAAGTAGCCTGAAGAATGGCTCAAGCCATCAATGCAAAAAGAGAGAGGCTCATGCAAGAAGCCATAGTTGTGGTTCAACAGGAGATCTTAGCAGCACAAGCAGTAGCACAAGCAGCAGAACTACAGAAAGATCTTAGAGAGTTGTCAATCCCAAAAGCTGCAAATGTGTATCATCCAGTACAGCCTCCTCTCATCGATGCTGCCAATTTTGATATTAGAGCACATTGGATCACATTGCTTCAAAACAACCCTTTCTATGGCAAACAAGCGGAGGACAGCCAAGGACATCTTCTGAGATTCATCGACTTATGTGCTATGACAAAGAAAAATGGAGTCTCCGATGATGCCATTCGACTCCGTCTCTTCAAGTATTGTCTTGATGATAGAGCCATTAGTTGGTACAATTCACTGCAGAGTGAAGTACCCATCACCACCTGGGAGCAACTCCAAAATGCATTTCTGGAAAAGTTCTATCCTCCATCTCTTACGTATGAAATCAGGGGCCGAATAACAAATTTCACTCAAGTCCCTGGAGAAACCCTCGCTGAAGCGTGGGATAGGTACAAAGAGCTCCTACGCAAATGCCCACACAACAGAATTCCTAAGAATCAACTCATAGAAATCTTCTATAGGGGTGTGGAGGATGATGTTAAGATGTTTCTAGATTCCTCATCTGGAGGAAACTTCATGCGTTAAAGTTACGACAGCGCATGTAGAGTCATCACCCTGGGAGCAGAAAATCAAGCCAATTGGGGAATATCTATAGGTAAAGGAGTCTTGGAAGTATCTATGGCTGAAGCTATTCCAGAGTACAAGTACATCGTTGAAACCTTGAAGGTCTTAGTTGCAAAGAAAGATCATATAGAATCATCCCTAGATGATATTGGAAGAGGACATTCACCCACTAGGCAACCAGAACAGGTCAAGTCCACTTCTCTATTCTGTGAAGCATGCAAAAGCACCGATCATTCCACTCTATCATGAAATGTTCTCTATGATGTTGTTCTAAGCAATGCATGTGGACAAGGAGATAATTGCCAGATGGAGAATCTAAATGCTATCAACACCATCCCTGGGCAGAACTATTACAATCCGAATTAAAATAGGAATCACCCAGGTTTTCAATATGGAAACCCTTCAGGAGCTATAAACTCACATCAATTCGGTCCCAACAATCAATCAAGAGGCCCACCAGGATTCTAGTATAACCAACAACAGAACTTTGGGAATCAAGGAAACTTCAAAGGAAATTTTTAGAATAGGAACTACAATAACTATCAGAACAACTCTCAGTATCAGGATCTGAATCAACAACAAGGACAAGCAGGATCCATCCCTTCTGATGACAAGCTATCAGCTATTGAAAAGATGTTACAAACTCAGCAAACTATGATAGCTAACCAACAGGCTCAGCAGAAGGCCATTGAAACTCAACTAGCTCAACTTGCAGCTAGCATAAAGCCACCAGCTGGAGTCTTTGTCGGCCAACCTGAGAACAATCCCAAGCATCCTGAGCAATTGAAGGCTGGCACCACCAGATCAGGAAAAGATTATTCAGATCCCCTAGTGAAGACACCTATAGTTATTACTGACGAAGATGAACCCGTTATTGTTCAAAACTCAATAACACTCTAGTCACAACCAAAGGAAGATAAGACAGACAAGGAAAGTCCTGAGAAATCTGCTGATGAAGAAGCTGAAACACTAGAACCATATATTCATGTAAACAAGCCTCGTATACCCTTCCCATCCTGCCTTAGGCAAACCAAGCTTGATACCAGATTCAATAAGTTCAAAGAGGCCATGAAGAAACTCCATGTCGATATACCCTTCTTAGACGCTCTTGCTGAGATACCAGCCTGGACTAAGTATCTAAAGTCGCTTCTCACCAGGAAGTACATAACTGAATAGTATGAAACTGTAAAATTGGCTACAACCACATCGGATATCATATTGAGCAAGATGCCAAAGAAACAGAAAGACCCAGGATCCTTTGGAATCTCATGTCACATTGGTGACTCATCATGCAAGAAAGGATTGGCAGATCTTGGCGCAAGTATTTCTATTATGCCATTCAGTCTGTGCAAGAGATTAGGGTTTGTAGAATTGCTTCCTACTGCTATGACTATTCAACTTGCAGACAATTCAATAAAAAGACCATTAGGAATCCTCGAAGATATCCCAGTCAAAGTGGGCAATGACACATATGTTCCATGTGACTTCGTCATTATGGATATAAAAGAAGACACCATATATCCTCTTATCTTTGGTCGTCCGTTCCTCTCCACTGCAAGAGCCCTTATTGATGTTGAAGCAGGTACCCTACTACTCAGGTTTGGCAAAGAGACGCTAGAATTCAATGTTTTTAAAAGCATGAGAAGACCAAGTATATAGGAAGAAGTCTATCTGATTGATTGCATTCAGCAAATGTCACAACTGACCCAAGAGTATCACAAATCATACGATCCTTTGGAAACCACTCTATCAGACCTATCGATCGATGAACCAATCGACAAACAAGTAAAGAATTACACTGAATCCCTCGACTCTAATGTAGAAAATGTTGAAGCCACTTACGAAGAACTCAAGGCTACCGAAACTATAGAAGAAACAAGTGAAAAACAAGAGGCTCCCGAGATGAAACCACTACCTGAAGGACTGAAGTACATGTTTTTAGACAATCTTAAAGTTTGTCCAGTTATTATAAATTCCAATTTAACAACTGAACAAGAAGAGAAACTTCTTAAGGAATTAAGGGGAAGAAAGAAAGCCATCGGCTATAAAATGCGCGACCTCACAGGGGTCAGTCAAGCTCTGTGTATGGATAAGATTCCTATGATGGAAGATCACAGGCCGACTATCGAGCATCAACGGAAGTTGAATCCCAATATGAAGGAAGTAGTCCGTTGCGAAATCATCATACTTCTCACAGCTGGAATAATCTATCCAATATGAGATTCTCCATGGGTGAGCCCAGTACACGTGGTGCCAAAGAAAGGAGGAACAACTATTATAAGGAATGAAAACAACGAGCTCATCCCCACTCGAACAGTCATAGGGTGGCGGATGTGCATTGATTATAGGAAATTAAACAAGGGGACTCGAAAAGATCATTTTCCTATGCCCTTCCTTGACCAAGTCTTAGAAAGGTTAGCTCATCAAGAATATTTCTGTTATCTAGACGGTTGCTCTGGATTCTATCATATTCCCATACATCCATATGATCAAGAAAAAACGACTTTCACCTACCCATTCGGAACATATGCGTTTAAAAGAATGTCGTTTGGTCTCTGTAATGCTCCCGCAACTTTTCAACGTTGCATGGCTGCCATATTCACTGGTCTTACTGAAACTATTATGGAGGTCTTCATGGATGATTTTTCTGTATACGGAGACTCATTTGATTCATGTCTAAGCACCTCTTCCTGGTCCTCAAACGTTGTGAAGAAGCACATCTCGTGCTAAATTGGGAAAAATGCCACTTCATGGTAACAGAAGGCATTGTCCTGGGCCATAGGGTTAGCAATAGAGGAATTGAAGTAGATAAAACCAAGATTGAAGTGATCTATAAATTGGTTATTCCACGAATGTGAAAGAAGTCCGCGCCTTCCTTGGTCATGCTGGATTCTATAGAAGATTCATAAAGGATTTTTCCAAGATAACAAAGCCAATGATGAACCTGCTAATAAAAGATGTTGATTTCAATTTCAATGAAGATTGTGTCAAAAGCTTCAACACTCTAAAGAAGGCCCTCACAACAACCCCCATAATTAGAGCTCCTGACTGGGACCAACCTTTTGAAATTATGTGCGATGCCAGTGATTATGCGGTGGGTGCTTTTTTAGGGCAATATATCGAAAAGAAACATTATGTGATCTATTATGCATCAAAAACCCTCGACGAAGCCCAGAGAAATTATGGTACTACCGAGAAGGAATTTCTAGCAGTCATATATGCCTTTGACAAGTTCAGGTCATACCTTATCGGTTCAAAAGTCATTGTCTACACAGACCATGCTGCTATTTGTTACCTTCTGGAAAAGAAAGATGCAAAACCAAGGTTGACTAGATGGATCCTCTTATTACAAGAATTTGATTTAGAGATAAGAGACAAAAAGGGGACGGAAAAGGTTGTAGCATATCACCTCAGTCACATCCACACTCTGGATGCTGAGAAGATTCTGATCAATGACTCCCTACCAGATGATCAGCTAATGAGGGTCTCAGAAGTTATATCATGGTATTGTGATTTCGTAAACTATCTTGGTGTTGGAGTTGTCCATCCCCAATGAACCGGAAATGCTCTGAAGAAGTTCATGCATGATGTGAAGCATTATACTGGGATGAACCATATCTTTTTAAACTTTGCGCTGATGGTTTGTATAGACGTTGTATCACCGAAGAAGAAGCTCAATCTATTCTGGAACAATGTCACTCAGGACCCGTGGGTGGGCATATGAGCTCTAAAAAGACTGCTCTAAAAGTTTTGCGATGCAGATTCTTCTGGCCAACCATATCCAAAGAATCTTATGATTTCGTCATGTCTTGTGACAAATGTCAAAGATCTGGCAATATAACAAAGAGAGACGAGATGCCGCTGAATCTATGGCAATAAGTTGAGATATTGGATGTCTGGGGAGTGGACTATATGGGCCCATTCCCATCTTCCAATAGATTCTCATACATCCTAGTGGCGGTGGACTACGTCTCAAAATGGGTTGAAGCTATACCAACCGTCACTAGTGATTCAAAATTCGACATCAAATTATTCAAAGATTTTATCTTTCCCCGGTTCGGAGTGCCACGAACCATGATATCTGATGGAGGCTCCCACTTCATTGAAAGAAGCTTTGAAGCTTTACTGAGAAAATATGGTGTCTCACATAAGGTAGCTTCACCTTACCATCCACAAACAAGTGGACAGGTAGAGGTCTCTAACCATCAACTAAAGGCTATTCTTGAGAAAACTGTTGGACGTAATTGAAAGGACTGGTCAACAAAAATCAACGACGCCTTATGGGCATATCATACCGCTTATAAAACTCCCCTTGGGACTACACCTTTTCGATTAGTTTATGGAAAGGCATGCCACCTGCCAGTCGAACTAGAACACAAAGCATGGTGGGAAATTAAACAATTGAATTTTGATATGAAAGAAGTGGGCCAAGCCAGGATTCTGCAACTCCACGAGCTGGAAGAACTCAGAATGACAGTCTATGAGAATGAACGAATCTACAAAGAACATAAAAAACTTTGGAACGATGGACACCTAAAAAGAAAGGACATACAAGTGGGAGACCAAGTTCTGGTATTCAACTCAAGATTAAGGTTATTCCCAGGAAAACTCTGTTCCCGCTGGTCTGGACCCTTCATCGTCAAAAGCATCTCACCACATGGTGTTTTCTCTCTATGGAGTGACAAGACAGGCTAATTCATAGCAAATGGCCACCGCTTGGAGAGATATTTTACCTCAATCGACATAGGCACTGACACAATGCTGGAACTTGCAAATCTAAAAGACCCACCATGAATCTGAAGGACTAAGTCGAGCCATCGACTTTAAACAAAGGCGCTTGTCGGGAGGCAACCCGATCAATAAATCTGTTTTACTTTTCCTTTCCAAATTTTGTTTCACCTCGTAGTTATCTTTTCCTTAAATAAAATTTTCCTTACGAGATAGTATTTTTAAGTTTTAACTACCCTTTTCCCATGCAAAATTTCAGATACGAGATCGGAGTTGCGCTGATCGGAACGCAATCACACTCGGCGGTCATAACTGGTGTAACCTTTCCCCTCCATCTTGGATTTAAGGTTTGCTCGGGACGAGAAAATCTCTAAGTTCGGGGTGGATGGTGGGTGGTACGTACCTCGCTTCCACATGCACCCTATTTTCATACTCAAGTTGTCTCTATCATAAAATTTTTCAAAATTTCAAACTTTTGAATAGATTCTTGATGAATTTTTGACACTTGTTGATAAAATGTAACTAACTAATTTGCTATGCATATTTTATCATAACATACTCCTTATTCGAAGTAAATCCTCAAGAGTACCGATTTTTGAAACATGCCTTTTGCTTAAAATCATCCTGTGAAGCTTATGATTCCTAACATCATAATACTTTTTACAAAAATGATAAGTATCCGTCAAACTGATAGGGGTCAAACACGTCCTGCTTCCTAACTGACTAGTGGAACAATGGCTCAGAATCCCCACCGGATCCTCATCAAGTCATTATCTGAGCAGAGTATGACAAAGAGAACAACCCGGTATATTGAATTGTAAACCAAGTTGCATTCTGATCTGAACTCTCTTCTACACTTCTTCTATCATCTTCGTACCTCTCCATCCATCAAAAAGCAACAAAATAGTCGAATATGTGCCAAACCCTAAGTTCGGGGTGGCACGCCACTTCCCCCTTATCTGTTTCTTCCATACCCCTCACAATAAAAAAGGGGCGTACCACCAAAAATGCAATCTTGAGTCGAATAGAGGAGAGATTTGCAAACAAAAGATGCCAAAGTGTACACAAAAAGAAATGCAATCTCGAGTTGAATAGAGGAGAGATTTGAACAAAAAAATGCAATAAATGAAAAAGCAAAACAAATAAAAATCTCGAGTCGAATATAGGAGAGATTTACTTCTTCTTTCCATACCACCTTTCACTCCTTTTTCTACCTAAGGGCACAATGCATGCCCCCACCATCCCGAAATACACCAGTGTCAGATCGGATGCACACTTGTTGATTCTGCGGGTATCTCTGGACTCTTACAAAACTCTTTGACATGCTTGTTGTTGGAAAAAGTGAGGAGGAAGTGATGATGGAAAACGAACTCAGGAACGAAGCTATGGTAAGACGTGTTTAGTGGTCCCCGGAGGTTGAGGTATTGATTCATACTGAGCAGAAAGAAAACATTTGTGATGTGAAGATGAAGTAATCACAAGGATTGAAAGTATTTCATTTGGCAACTGTTTCGAATTTTATGTTACTGGAGGACGAGCAACGTTTAAGTTCAGGGTGTTGTGATGAGTGCATACTCATCAGGGAATTCAATTACCTCTTTGAAACAAATTCAACTCTATTTCACACCTTTTCACCCTAATATGAATCATAATGTGCAATTCTACTTGGTTGATTCAATAATCTAGGTTTTAACTAAATATCATTCAATTAATGCAGGTAAACCAAGCAATTCCACGCATACGGTCCCAAGACCGTTTGAGCCCATGCGGTCTCAAGACCGTTTGGGGCCATGCGGTCCCAAGACCGTTTGAGCCCATGCGGTCTCAAGACCGTTTGGGTCCATGCGGTCCCAAGACTGTTTGAGCCCATGCGGTCCCAAGACCGTTTGAGCCCATGCGGTCCCAAGACCATTTGGTTCCATACAGTCCCAAGACCGTTTGCTGGAATACGCAAAGAACGAATGACGAAATCAGTTTCCAAAGAAAACCGCACGAGCTGTAAACCGTTTGGGTCCTTGCGGTCTCAAGACTGTTTGGGTCCATGCGGTCCCAAGACCGTTTGGGTCCATTCGGTCTCAAGACCGTTTGGGGCCATGCGGTCTAAAGACCGTTTGTCTCCATGCGGTCTCAAGACCGTTTGGGTCCATGCGGTCTCAAGATCGTTTGGATCCATGCGGTTTCCAAGACCGTTTGCCGTGAAGCGCAAAGACCGATCGAAAAAAAAAGTCACGCGTTTATGCCGAGACCGAGATGACCTCAAGATCGATTGACGCAAACCGTTTGGCACCAAAAGGTCTCCAAACCGTTTGGCACCAAACGGTCTCCAAACCATTTGGAGAGGATATTTCCAGCAACTTATCCAAACCGTTTGGGATCAGATCTGAGTCTATAAATAGACCCCCAGGGTCCTCATTTGGAGGCATCGGATCCGGACGCCGCCAGGCTGCCAGGGCACAACTCCGATCAAGTTTCTCTCCACCTACTGCCCGTGTTGCAACCAAGGAGGCAGAGAAGAGAAGGAAAACAGAGCAAGGAGCACATCTTCTTCACCGGGCTGCGACCACCCTCTGCACCGAGCTCATGGCGGATCTCTCTTTCTCTCTCATCCTTCTTGTATCTCGCATCATGAGAGAGTAGTCCCTTTTCACTGGGTGCGGGGACTAGCACCGCTGCCCATGCAAACCATGTTCTTTTATTAAACTTTCCATGGCAATGTATATAACTCTTCATTTTGTCGTTAATCATTAAGCTCGTAGGTTGGTTATTTGCTTGTTTTCATCTTTGTGCTCCCTATGTTGCGAGAACTTCTATGCATGGGTTTGAACGTTGTTTAACAAGTTAGACTCCTTGACGAGAACTTTTGATAGGATTCCTTGAGGTCGTAAGCGTATGATCCATGAGGGGACGAGCCATCTAGCCTTCGGTGATGCTTCTGTGCGCCTGACGCCCGTATGGGGGGTTCACAGCCTTAGTTGGATTTTGTATCTTCAGAGCCGTAAGACAAGTGATCCGGATGGTGACGAGACATCTGATGCCTATGGTGATGCTTATGCGAACCTGACGCCCGTATGGGGGGTTCTGCAGCAGCTCTACTTGGAGTGTTATATCATGCCTGGATTGTTTACAATGGAGTATGTTTGTGTGTGTAGTGATGGTCAAACCCGGTACCATCCCAGCAATTCCATATCATTGATCTAAACACATCTTTAATTTAGCTTTTTACTTTCTCACAATTAGTTTAAATAACCTTAAATCAACCAATCGTTCTAAATATTAGTTTTACTTGAGCTAGATTCAACTGACAAGGATTCTTAAAAACGTTGTCCTTTGGGTTCGATCCTCAACTATACTGCGATAAGACTCGTCCGCTTGTGGGTGGTATTATTGCACTTGGTTTCGGTAAAAGCTTGGGGATTTCAACCCCGAGTGAATTTGTTAGTGCATTCAATATCCACGTCAGGTACACATCCAAACCATATCCTATCAGGTAGGTATATATCAAATTTTATCTTCATTGTCAAGCCGTTCCAATGATTGTAGGTACATCATCAAAAATACATATTCCACCTGATAAGTTGAAATTCAAACTTGATTCCAATATTGTATTAAATTTATAGTTTTATCTTAAATCCTCTGTGATATGCAAAATGCCATGTTTGACTCGTGATTACATTGCTTTCTTTTGAGCCCTAAGACGCTCGTTCAATTCTTATCTAGATCTTTACTTATATCTTCATTTTGAAACCGTATTTGGTATCTCATGCATCATTTGCCTTTGGTTTCTCCTTATTTGATAGCATCCTTGCATGTGAAGTATCAATTGTCTTGTTCATTGCTTCCAACCTCCAACCCAGGTCCTGTTGTTTTTACTCTTCAATGATCGTCATTATTCCTACTTCCAGATAGTGCTAACATCAAAGACAGAATTCAGGTATTTTTCCCTCCACCCTCTATTTACTCACCTTGTCATATTCCTTCTGCAACAAATAATTGATGCAATTCATAGTCTCTACCATTAGAACTAAAATTAATAAAAAATAGACAGAAAGCACTAGGATGCGTGGGGAGGAGTTGGGGTACTGGAAGGTGGTGATATAGCTACTAATGTAGTGTGTCACAAAATAATAGAGACAAAACGTTGTTGGATATGAGAATGTGTACAACGGAAGCAAACAAACTTGACGTGGATTTGATAATGTGGCTCCAGTTTAGGACAAATACCATGACTTTCTAAATCATTCATCTATCCCCATGTCACAATTCTATCACGGTATGGATTCACAAGATGTAGAAGCCTCAAGACATGCTTGAACTTGTACATTAATGTTTTTTTTTCTTTCATAAACCATCAAACTAGAAGTGGACTGCCACTACATGCATGTCCAAACGGCAAAGCTCCTCTAGGACTATATAGTTCGCTAATGTACACCTCAGAAATGCTGAGTGGTTCCTTATTTGGTTGACAAACCTCTGTTGGGCACTTGTCTTTACGCAATACTTCCCAACATACAAATAGACTAAACTCAGAATTATCATTAGGGAAGTGAGAATATTGCGGTAGTGGATGGCTACATACATTGATAGAACACAAAGAGGCTATGTAAAGGTAAAAACAAAAACAAAAAACAAATTGCCATATAAAGTAGAAAACGTCCGGACCCCACTCAGTAATTTCATGTAAGCATTGGAGTTATGCATATCAACACATCTAGTCTAATAGGCGCAGAATATATATATCTCACCTGGTAGGTTGAAATTCAAAGTCTATTTCCAATACGAGATTAATCCTCTGATTACGTCTGAAACCCTTTGTGATATGCAAGGCCGTGTTTGACTCGTGGTTCGATTGCTTTGTTTGGAGCCCTACTCGACCAAGTTCAACTCTGATCTAAATCATTACTTATCTCTTCATTTTGAAATTCTATTCTGTAGTTCATACATGATTTGGCTTTTCTCATTTATTATCATCTTTACATGTCAAGTATCATATGTGTTATTCGACGCTTTCAACATCCAACACGTCTGGTTACCATCGTCGACTCCCATTTATGCAAAATGTCAATTACTCTTTAAAAGCCAAGTTGATCACTTCATACATTCTACCTTTGTCCTGCTGATATTGTTGAATCCTAACAATCATCAATATCCTACTTCCAAATATTGCCAACACCCAAGCCTTTTCTTTTCTTCACACAACCCACTATTTGTTCTCCTTGACATGTTCCCAAGGTGACAAATAATTAATGCAAGTCCTAGTTGCTACCATTAGAACTAGTAACAATGGAAATGGACAGGAAGCACTAGGATGTGTACAGACGACTGGGGTACTGTAGTGTTATGGATACCAATGTGTCATAAATAAACGAGGTAAACGGTTGTCAAACACAAGAATGAAAATAATGGAGAAAAGAAATTCAACATGGATTTGACAAGGTGGCTTCAGTTTAGTACAAAAGAAAAATACCATGACTTTCAACAGATCTATCACCATGAGAATTCTATCACAGTATGAATCCAAAATCTCAAGACATGCTTGAACGTGTATACAATAATGTTATCCTTTAGTAAAGCATCAAACTAGAAGTGGCCTGCAGCCACATGTATCCAAATAACAAAGCTCTTCTAGGACTATATAGCCCTCTAGTGCAAACCTCATGAATGGTGCGGTGGTTCCTTATTCGGTTGACAAAACTCTGTGAGGCACTTGTCATTACGCAAAACTCCCCAATATACTGAATATTAACCTAACAATTACCATTAGGAAATTCGGAAGATTTTGGTGTTTGATGATTACACCAATCAATCATGTTGGGGCAGTTTTGCATATGCTGCGGTGGTAGAAAGAACAAAAAGAGGGATTGTTAAGGTTAATAAGCAGATTGCACTTAAAGCAAAAAGACATTCATGACACAAACAGATAATTTCATGTAAGCATTGGAGTTATATTACCATATAGAAACAAATAGCTATATGTGAAGCAGATCAAGAACACACCACCCATATCAGTTACTGTTAATAGTGTTTACAAAAAAACATGGCAGTTACTGTTAATAGTGTTTACAAAACATGGAATGTATCATCCAGATTTTATTTATAGATGAAAGTCATCGTCCAGCCATTCAACCTGTCACTAACCAAAATCAATGGTTTGATCTCATATTGGCACATGGGAGACAAAACAAAATAATAATGCTAACTAGTTCTTATCATGAAGGCATCAAAATGCAGGCAGGGCTCGAAGCTGACGTAAAAAGAACAGCTTAAACAACTAGATCACATAATGATGGTAAAAAAAATAAAAACATCAAGAACATAATTTTTTATGGGGTATTGTAAGATTTCAACCTGGGTCGATTATATCTTTGAATGTTCTAATTAATGTTACGATCGTGAGAAATGCACAGGGCTTCGCTCTACCTGTCCATGGGGATCCACTGGGTTAAGGGAAGTTGTTCAATCCTGTGAGCTTCACTAAATTCAGTTGTTCAGCGCAATTCAGAATAGATTAATGTTGAACAATATTGAAAAAGATCCAATCACAGACCACCATACAACCAAATGAATACCACACAAGCAAACAAAACCAGCAATCTTGCCAAAGTGAGAATACAATGACATCCATATGGTTACAGGGCCCCGGTGAAAATTTTCAATAATCCAACAGTTCTACATATTTGGAAAGTAACAAATACATAGTGACACATAAAATATAGAAAATTGATACTAGGAAACACAAGCCAGTAAAAGCTTCCAAACAATGGAGCTCGTCACACTGAAACCTGGTACGATTATATAAGCAACTTTTCAATAGCATCCTACAGCCAACGTTAAAGCTCAGATTAACAGAAAAAAATCAAAGCAAACAGAAAAACATCAGGTGATAAAATAAGCCCATTACCTTAAGACTCTGAATCTGCTGTTTCAGTTGGCTACCCTCGTTACTCGTTACAGAACATGCAATCACAGGACGTGTAACTCCTGTGGCACGCCCAAGAGCTTGCTTTGAAGGAACAAAAATGTATGGTACATTCTGGTCCAATAGAATGAGATTTGACATCAGAAAAAATCTATTCAAGACGCAATACAAACAATAACGAATTGATTGGGTGCCTAAATTTTTAAATAAATATCACCTTCCATTCAAAGAGTAAATAACCAACTAAATTAATCAGAAATGAATTCGTTATCTCAACAATTCATACAGTCAACTTCCCAACCAAGCACTTGGATACCAAAAAGATTCATGACAAACAAACTCAACGATTTTAGAGTGGGAACTCTATTTGGAAGGGTAAATGGCGTGCCAACTCCCTGATTTTAAACACACCAGTACCTTCTGTTCTGATAAAAAAAATCATATAATAAAGCTACGCCAAAAAAGGATTGAATTTGGTGTAGCTCAGGTACTGCATTGTTTTTGGCTGACTTCGTCAATAGTAGTTATAACTGCTGGCAATCAAATAAAAGAATGAAATAACTTTTTACTACACCCTCATGTGTCCAACCAAACACACTTTTGATCATATAAATCCCAATCATCCAAGCTCCAACTTACAAATTCACTCATTTCAATTCAGCTACATCCAACCAACAAGTCCTAGAATATGCATTTGAGGTTTAGCAAAGGAAAATCTAGCATAAAACCAAAATAGTACATAGACAACAAAATCTATTTATAAGACTGGTCTGATCCTAAATTCAAAGAACAGGCATAAGAATGATGTGGTACTCTAAAAGCTGTACTTGGAATCAACAATCCGATTCGTGACAGGTCTAATAAAAGACCGTCCATAAAACATATGCTAATTTGATAGACCTCCCTCTCTCCCCCTCCGCTCCCTCCCCCTCTACCTCACCCGCCCTCCCCCTCCTCCCCAATGAGGGCAGAAGTGGAGTAGGCCTACTGGAAATAGGGTCAAACACAACAATTGGAAACAAAGCTAACAAATCTGTATGTAGGATATGGCAGCAGAGGATATGTGCTTCTTGTCAGTAGAAATACTTCCAAAAGCTCTCTTGACCATGTGAAGCACATTGTAGACACGAGCATTGCCTCAACAAGGTACAAATATGTCTCATCTTGTGTCTAGGCATTTTTCCAAACATGTGAGGAAGACATGAGGAAAGGATGCTGACCTTTGTTGTACACCTTTTGAGAATTCTTTCCTCTTAATCACAAAGAGGGATTAATAAAAACAGGTGAAAAAATCTCACTATTTGGATCACACAAATCCTCACTAGTGTTTAAAACTAGAGGGGCATCAACCAAGGTAGTGTCTATCATCATCTCCACTTGAGCACTGTTATGATGCATCAACTAAGGTAGTGTCTATCATCATTTCCACTTGAGCACTGTTATGATGCATCAACCAAGTCAATGTCTATCATCATCTCCACTTGAGCGCTATTATGATTGATAAGTATGAGTAATCTAAAAGGTAATAATACAGCGGGATTACTCTACCTAGGTATACAGAGGGGTCAATAATACAATGTCTATCATCATCTCCTGCAATTATCATGTAAATCTCTCACACTTATTAAAATTTGGCCTGTATTTATTACTTTTGGATTATGATAAAAACTAGAAAAAGACTGGATATATTTGCTAACACGTTAGCATAATCTAATAGGAAAATGAGTATGAACCAAAACAAAAAGAGCTACACCACTAAATAATTGTACGTGTTTGAAAAGCATATATTTATCAAAGTAAAAGCCAAAGATTTGAATTGAGTTGGTACTTTAGTATATTCTTTGAGTTTTTTTTCAATTACCCTGTCTTTTCCCATAATTCCTGATACCCCCCCCCTCTTTTGCTTAATTCCTATCAACTCCCTTCTGTGACCCTTCCGTCACTCAATCTGACAGCAAATAGAGCTGGATCTCCTTTTTTTTCTAATAACTTGTTGTACATATTATATCCGCCCCAGTATCATTTTGAACAACACACTGTAACAGTTCAAACTTATATCAAAGATATATTAGTAACTAGACCTTGTTACCATATATTATCCCATGTAGCAAATAATTCAAAACTAACTGAAAAAGTTTGGCCAATATTTATGTTTGAAACTATAGATAGGGCTGGCACAATCAGACCTCACATGACCCAGCCCAACCCCGACTTTGGAATTTAGGTTTTATTTTTCTAGCCGAACTCCAAATAAACAACGCAAACAATCCAAATAAAATCGAAGACAGGTCAAATTTGCTGTTTTGACCAGCAAAAACAGCCTCACATGACCCAACCCAACCCCAATTTAAGCATTTGGGTTTTATTTTTAACCGGACCCCAAATAGACAACCCAAACAATCCAAATAAAATCAGAGACATATCCGATTTGTTGTTTTGGACCTACAAAAATCTATGCAAATAATATCAATATTTACTTTGTTGTAGTTGGCAAGGGTTCAATTTCGAATTAGATTGCTGACACTTATTCAAAACTTTAGACAGGTTTAATTCTAGAACGTGCAGTTTTACATTAACAAATTGGGAATTGACTGAAAACTAATTCATTGGCACCGCTAAATAGTTTTTTGAGTTTATACCAAATAGTTATCTAAACTGCTCATCCATTATATTAGATGTATATGTTACTTAAGGTTGGCAATTCGATCCAGGTTGAGCATATTAGATTCAAACCTTTATATTCAAAACACTAAACCAGTACCCTAAATACTTTAGGGTCCAGCGACGGTTATTAGAACCGAATTGGACCGGCCAGTTGAACCGGGAACCGGTCCAATTTTAGCCCAATTCGGTTTTAGCCCAATTTTCAGTTGAACCGGGAACCGGTCCAACTGGGAGCATATTAGACTTCATTTATAAGTATCAAAGCCATTTATATATTTTTAAACTATTAGTGATGCCATGCTGACGTCACCGGTTGAACCGGTCAGACCACTGGTTGAACCAGTGAACTAGGAATCACAGACCTCACCGGTTCACTGACCGGTTTGAGTCTAACAAGTTTGGGTCCAGCTCACTGAAACTAAAAATCCCATGTTATTTTATGTATAAACCTAAAAACCCTGAAAATATAGTCCCATTAAACCTGAAAACGCTGGAAAATATTGGTTAGCTAAGTGATTTTTCAAAAAATATTTGTATTAATTGTTGAAAATGAAAAAATAACAATAATTGAAAAAATATTTGTATTAATTGCTGAAAATGAAAAAATAACAATAATTGTTTACTTTGAAAAAACTAATATATGCAATGTACATACTAAAATTTCATAGACATACAAAATGGGGGAAAAAAGAATACTTACTAAAAAAATTTGGTACATCTTACGGATCAACAACAACATTTGCGGACCCAAACCAGAAATAGGTTCTAAATTTAGGGTCTATTTCGGGTCAAGTCAGAAAAATCAAGGCCTAGATCTACTTAAATTGGGTTCTGCTAGGTTATGCTAAGCCCAGTTTTGTCTAGTGTTGAGCAGAATGTGGTTTATAACCAATTAACTACATGGTTAATTCCGAATGGTCAATTTTTCAACAATTCAGTTAACTCGATCAATTTGGTTAATTTATTTGTGTTGGTTGGTTAAATAGAAAAAAAATCTGTTTGATTGACTGAATTAACTGAATACTCACAATGTATTTGTAGAAAATTATCCTACACACATGTACAAACTTAGTTGTGCATTGATTTCAATGAACCTCTCTATTTATATATTAATCAAGTTTTCGTGAACTAAATGGCACTATACTTATATGCAATACTACTATGATATGACAATTTTTCACATTCTTATGAATACTTTAAAACAATAATATTACATTAGTGTCATTTGGTTAACCAACCGACTTGGTTAACCAACCGACTTAATTAACCATTAACCAAATAATTGTAACAGAATTAACAGACACTAATTCAGTTAGGTTAATGATTAAAATCTGAAACCACAAATTAACCAATTAACCAAGCCGAATTAACCATTAACCATAGAAATTTGCCAAATGTTTGCCACTAATTTTGCTAGCCCTATCTATGATATTTGAAATTTAATATTGGCCAAAATTGTTTTGAGTTGTACTTACTCATTTGAGGACAATGCATTGTAATTAGCCAAAGTTGGTTCGACCCTCACCTCCCTCAGATGAAAATTTCAGATTATTGAGCAAGTTGTGCTGCCTGCAGACAAAGAAACACAACCGGTCCTGGGATTTACCTTGTCGGGGCAGGTCAAATAATAGACGCTGGGAGGGTTCCTCAAAACAGAAGATAATTTAATGTATAAAGATGTTCATACTATATTTTTTATTAAAACTCAAACTATTACTATATTAGAATGTGTTAGTATGACATTAAATTTGCAGAAAAAGGTGAATTTTGAATAAAAAAATAACAGAAAATGAGGTGACAGAAGGATAACAGCAGGGGGTGACAATAATTAAGCAAAGGAGGGGGTTGTTGGGAATTATGGAATATATGGGGTATTTGAAAACAACTAGTTCTCTTTTCAGTTAAATCAATGAAAAAGAAAACACTACTACACTCCTTCAACAGTTTCCTTTATGCGTCTGCAAGCAAGCCTACATATGCAATTAATAGATTCGCACTAGTGATGCTGGTGAATTATGCTGGATATTAAGTACCATTTTATAGATCAATTATTAATACTACCAACGGATTTTTGGTTTTCCATTCAGCAAAATACAACCTCCACATACTCTGTCATTATTATATACAGTACACAGAACCCTTTGCAAGGGCGTGCCAAATTTCAGATCAATTGTGGTAGGTAACTCCAATTGATAATGTAGTAGTTAATAAAATCATGAACTTGAAAACATATAATTAGGAAATAAGCCTTCGATGAGTTTGATAGGAAAGAGTGTAACAATTACCTTGTCCTCAGCGAGTAAGGGGAGGTGAAGAAGGATTTTAAGAGGCTCAGTGTCCGCTGCCATAACAACGAACTCTGATATTCCTCTGTTTAAAGTTTTCGTAGCTAACGCAAAATGGAACAGTACAGTTAGAAGCTAAAGATGTAGGGAAGAACATAAAATCGTAAGAGATTCGGACAGAGTACGAAAAATTAAACCGCATCCTCGTACCTTGATTCACACCCTTCTTCAGCTGCTTGTAGTTAGCATCTTGTTGAATGAGATCCAGTATCGTGATAGTTAGCTGCGCATCTACCAAAGGGTACGCCTTGGGGTTTATCTGTTCTGTGCCCTGACAGAGAATAACTTCATACTTGAGAATCTCGCAAAGCGAGTGAGAAAACGAAACGAAAGCACAACTTTGTGGAGGAAGTAACCAGGACAAGGTAGAAAGAGTACCATTTTGATGATCGTGAAGGTATATACGAAGCCTAGAACCCTGTCGAATGTAAAACCCTAACGGCAGCCGGTGATGGGTTGATGTGGCGCCGCGATGGGGGTTTTGTAAGCTTTCATTTGGGCTGCGAAGAGGGATTCCATGAGAGAAGAACCACACGGTTTTTTCTAGGGCAGTGGCCGGCCGGGGTTCGAACGAGTGAACCAGTCTGTGACCAAGAAAGACCGGGGAGATTTTCCTCCATGTTTATTCTTTTTTATTTATTTACAAAGCACTTTCTTTTTTTTATATATAAACATACCCGTTGAACTGATTAAGGAGACGCCTGCTAGACCATAATGAAAAAATGAGGGAAAGCTAGCTAAATCATCTAAATAACTAGAGAGCAAGAAATTCCGGTAGCAACTCCAAGTTGCTTCTGAGTGTGGCTATTTGAAGCATTGGTTCGCAAGTCGATCACCAAGCATGTTCTGATTCTGCTTCAGGTGGACAATCTCTTTGATAGTCGTTTCTTTCCAAAGATGTATGATAGCTTGGACTAGAAGTTGGTATTTGACCGGGGTGTCTCAGGTATTATGGATCCAGTGAATTGCACTACTCGAGTTGCTAATGATAATGCCTACTGGTGTGATGGTGTTTGTAGCATACAACAGCCCATTAAGATAGTAAGTAGCTCCCCTTCCATTATATCTAACCCTCTCATTAGTTTGGCATCCCAATGTAACCATTGTCCATTGATGTCTCGTAGGATCAGGCCGGTAGCCTTGGTTTTCTCATTGTTGTTCACATCAGTGTCTACATGCAAAATGGTGGCATTCGAGGATAGAGAGATTTGGTGGTATTTGAGTAGTCACGATTATCTAGGGTTTGGACTTACCACAGAAAGTTGTCTTTACAAATGATGCTTCCGCCTTGCAATAGGCTTCCAAGACGCGCGGGGGGGGGGGGTTGGCTTGCTCTAGAAGATGTAGATGTTCATATTCTTCCATAGACACCAACAGTTAAAAACACACACAAATTTTCCAATCCTCAATATTGTATAGGGATTTCAGATTGTAGCCTATCCATTGTGAAGGTGTGTCAAAGTTGAAGAAGATGGAGGCTTCCTAGGGTAGTAGCCTTCTTCACGTTTGTTTCACTTCTGGGAAATCTTGTATTGCGTGAAGGATCATTTCCTTAGTGCCATGACATCTTGAGCAGAAGACATCGAAGGTGAGCTTCCTCTTGAGTCTCATGTCGTTCGTAAGTAGACGATTCTGGTAAACAAGCCATAGATGGGTCTTCGTTCTGTGTGGAATGGCTAAAGCCCATATTGCAGCATAATGGTCAATGTTATCAGTATTTGAGGAGTTTGTGAGAACTCTATAGACTGAGTTTGTCGTGAAGTTACCATCACTGGTGTGCAACCATACCACACCATCATCTCCATAGGATGTTCTAGGGGGATACATACGGACAATGACCTGGATGGTAGTACTAGTGAGAAACAATCTAAGAAATTAGTATCGTAGGTGCCTTCGTCAAAAATCAAGCATGCCACTTCAAGTCTTTAATGTCTTCAGGGATGATAAGTTGGAGTTTGATAGTGGGAATGAATCCTTCTCCTACCTAGGCCTCTGACCATACATTAGTCTTCCATCCAGAGACTAATGTTGTAAAATCCTATGATTTAAGGCCTCAGATAAAATGATCTTAAAAGAAATGATTGGACTACCCATATCACCAAGGTGTACATCATTTTCAGGGAGCTCATCACTAAAGAATGTTGTGGTTAAGCATGCTCTTCCCAGAGTAATACTAGGATGGTGATCAGTCGGGAAGCTTAAACCTGACTTGCGCGTGAGTGAGGACAAAGCACGCGGTTAAGTCTAGTGGTGGTCTGTGGGGCCAGTCGTCATTCCTAAAACTCTACTAGAGCCTTAGGCGATGGGGAATCAGACATTACAAATGGTATCAGAGCCAAATCCCCTTTAATAGGTGGGGCCCACATGGGCCTGTGGCATGTCAGTCTTTGAGCTGTGCGGTCCATGCATGTTAGAAAGGGCTATCCGTGATGATGAAGCCACCCTTGTGTGTAGCCATAATCGAGAGTTGGGTGTACATGGCCATGTTGTGTCTGCACTAAAATGGAGAAAGATTATGAGGTCATATAGTTGAGCTTTGACGGGAATGCCAAGAGTCTAAGTGGGAGAGATTGTAAGATCCCAGGATTTGAGGCCTTGGATAAAATGATATTAAAAGGAACGATTGGACTACCCATATCATCAAGGTGCACCTCCTTTTCAGGGAGTCCATCACTAAAGAACTTTCTGGTTAAGCGTGCTCAGTCCAGAGTAGTACTAGGATCGGTGACTAGTTGAGACGTTTATCCTAGCTTGTGTGTGTGTGGCGACACATCCCGCTATCACACAGACAATGAGGTGCCACGCGAAAACGTACGGAAAACACCATAAACCACTAGATTACCAAAAACACAGGGTAATTAAAATTGATTTTGTAAAATAGATAAACCAAGAAACTATCACATTCAGATCATCATCCTGCAAGAAAACAGGTTATATAAACATTTACAAGTCTAGATACGTGTCCACAGCTTATCAGATCAGTTGTCTTGTCATCATGTGAATTCATCACTTGTTTATAGACATACATAACGGGCCACATCCGGCCAGCAACAGGATATACAAATCTTCATCAGTTATACATCGCAAAACAACGTCAAAATGCCTCCGAGGACCTGAAAATACAGGGACGACTCTAAGACTCTACTAAAAAACAACCAAAACAACAACATATCCATCGCTTGCCTTCTACTGCTCCTCTTCTTACTGCTCGGCCGCAACCCCACAACCACCACCACGTCTAGCGCGAACACCTAAAAAGGTTGTAAAACAATAGGGTGAGACACACAGTCCCAGTGAGAAATATAACTCCCCTCCGAAACCATAAAACCTTAGAAAGATTAAAGCAACAACAAAAGATAACTGATAAAGAGTAGAATAAGAGTAGTCTATAGAGCAAAGTTGTTATTACCATCAAACTTACCAAGATGTACGGAAGGCATATAACTCAGTACTTCTTTATGGAACATGATTGACAAGATAAGATTTATAAAGTCTTATCACATAACATAAGGAGTGTATAAGTAACTGCAATGTATAACAAGATCAACTACATAAGCAAGGCCTCAACCAATGTTCCGTGTTTTGCCTTAAGCAATAAATACTATTTGGCTAAATTACGTGTTATTATGCCATGAGGAAGTGAGCCGCACCACTCAAATCCAACCGACGGCTGCGAAACCCTGAATCGGTGTCATACAAGGTCAATAGAAGAGTCGGACTCCACAACCTCCCACCTCGTGGTCAGTGCATGAGAACCAAAGCAGGACTATAGTCTCATGCTTAAGTGGCCTCAGCCACAGGGTCAGCTCCCGCAGGCTACCCTTTCTCTAGCCCGCCTTGGTACATGTCTCGACGCTAGTATATTTGAGCCACAGGCCAGTTCACCGTGCTCCCTGAGCCATGAATGCATTCATGCTCTATCGCACTGAGCCATGGGCCTGATCATCATGCTCTATCTAATTCAAGTCTGCAACCGCAACTGCATTCGAATCCTCTCTATTTTAGGCTAGGAGAAACCTCACACATTCAACAATATGCGCTCCAGGTTGACCCGTAGGAGAACCTATTTCACCATCACCAGCTACTGACGATGATGGATCTATGGCTAGGGCAAACTACATGATATGTTCCACTGTGATTAGTTAGTATATTTTAAGTGGATTTTTTAGGCAACCATGTTGTAACACATACATCACATTAAGTTACATTATTGTCACCATTATCACAATACCCAGGGATCTCAATCCCTCATCACAAGAAACCACTGCCTCAAAAGGCATTCTCATCACTGGGGATAACAATCCCAAATCTCATCATCAGAGGATAACACCTCAACTAGGCATTTTAGTCAACCTCAGGTCCTTAGACCTAAACACATTAGACTTGTGGGCTCTGATCTCCAAAACACAAAATAAACTTAGCGGAAACGATTCGATTAACGGCGGAATGCGAAAAATCACGAAAAATTAAAACTTTTTGAGGAAAGATCTTGAAAACATGAGACTCCTTTCATAAAAGTACGATAAACAATTTACATCTCTGTTAAGTCACTTCTTGAGTGATCATATACAACCATGTACAAAATCCTAAGATTCAAAATTCAAAATCTCATATCATCTAACTCCAAGGACCTAAGTGTACAGAGACGACATAAGACTTTCTAACTAACAGACTGGACAACCAGGGTATCCACCTGAGGCTCACTGCTGCCCCTGATGCTGCTGTTGTTGATACTGATCTCCTGTGGACTGGTTCCTTTGTCCTTGATGACCACCTAAAAGGTTGAAATCTACGGGGTGAGACAATTGTAAATAATTGTCCCAGCGAGAGTTATAACTCTTCGCCAGAAGCTCATTATCAAAAGGGAAACAACATAAGCAAGGTAGCTTATCTTGCAAAAGCGGGCTTAAGAGTAGATAAAGCAACATTTACTTCTATGAAGAATATGAAGAACATGCAAGCTAAATATTTAACTGAAACATTATAATCAATGTGGTACCAAGCATTGTTTCTCGTAGTTCAACCTAAGCAGATATGCTACTCGGCTGATTACGTTTTACATACAACATTATGCCCTGTGGAGATGAGGTATACCGCTCATACTCCAACCGACCACTGCTAAGTCGCCTCGGTATCATACTAGGTCATCGAAAGAGCCAGATTCTCATGACCTCATCTTCCTCAGTCAGTTTGAGGATCAACATGCAGGACATCTCGTGTCTCTGCCAAGATAGCTATCCAGGGTATTCTGGCAACTTCTCTATCAGAGTCACAGTGGCATTCTATACTCTCTTCACCATCAAAAGATTTCTTGTTTATCTCTCATCGATGCGACATCAAAGGTTCCCTCGGGGGATTAGTGAGACATCACCCCGGCATAAGATATTTAGTGAAGGGTTGATGGATTCAAGGTACATCCACATCAATCCCTATACTAGGACGTAAGGATATGCGCGTCCATAACCCCCACATGCTCAAAAGCATGTGCTCCAGGAATTCCCTTAGGAAGACCTGTTTCACCATCATCTAACTTCTGACAATGATGGATCTATGATCAGGGCTCTACATGATATGATTATACTTGATTAATTAGGTATATTTCAGTATTCTTTTAACTTCAAGCAGGTTTCCAAGCAATTAACTATTAAACACAGTAATAGCGGAAGAATACTACAGGTATCAAGTTTAGTTCACATTAACTATCAATTGGATGTCAATTCATCACAAGTCATCTAATTAGCATGACCTTGATGTTACTCATGGCTCTTAAAGCCCATCATCCTCATATGTGCCACATAAATTAGGCATCATAACATATATCACTATTCACAAAGCCTAAAACATGCTTTCAATGAATATATTGTCATAACCCTTACCTGGTCATGATTATTCTCCCATAAGGACATGCATCATCAATTCAACTGATAATAATAAACAATTTATCTTCCGGAGAGCAATGTATAAAGCAGGAATTTCATTCCAGTTCAAGGTTGTACCCTTATGCCTCCACCAAGGCCAGGTTCCCTTACTAATAGCAATTAGGTTTATACAAACCCTTCCATTATAATTAGGAATATTAATCCTTCACTTCATACTTTAATTACAAAGATTTATGCTTAAAAGCATAACCTGGAATTAGGGCTTTATTTTACATTTCATCACATCATCCTCAATTAGGGTTTACTATTCACTTCACAGTGAATAGGGCTCATAACATTACAATGTATGAAATTACCATCCTTAATTCCTTCAATTTAGGTTAAGATTCATAAATTATCATAATTAGGGTTTTCATGATCTCACATAGGTGGATCATACCCTAATCATGCACATTCATATACATTGAAGGTACTTTATTTGAATTTCAATTATATAAGGGACCTTCTCTCTCCTCTTGCTAATAGATGGTGATTACATCCCTTTAGATTAAGTTAGGTCAAGTCACTATTGACTATCATGTGCTAAGTCACCACCATCATGCCATTAGGGTTTTGATTTAAACAAGGTGTCATCTACTTGAACCCTTTAAGGGCACATTGGTAAATACACCACTATCTCACATCATGGTTCAATTTATTAATTAGTTAGCCCCTTAATGTCTTAGGGTTCCATTAGGGTTTGGAATAGACCACCATTGTACCAATTGAGCCTTCAAACCACTAAGAAATTACAGCCCTAAAAGTCCCCAAACGGTTTCACCCCTCAACTTCCAAACGGTTTTGAAACTATTTGGGGGCGTTGACCGTTTGGGAACTTTGACCTCCAAGACAACATGGTTACCAAGACCGCATGGGTGTGTTGACCGTTTGGGAGTGTTGACTTTGAAACCACATGAAATGAAACAACCTTGAGATCAATTGGATCCAAACGACCTTGAGACCGATTGGATCCAAACGACCTTGAGATCGTTTGAGCCCAAACGGTCTTGAGACCGTTTGGTCCAAATGGGCTCAAAACCGCATGGACCTCAAAGATGCATCCAAGGTTGTAATTGATTAGGGTTTTCCATGTTGAAGCCTTCAATTGGCCACATTCTTACTAATAACTTGTCAATTGAGTTAATTAGGGTTATCCTTAACTAATTGGACATTCAATTGACCCTCAATTGCTAATCAATTGGGGTTGAAACCGATTGAATTAGGGTTTATAAGCAATTAACCATCAACATTGATAATCATGAGTCTTATTGAAGTTGAGCGTATCAATTGGCACTCAATTGAGCCCAAACTTGGCCCAAACGGTCTTGAGACCATTTGGACACTCTCCAAATGGTCTTGAGACCGTTTGGACACTCTCCAAATGGTCTTGAGACCGTTTTCCCAAAGTTTCACCAAACACTAGGTCAAGTTGGTGGGGGTTGAACCCTAATTAGGTCTAAAATCAGCACTTTTATCCAATTCATCAACCTACTGTGATTGGACCCTCAATTGATCAAATTACCTTAACCCTAGACCTCAAAACGGTCTTGGGTTGTCACCAAACGGTCTTGAGACCGTTTGAGTGAACCCCCAAATGGTCTTGAGACCGTTTGGGCCCTTGAACCTAAAGTTCACCAAAATTGGTCATTGAAATCAGTAATTTCAACTGATTAGGGTTTAGAGGGTTGAGGTTCCTTCAACTTGTGATTGGTTTGCAATTAGGTTACAATTCTTTGTAGGTGTTTAACTAAAAACGTGTACAACAGAAATCCAAATGGTCTTCCCTTGGTCAACCTTGCCAAACGGTCTTGGGACCGTTTGATTCCAAATGGTCTTGCAAGACCGCATGAAATCAAACGGTTGTGAGACCGTTTGATTTCAAACAGTTTGCAAACTGTTTGGACCAAATGGTCCAAGGTCGTTTGGTAAAGTTACCTAGGAAATCACGCCCATCGTCTTCAACCTCAAAATAGGTCAGTTTCTCCATGGATTTGTTTGCAAGAAAGCAAGGAAGGATGGGGAAGAAGAAGAACTAACTACTACATGCAAGAACAAGTATATGCATTAAGAAAGCAAGAGGTTTAGCGATATAAAACCTGCCTTATGGTCATTCCTAGAGCTCCAATTTCCCAATCTCTCAAGTCTTTAATGGAACCTTGAGCTCTACTGGTCGGCCAAAGACTTTTCTCCAAGAAAAGGTTGGGAAGATCGACTAGAACAAGAAACCTAAGTGAGATAACCATAAAACCAACCTTGTAATCCACTTTCCTCCATGAATCTGAGCTTAGAAGATGGTATCCCTTACCTTAGAACAAGTTGGTCGTCTTATCTAGCTCCCAAGCTCTGCCTTGGACGGACCAAACAAGGTGACAAGTGAAAGAGTGAAGGGAGTACGTTCATTTGGTTGCAAAGAGGGTAGCTTATATAGCTTGGACTAGTTTCATCATAAGGACCTCTAGTTCCTCCATTTCTCATCTAGGTACTTCCTTTCTTCTTTGCACGTCCCTCCTCCTTATCTAGGTGAAATTCTTATTGAAACAAAGGTCCAAAGGGAAGGAAAGTCATCTTTTCATTGAGGTGCACATATATAAGGGTTTCCTTACTTATAACTTGGTGATTCTAATACAAAGGTTATTTATCTTATCTGATTAATTAATTGAAGTGCCCTTTTTCATCATTTCTACTCTAAATGATGTCAAGAGTCATAAAAAATTCTCTAGAAGATGTATATCACAAGTTGGACCCCACATTTTGGGTAAATTGCACTTTACACCAAAATTAAGGTTTCAAGCACAAGGATTGCTCCACAAGCTGCATCTTGATGCCCAAGCTGGGAGAATCCATCATACCTCATCGTATTCATCCATATGATGTCTCATCATCAGAGGAACATCTCAACATGTGAAAATTGCAAGTTAACCCTTCTAACTGGGTAATTTGCACATAGGTCCCTGCATCACAAAACAATACTAAAACATTGTTTAAAAAGGTCGGAATTGAAAATGTATGTTCCTCAGGAACTTAATTACATTCCAGGGGATAATCACAAGCATTTAATTACATATTTAAGCAAAACTCCTAGGGTTAACTTATAACCCAGGTCAGGGATGTTATAGATAATCCACCCCTTACAAGGATTTCGTCCCCAAAATCGATAAGATATATTAAGAGAAAAGAGCAGGGTATTTCCTCCTCATTTCTTCTTCTAGTTCCCAAGTGGCTTCCTCAACACCATGATGATTCAAGAGGACTTTCACAAGATTTATATCTTTCTTCTTTATCTTTTTAATCTTGTTATCAAGGATCGACACTGGTCCTTCCTCATAAGTTATATCATCATTCAATTCAACCTCCATAGGTTGTAGAACTGATTCGGTATCCGGGTGACATTTCCTCAACATAGAAATGTGAAACACAAGGTGTAACTTCTACAACTCTGGGGGTAACTCTAGTCTATAGGTTACCTTTCCAACCCGTTCAATGATTGGATAAGGCCCCATAAACCTAGGAGCTAACTTCCCTTTCCTTCCAAACCTCATAACTCCTTTCCAAGGTGAGACTTTGAGATACACCCTGTCTCCAACCTGGAACTCTAAGAGTATATGACGTTTATCGGCATACGACTTCTGTCTATCCTGTGCAGTCTTAATCTGTTGTTGAATTACCTTGATCTTCTCTGTAGTCTTCTGTACAAGATCAGGACCTAACAACTGATATTCACCAGTTTCATACCAACATACTAGTGATCTACAATGTCTACCGTACAAAGCTTCATAAGGTGCCATAGCAATGCTATGTTGATAGCTATTGTTATAGGCAAACTCAATCAAGCTCAGGTGTAGGTCCCAACTCCTGGTAAACTGGAGAACACATGCTCTCAATAAGTCCTCCAAGGTCTGTATAGTCCTTTCCGACTGCCCATCAGTCTGTGGGTGAAAGGTTGTACTAAACCTTAACTGGGTGCCTTACGCTCTGTGCAGTCGCTCCCAAAAACGACTAGTGAACTGGGGACCTCTATCTGATACTATGGTAACTAGAACTCCGTGCAGACGAACTATCTCATGAACGTACAACTGTGCCAACCTCTCAGCAGAATATGTTGTTTTGATAGGTAAGAAATGCGCTGTCTTTGTCAACCTATCAACAATTACCCAGATGGAATCATGTCCTTTGCTTGTCCTGGGTAGGCCAACTAAAAAGTCCATGGTCACATGGTCCCACTTCCACTGTGGTATGGGTAAAGGTTGCATTGTTCCTGCAGGCTTCTGGTGTTCAGCTTTAACCTGCTGACACACAAGACACCTCAGAACAAACTCTGCAACATCCTTCTTCATCCCTGGCCACCAATACATATCTTTTAAATTTCGATACATCTTGGTGCTCCCTGGATGCATAGCATACATCGAAGAATGAGCTTTCCAGGACTAACTTCCTCAAGTTATCCACATCCAGTACTATCATCCTCCCATGATAGCATGCCACCTGGTCATCTGAGTCATGGAAACCATCTCTTTTCTCATCACCGTATTCTGACCTGATCTATTAAACCGCAACATCAACTAGTTGTACCTCTCTAATATGCTCTCTTAGGGTGGGTTTGATATGCATCTCAACCAACAACCCGGCTAGCCACGACACCTTCAACTGTACATTATCTTGCCTTAAAGAGATGAGCATATCGCTCCTAGGGCATACCAAAGAGTTTAGATGTGCCCTATCAGAGGATGGTGTTGCTGATTTCCTACTCAGAGCATCTGCAACTACATTGGCCTTCCCTGGATGGTAATCTATGGTACAATCGTAGTCCTTGATTAACTCCATCCAACGACGTTGCCTCATGTTAAGTTCATGTTGTCACAATATGTGCTTAAGATTCTTGTGGTCTGTGAAAATCTGGAACGTCTCTCCATAGAGATAATGTCTCCAGATCTTAAAGGCATGAACTACGACTGCTAACTCCAGATCGTATGTCGGATAGTTCTCCTCGTGTTTCTTAAGCTGTCGAGAAGCAAAAGAAATCACTTGTTTATCGTGCATTAGCACACATCCGAGTCCATTCTTGGAGGCATCACAGAAAACTACATATCCCTTGCCTTGCTCAGGTAGCACAAGTATAGGTGCACTTGTCAACCTCTCCTTCAACAGCTGAAAAGACTGTTGGCACTTATCATTCCAGACAAAGGGAACATCCTTCTGGGTCAACTTCGTCAAGGGTAGGGCTATGGAACTGAAGTTCTTAATGAACCTCCGGTAATATCCGGCTAACCCCAAGAAACTACAAACCTCCGTTGGTGTCTTCGGTTGTTCCCACTGTAGAACAGATTCTACCTTTTTGGGGTCAACACGAATTCCCGAGGCAGATATCACATGTTTGAGAAAAGATACCTCCCACAACCAAAACTCACACTTGCTGAACTTAGCGTATAGCTTATGTTCTCTTAGCAAGGTTAAAGCTTGGCAAAGGTGTTGTTCATGCTGCTGAGCATATCTACTATAGCTCAGAATGTCATCAATGAAGACCACAACGCACTGATCAAAAAAGGGTCAGAAGATTCTATTCATGAGTTCTGTGAATGCAGTTGGTGCATTAGTTAGTCCAAACGACATAACTGTGAACTCATAGTGACCATACCTTGTCCTAAAGGCAGACTTGGGTATGTCACTGTCCTTAATACGAAGTTGATGATAACCGGACCTCAAGTCTATCTTCGAGAAGACGGACGCACCACGCAACTGGTCAAAGAGATCATCAATCCTCGGCAGAGGGTACTTATTCTTTATTGTTACTTTATTAAGTTGTCTGTAATCAATGCATTACCACATTGATCCATCTTTCTTTTTAACAAACAAGACTAGAGAACCTCAAGGTGAAGTGCTCGGTCGGATGAAACCCTTCTCAAGAAACTCTTGAAGTTGTTTCTTGAGTTCTGCCATCTCAGTAGGCGCCATCCTATACGGTGTCTGGGCTATGGGTTGTGTACCTGGGAGCAAATTGATTTCAAATTAATCAATTTCCCGAGGCGGCGGTACACCCGAAAGTTCTTCAGGAAATACGTCTTCGAATTCCCTCACAACAGGAACTTCAGAAAGGGTGGGACTCTCCATGGTAATATCTACCACATGGGCTAAGAATGCAAAGCATCCTTGCCTCATCAGCTTTTCAGCAACCATAGCTGACACAAGACAGGTGGGTAGAATGTTTCTCTCTCCTTGAAAGATCCATGTGTTGCTATCATCAGCAAACACAGCCTGCTTGGATTCACAATCCAAGACAACTCTATACCTCTCCAAGGTATCCATACCAAGGATTATATCAAATCCTTGCATCTCAAGTGGTATAAGATCCATGTTACAACCCCAATTTTGGGTTCATTTGGTGAGAAATGTAATTTCTCATAATAAAGGTAAATGAACAAATAATGATATAATTTGTTTTGAATAAATGGATTTTGTTTACAATAGCCTTGATGATTGTGTTGTGGGCTTTATTGGCTATTGGGTCCAATAATAAGGAAATTCAATTAATAAATAAATAATTAAGTTTTTGAGAAAAAAAAGATGTGGAAACCTTTGGAAGGCAAAAGAATGTAATCCAAGGATGTTTTTCGTACCTCTTGGGTTCCAAGGAGTCCAAAGTTGCAAAGAAAAGGCAATAAGAAAGAAAATATTAATTAAGTATTTCTTTATTGAGAAAGAAATTGAAAATAATGATAAAATGTGGAAAGTAAGTGGAAAGAGGTGTAGTTGAGTTATCCTTGGTGGAATTTTGTATCTCAAGGATTCCTAATAAAAAGTAATACCAATGAGTAAAATAAAGAGAAATAAAGAGAAAAATACCTATAAAAGAAAATAGGAATATAATGTGAATACATTATTAATGGATTATGTGGTACAGTTGAAAAGGAAATAGTTTCTACTAAAGGAAAATAGAAATTTGAGCCATTAAGGTTCCTTGAGGTTCAAGGAACTCAGAATAATAATTTAAAGACAAAGGAAAGAGAAAATATGTGAGAAATATATATATAATTAAATAATATAATGCACCTAAAGAAAAGGCACATTTTCTTTTATATAATGATCCCAAATTTGGTATAAAGGTAGATTAAGTCATTATTAACTCTCTCTCAAAATTTGGGATCAATTGAACAAACGGTTTGGGAGATATGAATTTTAAAAATTTCCTAAAGTGTACAGGATAACATTAAATGTAACAATTGATGTTCTAATACGAGGCTTGCTATCCGTTGGATCCAGATCAAATGATAGCTGCTTTTTGTTTCAGATTAGGAGAAACGAAACAATATAATGTGAAATTAGTTGGTTGGATCGCTTTCCCTGATCCACTAGGACTCTTGAAGAGTGGATAACCGGTCTTGGGAGACCAAATCGGACTAGATAGACCCTTTGGTCCCCATGTTTTGTGCGGTTTTGGAAGCTTCCTCACTGGATCCGGACTCCAGGGATCTGGCCAAAGGCTGATCTATAAAAGGGAGATGACTCCCCTTATGCGAGGGTACAAACATCTTCATCAAGTCCGCAACATCTGGCCGATCGACCTTGCTATCTAACCCATGTCGGTTGTCGTGTTTCTCCTGCTCGTCGGGGCCCTACTCCTGCAGAGAACTGGGCTGCAATGTTGACATTTCTTCATGGCATGAAGTCGCCGCGGCACTGTTGGAGGTTGCGGCTGGGTCAGCGAGGTGTTCAAGAGCCGATGGAGTCTTCGGTCGTTGGTTGGATGTGAAGAAAGGGGGCGCCGCGGTGGGTAGGTGGCCGCCGCCCCGCCATGCTCTGTTTTACAGAGTAAACAGAGGGCGGGCTGCGCCGTGAGGAAGACGACGACTGAGCGGATCAACCGGGAATCAGACCTAGGTGAAGATTCGTGAGCCAGGAGGTAGATCATATTAAAATGAAGCAAGGCGCTGTCGTGGCAGGCCACGATTGGTCCAAAGGTAATAGCTTTTACAAAAATCATAGAAATTCGTAGAAAGTTCTGATGAATAAAGTTAAAATATGAAAGTTGCTTAGAAAAATACGAGAAACACGTTAAAATTGGTTTGAGAACCTGAATATGTTCCTATTTGCAAAAGTGTATTAATCTAATAAAAATGCTTATGTATTAGATTAAGAAACCCTAAATGAGCAGATTGGTTAAGTTTATATTGCTTAGTCGATGAAATTGAGTAATTGCAACATGATGAATAATTAATGATGAACTTAGATCTAGATGTTTCTTGCATGAATTAGGGTTTTTACCTCATATGAGAATGATTGAGAATTTAGAAACCCTAACTTAGGGTAAAAGAGGATAAGATCATATTTAAATCGAAAATATGATAATATGTTGTTAAATGATGGTTCTAAGATATTTTGAATATAAAAGTTCCTAATCATGAATATATACCCTTAATATGATTTTTAGGGTTTTCGAATGGATAAAGTTGGGATTGATGATAAATGGAATTAGAACTATGAGTTGTTAATCCGGAAGGAACCTAAGATGATAAAAAGACTCTAGTGTGAATATGTGAGTAATTAGGGTTTTGCACTTAGAACTGCTGTTCTAGGGTATAAATGAGGAAAGTGGTAAAGAGACAAAAAAACCCTAATAAAACCCCAATTCGGATTAGAAACCCTAGAAAGTGAATCCAAGTCAATTAAATAGATATATTCTTAGTAAAGTGTAGTAAATAGGTTACATATGCTTTTCAGGAATTTTGTGAATGTTGAACAACTTCTTGGATTACTTGCTTGCTTGGAATTGTTATTAGCTTGTTGAATCTACAAATCAGGTATGTGGTTAATTATGAATAACCTTCTTAGTTTCCCGAGGATTTTCCAGATGATTAATCGCATTGAATGCAAATTATCTGTTTGGATGTTCATACTTGCAAATCATAAAGTCACTATGATTATCACATTAAAAATAGAAGTATGTATCCTCGCACCTACCTGCCACCCTGATGGATGATGCCAAAGGTCAGGCCCAGATGGGTAGACCAATGGACGCCTTGAGTGGTGACCCCAGGCACCAAGCTCGGGAATGAGAAGGTGGCCTATGATATTGCATGACTAGTGGGCACCATGAGTGGTGACCCCCAAGCACCAAGCTCGGGATTGAGAAGGTGGCCTTAAGTCATTGGCAAAGGGCACCCTAAGGTGGGTATGCCAGGGTTAGGGCAAAAGCGGTGGAGAATGTCATACTAAAAAGTATAAATTGGCTTGATAATTAATTTGATTGTGAATATTAAATTGTTAGCCATATTTGCAAAATTTTGTTTGTTGCCACATACCAGTATATTTCGATATACTGACCGACGTTTTGTTTGTCGGTGTTTTAGGAACAACAATTGAAAGAACAAACAGTAAAGTGACACATTGTGAAAGTAAAACATAAAGTGCAAGGAGGATTAGTTAGAGTGGATTCAAGCTTGGATAGATAGATTCCCAAAGTTTTCAAAGGTAAGTAAAGTTTTAATTTTATACCAAATTTCAGTTAATTAGTAGAATTTCATAATTGTTATTGATTATTTGTCGAACCTTTGATCATGTTAATTGATTAACGGCTATGACCTTCGGGTCTCCCTTAATTGGGGGTTACCGGGAGGCGGGGTCATTACAATTGGTATCAAAGCATAGGTTCCTCAATTAATCTTTAATAATTATTAAATTTTACAAATTTTGTAGAACCCAAGGGAGTTATTAGAGGATTATCTGAAAGACAGAGTTGTCTAGAAAAAGATCATGACCGGGGGCTGGCAATATTTTCCTCCGCACCGGTAGTCGGAATACGAAGACTCCCAGATTGTGTGACTACCTGGCCGATGTCTTAGGGTATGACTCGAAATAAGATACCGTTAGGACTCTCTCATCTTGTTCATCCCTTCTCAACTCAAATTATATTAAGGACCTTAAGGATTAGGGTTTTCTCTCTTCTCCTCACCCTCATGAGGTATGGGTAAAGTTAATAAGGTCTAAGGAATCCTCCACCAAATTAATGAAAAGCATGTAAATAAAATGCCATGGACATAAGCTTAATAGATTAAGCGCAAACTAAAGAATAGATACATGCTTAGGTTGTATGACATGAGTTGTCATCATCCTCAGGAGAGACCTGAGGATAAATCTCCTTGTCAGGAGAATGAGTAGAGAGAGTTAGTCTTGGAGGTAGAAACCTCCATTGAAGGTAGAAACCTATCACATCCTTTGAGGATGATGTTAACCCTAACCCTAAGTGAAGGTTAGAGAGAAATGACATGATGAGTTAGATGACATGGTTGACTGGGTGTTTGGATAGACATGTCTTTGGATTGCCATACGAGCCGTGAGAGGTTGGATGACCTAACACCTTTGGCAACCCAACCCTGGGAAGGGTCGTGCATGTTTGAGCGAAAGATAGCTCCTTCATGGATGGGGTTAGAGAAGAACCTATAGAAACCTTATGGGCTGTTGCAAGTAGGATATAGCTTGCACCCAGAGTACATTAGTAATACGAGCAGTGAGTTTAAACTGTGGACTAAAGGACAGGATGGTTGGCTTATGAGATAAGAATAAGGGGCTATGGATAATCATGAGCAAACATAAGTCTGAGCATAAGCTTCACCCATGTAGAGGCATGCTTGTGAGCTTGATCCTTCATGAAGGGAAGACCTCTAGGAGTAAGGTTGGATGTGGAGTTAGCTTTAGAGAGAGGAAGAAGGACCCCAACATAAAGGTTGAAAGCCTAAAACCCTGAGATTTGAGCAACAAAGTTGAGGATGATGATAGTGGTTGCCTCGTGCTTGATTCCTGGAGGTTGAGGATATCTTGGTTGCCTTTAGAGGAACCAAACCCTAGAGAGAGGACGGTGCTTCTAGTACCCAGGGTATAAGTGATTACCTGCTGGATGAGATAGAGAGTGCCTTAGACCCTGAGGAGGTTTAAGTACCCTGATGTGAGGTTTTATACCTAGTTGAATATCCTTGAGGAGGACTCAACTCTGAGGTGTTTCTCATATAAAAGGATCATGGGAGTACATGGCATACCTTGGACATGATTGATTCATGGTTAAGAGATTGAGCATGCAGTTGGATATCCAAAGGAGAACCTAGGGTTCCTAGGCCTAAGAGGGGAAGCAGTGTATCCAATGCTCATGGTGAGATTTGAGTCTATAGTTTTGAGCATGTTACTCTTATTGTGTAGAGGTAAAGGAAACCCCTTAAGGTAAGGGTATGTTTGATGAACCCCTAACAACTAAGTTGATGTAATGTTGAGGAGGAGAACAAGTGCGACCTAGCATGGTTTTGTAGGCACGCTTGTGCCTTAGTAGTTGTTGGGTTAGTCATGCTCATGTAGATGCAGATCCTAAACGTAAGGACGGTTGTGAACTTGTCATCAAGAGTTGTAGTTTCCTACCATCCTGGGAGAGGGACCCTTTGTAGGGTGTATACCAGTTTTGTTAAGGTTTCAGATGATCTTGAGAAGCTAAGTGAAGAGTACATGGCATGAGAATGAACCTATAGACCCATAGATAACCATCTCTATGTGCATGTGGAGGTGTTACCATGAGGTAACCGGTATGGGGCCTGACCAAGGTAGGCAGGTCACCATGATCCCTAAGAAAGGATGAAAGACAACCAAGGAATACAGAGAGAGATGATGAATGATTGGGTAAGGTTCTAAGTTGGACATGTACTATAATAGAATCCTAAGTCTATCCTAGTGTTAGGTAGGGATAAGACCGATGGAAGAAGGAGTTTCCTAATTCCCTAGTTGCACATGACCATAGGGTCGGGAGGTAACAGCTATCATTGTCTGAGGGCCATGGGTTAGGAGATTGATCACCTTCATGAACTCATGGGACCCAAAGGGCATATGAGTAGGGCACTCTCTAGATGCATAAGGGAAAAGGGATGACCCCAAAAGTGTCGGCACCCTATAGACCTAGATGATATGACTAAGGATTGTTTGGTGACCCAAGTAGGTTCGAGACCAGTTTTCCATGGAAGTAACTTTGATATCATGATGCTTGTGATGAAGAGACATATGTTGCACGTTTCAACTTAGAATTGAAAGTGTACTAGCGATGTGGGATGTATCATCTCTACTCTTGGAACAGGAAGAACTTTGTGTTTGGACGGCCTCCAAATGCTGATTTCCTCTTGTTATGGGAGGGAGAGATGGGACAATACGCATGCCATACACAGAGGATAAAAGCTGATGTGAGTTGGAACGTTGCTATAAGGAATGAGGGCAGAGATGATAACATACCCCTGTGGAGTGAATGATACATGGATGGTTTACAAACACTAAGAGTATTAAGGAAATCATCTTGTGAGGATGTTTTATTTTGAACTAGGTGCATTTTTGCAAGTGTTACAAGGAATCACAAGGTGGAGCCTGATAACTAAAAGGATGAGCTCAGAGATAGACTTAGAGTTTGAGATGAGATGATAAGTGGAATACATGGAGGTGTATGTCTTCAACATTACCTAACACCTAAGGATAAGAAGTGGTAATGAATGCTCTGGTTGAGATATAGTTGCCTAGTTAGCTGGAAGCTAGAAGAAGTTAAGGTTGTTTGACTAACCCTATGTTTGGAAAGAAGATGTGTTTTGGCTAACACACAAATGTAACAAGATATGTTGAGCAAGTTAATGAATGTTTGGTTAGCCAATTTAGTCCTTGATGTAGTAAAAGGATGGTGATAGAACCTCAGATACACTTCTTTGGAAAGGAAAGTGATAAAACCCTGTTGAGAGTGGTTTAGTGTTTTGAGGAATCAACCTTGAGGAATCATGACATACATGATATCATGGTTTTAAGATCACCAAACATCGTGAAACTACAAAGATGGTAAGTGATAGTGGCACGTTGGATGCTTAAAACAAAGTTGCATGTAGCATGTGGCCATGCAAACTACGAGGCGAAGGACGAACACCAGTAACCTAGTACATGGATATAAAGTATGGATATAGTGGCACTTTGTTATATTTGAAGTAATCATGCCAAAGATGGCGGAGGTGGCTGAGAGGGCAACCCCTAGGGTGTCCGGCGATGCCTACCAAGCCGGCAATGGGGGGACGGAAAACACAACCTCCTACGCCAGTGTCTTGCGATCAAGGAGCAGATCCAAACCAGGAGTGACGGTAGCCAAAGAAATAAGCCACTGGTCAGAAAAAGTCATAGCCAAACATTCGGACAATCCTACCCCCTCTCAAAGACGGAGATCGCCATGAAGGACGGAAAACTGATCTACCCCAAGGCCATCGCGGAGAGAAACACATCGAGGTGGAGCCGAGCGGCTGCGGGTTACATCGTTAGACTGCAGCCTCATTGGCAGACGCTGGTGACCCATCTGGCAAACATCTGGAATGTCAAAGGCTCTATCGACATCAGATCCAGAGGCAAAGGGTACTTCCTGATCTTATTCTCAAATGATGACGATCTGAACAACGCCGTAGAGGGAGGCCCTTGGTTCGTGGCGGGACAACCTCTGATACTGAAACGATGGCAAAGAGGAGAGCCGATGGAAAAACTGAAACTAGCTGAGATCCCTATATGGGTTAAGGTGTTTGACCTCCCGCTAGAACTCTGGGACCGGGAAATGTTCAACTACCTGGGTTCCTACCTTGGCAAACCTATCTGCCCCGATCGCCCTACGATTGAATACACTAGACTGGAGTATGCAAGGATCCAGGTGCTAATATTGGCAAATTTTGAATTTCCAGACCACATTGAAATAGCTAATGAGGATGGTGAAGCAGATAGGATCCAATTTGAATACGACTGGAAACCAATGAAATGCAAACACTGCGGGAATTTTGGACATGAATCAAACTTATGCTCTGACCAAGCACCAAGGAAAAGTGTTGTTCCAAAGAAAAAGGTCTGGATCCCCAGACAACAAAATGAAAACAAAGAGGAGGTTGAAGTCATTGATGCCGTCAGTAGAGAAGACACCCAGGGTGAAAATTCTCAAGCAAACTACACGCTAGAAACAACAGGAACTCATCAATCAACTGAAGAAGAAGAGCCACGCTCTAATCCGTCCACTCCAATCCCAGCTTCAGAAGGTCAATGGCAGACCCAGGGAAAGAAATCCAGATCACCCCCATGACAGAGAATCACCAACAAGAGCGTAAGCGCGACAAGAACCGTTGAGCTCACAAATAAATTTCTGATACGGACAAGGAAAGTGAAGGCAGCAGCAGCTCAAACCTTGGGGCAGATCCATCCCACAAGAAATCATATGGATAACCCACTCTCTATTATTTCTTGGAACGTGAGAGGCATCATAAATAAAATCTCACGTGTTAGAGAAGAATGTGCTAGAAACAAAGCTGAAATTTATATTATTCTAGAATCGAGATTACAAGACAAAGACATAAAAGATACTATTAAGCAAATTTGGACAGATGCCAGTTTTACCTCCAACAGTGAGTTATATACATACACACGCATAATTGTGGTATGGACTGATCAGAGGCTCAACATTAACAAAATTTATGCCAATAATCAGGTGTTACATTGTCACGTTGATAATGGTATGCAAAGTTTCTATTTATCAGTTGTTTATGAGGCGAACGGGGATAATGACAGGATGATCCTGTGGGACAGCTTGAACTCAATCAGCAGTAACATGAGTAAAGCTTGGTGCGTAATGGGGGATTTCAACACAGTTGGATTAAACTATGAAAAAATTGGGAAGCAGCCTCCATCGTCAAAGAGCATGTGTGATTTCAACAACTCCATTTACGACACTGGGTTGGTTGAGATTACCACCAAAGGCCAATACTTCACATGGGACAGCAGGAGTAAGAAAGGAAAAAGTACATTCACCAAAATTGATTGTGTGCTAGCTAATATGACACTGCTAGACGACTTTCCCAGTGTCTGGGCAGAGGTATTAAATACTACTGTCAGTGATCATCGCATGATCAATGTCCACCTCATCAAAGGGAGCATAAAAGCAACTCCTTTCAGATTCATAAATAATTGGGTCAAAGAAGATAATTTTCATGATCTTGTGAGCCGCACATGGAATGAGAAGGAGTATGGAGGACCTCCCATGTTCAGGTTATATTGCAAACTAAATAATCTACGCCTGAAACTGTGTGAGTGGAAAAAAAATAAAGTTAAAAATTACCTGACAATGGCCATGGAACTGGAAGCTGAAGCTTTTCCCTACAACGCAAAGTGGATCAGGACCCCACAAATGAATCCCTCCAACTACAGCTCTGTTCCACCAGAAAGAAAGTCACTAAAGCAAAGGAAGAGGAAGAAAATTTCATCAGGCAAAAATCTAGAATCCAATGGCTTAAAGTCGGTGATAAAAACACTGCATTCTTCTACGCATCGCTGAAGACAAGGAGAATCAGGAATAGCATCAATTCTCTTGAAGTAAACGGCCACACCACGTATGACAGTAAGCAGATTCATGATGAGATAGTAGGATACTATAATAACCTTTTCAATTCAACCAGTTCAGCAATGGTGGAATGGGACAGCTGCTGGCTCCTCCCCCGTATCAACGAAGAAAACCGATAGAAACTCAAGAGCTGGGTTACTGGAGACGAGATCGAGAATGTCATCAAAGGACTAAATGGAGACAAAGCACCAGGTCTCGACGGATTCAACCCACATTTCTCTAAAAGCTGTTGGGATATCATCGACCGAGATGTGACCAAGGTTGTCTTAAACTTCTTTGAGAATGGAAAGATGCTTAGAGAATGCAACAAAACTTTTATAACATTGATACCCAAAGTACAAAATGCAACTATTGTCAAAGAATTTCGTCCCATCTCTCTGTGGAATACTGTCTATAAAATTATAACCAAGGTGTTAGCCACCAGACTCAAACCCATCATGGATGATCTCATCGGTGTCAACCAAGTGGCGTTCATTAAAGCGAGGTCCATTGGGGATGCAATCTTGCTACCCAACGAGATTCTAAGTAACTTCTCCAATGCACAAGGAATCAAGCACTTGTGCGTTAAAGTAGACTTATCCAAGGCTTACGACACTGTTAGAAGGGACTACATTCTCTTCATCATGAAGAAGATGGGCTTCCCCAATTGCTGGCTCACATGGATTAATGAGATCTTCTACTCTGCCTCCTTCCAGTTCCTTATCAATGGCACAACTTCTACTCCTTTTACGGCTGACAACGGTGTCAGGCAAGGTGATCCCCTCACACCGTATCTTTTTGTGTTTGCTATGCAGGGATTCTCCTCCATTCTACATGACCTGATTGCAAAGAAAATGATTGACCCGATCAAAGTTGATGGTCACACTCAAGCATCTCATATTATCTTTGCGGACGACCTTCTGGTGTTCGCCAATGCTGATGAGAAGAACGCTGCTGGGATTAAGAGAGCCCTTGACACTTTCCAACACATCTCTGGGCTGAAGCTAAATAATGAGAAGAGCCAGCTTTTCCTATCGAAAGCTTGCTGCAACAGCAACATAAACAATATTCTACAGATTTCTGAAACTAATCTACCTGTCCGCTACCTGGGCTTACCCCTGTTTACCGGGAGACTGACAAAAAGTATGTGTGCACCCATCATAGATAAAATCAAACAAAAACTTGATTCTTGGAAAGGAAGGCTGCTATCTCTTGCGGGCAGGGTTGAACTTGTGATTTCCACATTGTCATCTTATCATATCTTCTGGTCGGCTGCTTTCCCTCTTCCCCAATCAGTAGTAAACGACATTGAAAAACTTATGCGAAATTTCATCTGGAATGATGACAAGGAGAAGAAACACTTGCACACAATCTCCTGGGAGATGATCTGTAGACCCAAAGAAGAAGGCGGCCTTGGCATTAGACGTGTTAGAGACTGGTCTGACACTGGCATCATTAAAAACCTTTGGGATCTAGCTAGTAACAAAAAGTCTCTATGGGTAAAATGGATGCACGACAAGTACTTGAAAAGAGAGTCGATATGGTCAGTAGTAGAACGACCTAATACATCCTGGCTTTGGAAACAACTGTTGAAGAAAAGAAATGCACTGTTGAGCAAGCTGGAGTTTAACGTGGGTGACGGCAACCTCTTCAAACTTTGGCAAGACCCGTGGTTACCTGGAGGTAAAAAACTACTGGAATTGATTGGTAAACAATTCGTTCACCGATTAGGTGGTGGAATAACATGTCATGTGAAGGCTCTCATCAAAGATGGGAATTGGTACTGCCCAGCTGTGCGCGGGAAGGATGAACTTCAGAATATCATTTCACAATTACAGAGACCAGCAGGTGGCAATGACTTCATCTCTGTAGGAGGCAAAAGATCACTTTGACTCAAGGACGGGTGGAATATAATGAGGAAATAAACACATGTAGTTCTGTGGGGAAAATGGATTTGGAATGACAAAATACCAAGAAGGTTCTCTATTGTGCTATGGAAAGCCTTTCTAAACCGTCTGCCTACAACTGATATCCTAAGAAAGTTCGATTTATATCTTGTATCAAGATGTCCTTTATGTGAAGAGGAAGAAGAGAACATGGAACACATCCTTTTTACTTGCAAATTTGCTGCGATAATCTGGAAATATCTGAAAAATAGGTCCGAGCTTAATGTTGTCCCAATAAGCATAGATAACCTGAACCACCTGAAGAAAAAGGAAAAAAATGCAGCTGCAACGATCATATATCACATTTGGACAGAAAGAAATAGAAGGATCTTTCTGGGGACAAAGAAAACCCCGGACGAGATCTGCTATACCATTATAGCTGACCTCACGACTGTATAGTTCTCTACAACCTTTACTTTTTTCCTTTTTTGTTCCTTTCTTTCTTTCTCCTGTTACACTCTGTGATAGGTCGATACTTTGTATTTTTGAGGAGTTAATAATGAAAAGGAGGCACGCTGGGTTCAACAAAAAAAAAGTATAAAGAGTTCCCGAAAGGGAATGGGAGTTCTTCATTGTGGATGTTGTGAGTCTCCCATGGACCAAGGAAGGACAGGATCCAATATGGGTTATGGTAGATCGCCTTACCTAGATGACTTGAGGAAGGAAGAGTTCTGTCATGGGACAAATTCCATTGAACTACTTAAGAGAGAAAGATGGTTCAACTACACCACGATACGAGTTCAAAAGTTCTTGGGTATGACCAAGGTTCACTTCCATGAGGTGGAAGTGGATACATGAGGAACTTGATGATAGTACAGTTTATCACCCCATACTAATGGACAATATGATCTAGACTAGAGGGTCTGATGAGAGCATGTGTGCTCATTCATGGTGATGCATAGAGACAGTTCTTAAGATGTGATGTTAACCACCATAGCCTTTATCGGGATGCAAGAAGTTCTAAAGGGAGGTTGTGTCGGTCACCACTTGATTAAGATGATGTCGGTGAAGGATGCCTCGTGAAGGTCAGAGAAGAACCACAGTGTGTGTAGATGAAGTCACTTTGATCGTGCAATGGCTTAGAGAGGGCCCAGTGGTGACATGAGTCACGAGCTGATGCAAAGCAGACTGATATGCAGTTCACTGTGGAAGAATATGTGATGTGAAAATCTGACCCCTCTGAACTACAACTGAGAAAGCTGAATCCCCGATATATGGGCCCTTTTGAGATGGATTGGTGGAGAAGGTTGTTTAGCCTTACCCCTCAAGATAACTTGATAAATAAATGTATTCCATGAGTCCGATCTAGAGCACTATGTGAGGTACCCAAGCCATGTGTTGAGCCCTGAACCTATTCAGCTTTTGAAAGGCTGAAATGTCATGAGTCACCTATGAGGGTACGATATACCAATGTAAGAAAGAACTCAGATGGAAGAATATGAGATGATGAAGGTTCTTGGGAAGCACAATGGAAAGGGTGAAGACACATGGGAGCCATGATGAACATAAGAAAGGATTATCCTGTCTGTTTGCTTGCTTGATGGAATTTTGAGGGCAAAATTCTTATAAGAGGGGAAGGATGTTACAACCCCAATTTTGGGTTCATTTGGTGAGAAAAGTAATTTCTCAAAATAAAGGTAAATGAACAAATAATGATATAATTTGTTTTGAATAAATGGATTTTGTTTACATAGCCTTGATGATTGTGTTGTGGGCTTTATTGGCTATTGGGCCCAATAATAAGGAAATTCAATTAATAAATAAATAATTGAGTTTTTGAGAAAAGAAGGATGTGGAAACCTCTGGAAGGAAAAAGAATGTAATCCAAGGATGTTTTTCGTACCTCTTGGGTTCCTTGGGTTCCAAAGAGTCCAAAGTTGCAAAGAAAAGGCAATAAGAAAGAAAAGATTAATTAAGTATTTTGTTATTGAGAAAGAAATTGAAAACAATGATAAAATGTGGAAAATAAGTGGAAAGAGGTGTAATTGAGTTATCCTTGGTGGAATTTCATATCTTAAGGATTCCTAATAATAAAAGTAATATCAATGAGGAAAATAAAGAGAAATAAAGAGAAAAATACCTATAAAAGAAAATAGGAATATAATATGAATACATTATTAATGGATTATGTGGTACGGTTGAAAAGGAAATAGTTTCTACTAAAGGAAAATAGAAATTCGAGCCATTAAGGTTCCTTGAGGTTCAAGGAACTCAAAATAATAATTTAAAGACAAAGGAAAGAGAAAATAGGTGAGAAATACATATAATTAAATAATATATTTCACCTAAAGAAAAGGCACGTTTTATTTTATATAATGATCCCAAATTTGGTAGAAAGGTATATTACGTCATTATTAACTTTCCCTCAAAATTTGGGATCAATTGAACAAACGGTTGGATAGATATGAATTTTACAAGTTTCCTAAAGTGTAAAGGATAACATTAAATGTAACAATTGATGAATACGAGGCTTGCTATCCGTTGGATCCAGATCCAACGGTAGCTGCTTTTTGTTTCAGATTAGGAGAAACGGAACAATATAATGTGAAATCAGTTGGTTGGATCGCTTTCCCTGATCCACTAGGACTCTTAAAGAGTGGATAACCGATCTTGGGAGACCAAATCGGACTAGATAGATCCTTTGGTCCCCATGTTTTGTGCGGATTTGGAAGCTTCCTCACTGGAGCCGGACTCTAGGGATCTGGCCAAAGGATGATCTATAAAAGGGAGATGACTCCCCTTATGCGAGGGTATAAATATCTTCATCAAGTCCACAACATCTGGCCGATCGACCTTGCTATCTAACCCATGCCGGTTGCCGTGTTTCTCTTGCTCATCGGGGCCCTACTCCTGCGGAGAACTGGGCTGCAATGTTGACGTTTCTTGGTGGCATGAAGCCGCCGCGGCACTGCTGGAGGTTGCGGCTGGGTCAGCAAGGTGTGCAAGAGCCGATGGAGTCTTCGGTCGTCTGTCAGAGGTGAAGAAAGGGGGCGCCGCGGTGGGCAGGTGGTCGCCGCCCCGTCATGCTCTGTTTTACAGAGTAAACAGAGGGCGGGCTGCGCACGTGAGGAAGATGAAGGCTGAGCGGGTCAGCCGGGAATTGGACCTAGGTGACAATCTGCAAGCTAGGAGGTGGATCGTATTAAAATGAAGTAAGGCACTGACGTGGCAGGCCACAATTGGCCCAAAGGTAATACCTTTTACAAAAATCATAGAAATTCGTAGAAAGTTCCGATGAATAAAGTTAAAATATGAAAGTTGCTTAGAAAAATATGAGAAACACATTAAAATTGGTTTGAGAACCTGAATATGTTCCTATTTGCAAAATTGTATTAATCTAATAAAAATGCTTATGTATTGGAAACCCTAAATGAGCAGATTGGTTAAGTGTATATTGCTTAGTCGATGAAATTGAGTAATTGCAACCTGATGAATAATTAATGACGAACTTAGATCTAGATGTTTCTGGCATGAATTAGGGTTTTTACCTCATATGAGAATGATTGAGAATTTAGAAACCCTAACTTAGGGTAAAAGAGGATAAGATCATATTTAATTCAAAAATATGATAATATGTTGTTAAATGATGGTTCTAAGATATTTTGAATATAAAAGCTCCTAATCATGAATAGATACCCTTAATATGATTTTTAGGGTTTTCTAATGGATAAAGTTGGGATTAATGATAAATGGAATTAGAACTATGAGTTGTTAATCCGGAAGGAACCTAAGATGATAAAAAGACTCTAGTGTGAATATGTGAGTAATTAGGGTTTTTCACTTAGAACTGCTGTTCTAGGATATAAATGAGGAAAGTGGTAAAAATATCAAAAAGAACCCTAATAAAACCCCAATTCGGATTAGAAACCCTAGAAAGTGAATCCAAGTCAATTAAATAGATATATTCTTGGTAAAGTGTAGTAAATAGGTTACATATGCTTTTCAGGAATTCTGTGAATGTTGAACTGCTTTTTGGATTACTTGCTTGCTTGGAATTGTTATTAGCTTGTTGAATCTACAAATCAGGTATGTGGTTAATTATGAATAACCGCCTTAGTTTCCCGAGGATTTTCTAAATGATTAATCACATTGAATGCAAATTATCTGTTTGGATGTTCATACTTGCAAATCATAAAGTCACTATGATTATCACATTAAAAATAGAAGTATGTATCCTCGCACCTACCTGCCACCCTGATGGATGATGCCAAAGGTCAGGCCCAGATGGGTAGACCAATGGACGCCTTGAGTGGTGACCCCAAGCACCAAGCTTGGGAATGAGAAGGTGGCCTATGATATTGCATGACTAGTGGGTACCATGAGTGGTGACCCCCAGGCACCAAGCTCGGGATTGAGAAGGTGGACTTAAGTCATTGGCAAAGGGCGCCCTAAGGTGGGTATGCCAGGGTTAGGGCAAAAGCGGTGGAGAATGTCATACTAAAAAGTATAAATTGGCTTGATAATTAATTTGATTGTGAATATTAAATTGTTAGCCATATTTGCAAGATTTTGGTTGTTCCCACATACCAGTATATTTCGATATACTGACCGACGTTTTGTTTGTCGGCGTTTTAGGAACAACAATTGAAAAAATAAATAGTAAAGTGACACATTGTGAAAGTAAAACAAAAAGTGCAAGGAGGATTAGTTAGAGTGGATTCAAGCTTGGATAGATAGATTCCCAAAGTTTTCAAAGGTAAGTAAAGTTTTAATTTTATACCAAATTCCAGTTAGTTAGTAGAATTTCATAATTGTTATTGATTATTTGTCGAACCTTTAATCTTGTTAATTGAATAACGGCTCTGACCTTTGGATCTCCCTTAATTGGGGGTTACCGGGAGACGGGGTAGTTACAATCCACTTGAATGTGATGATCAGAAAAGAAGAGGATGCAAGGAGAGCATACCTCCCACAAAACAACAGACCCTCTCAACGGAGTCTGTCTCAAGCAACAAACTATCTGCCCTATGATTAATTGTCATATTGCAGTAAGGAATCACTCTCCGAGTGATAAAGGAGTGTGTAGCACCCGGGTCAATCAAAACAGATACAATACACGATTTCGACATATCAGAATATAAAAGTTCCATCTAACCTGTCACAACCCGTGGATCGATCACTGCATCTGGTGGGTTCATAGCATAGAACCTCACTGTTGCCTAAGGTTGAGTTGGTGCTGACGATCCAGCTTGGGACACTTGTCCACGTCCCCTTGCTGCTCCCTGAAACTGCCTTCTCTGGGATCCCTGTTGACTCTGCCTCTGAGGCTGTGTCACACTGACAGGCTTAGACTTGCAGTCCTTCATCATATGTCCTACTTTCCCACAGTTGTAGCAGCTTATGTCTTGTTGTGGTCTAGGTGGTCCTGTGACCGACATTGATGCTGAACTATGAGTCTCTTGTGGAGGTAGACTCCGTCCTCTACCTCTACTTGGTGACCACTGTGTCTGAGAACTAGATCTGGGTGGTGGAGGGTTAGGTGCAAAGGATCTAGGCTTCTTAAAGTCTCTAGATGAAGATGCCTGGAACTGCAAATATCTCTTATGGGTTTGCCTCTTCTCAACTACATATATTTCTATCCTTTGGACTGACTCAACGAAGGTAGCGAATCTCTCCCGGTTCTCTAGAGTGGACACGGGAGTAGACAAGTCGGCATTCAAACCCTTCTCAAACCTCCTGATCCTTTCTTCTTTCATGGCAGCCATGTGCAGACAGAACTGCAGTAGCTCCATGAACTTAGCTTCGTACTCGCTAATGTTCATCATGCCTTGTCTCAATCTCTCGAACTGAGTGATCTTCTCGTCCAGGAAGGTCTTTGTGAAGTATCTGTTGACAAACTCCCGACGGAAGTCTTCCCACAAAAATTCTACTCCAGGCCTCTTCTTCTCTTCCATGTTCCACCAGTGACCAACACTTCCTTTGAGAAGATAGACAGCATGTCTAACCTTCTCAGCTTCAGGGATGGTTAGGATTCTGAAAGCCTTCTCCAACTCAGTTAACCACAGATCCGCATCTACAGGGTCAGCCGTGCCAAAGTATTTTATGACTCTAACTCTTCGAAGCCGCTCGAATGTCTTACCGATACTTTGTGCTTCATGCTGAGCATGTGCCCTAGGTGCAGGCATGGGCATCCTGTCAGTGATGCGTGTCATGGCAGCCATGAATTGCCCGAACATAGCTTGAACAGCTGGGTTTGCCATATCAGCCGGGTCAAACTGGGGTGGCTGTACAAGTGGCTCAGGTATGGGCTGTTCTATCTCTGGATTCCTTGCACCATCTCGAGGTGCAGCTACGCTACTCTCGCCCTCGTACTCCTCATGTGGCTCAGACATCCTTATATGTCTTCTTCTCCTGAGGAGCAAAAGATTGTATTAGATAGGAATGAACACTAAGGATAGACTCAACATCCTAAGTCCTATGTCTCTGTAGACTCAGCGAACCTAGAGCTCTGATACCACTTAATTGTGGGCTCTGATCTCCACAACACAAAATAAACTTAGCAGAAACGATTCGATTAACGGAGGAATGCGAAAAATCATGAAAAATTAAAACTTTTCGAGGAAAGATCTTGAAAACATGAGACTCCTTTCATAAAAGTATGATAAACAGTTTACATCTCTGTTAAGTCACTTCTTGAGTGATCCTATACAACCATGTACAAAATCTCAAGATTCAAAATTCAAAATCTCAGATCATCTAACTCCAAGGACCTGAGTGTACAGAGATGACATAAGACTTTCTAACTAACAGACTGGACATCCAGGGTATCCACCTGAGGCTCACTGCTTCCCATGATGCTGATGATGTTGATACTGATCTCCTATGGACTGGTTCCTTCGTCCTCGACGACCACCTAAAAGGTTGAAATCTACGTGGTGAGACAATTGTAAATAATTGTCCCAGTGAGAGTTATAACTCTTCGCCAGAAGCTCGTTAGCAAAAGGGAAACAACATAAGAAAGGTAGCATATCCTACAAAAGTGGGCTTAAGAGTAGATAAAGCAACATTTACTTCTATGAAGAATATGAAGAACATGCAAGCTAAATATTTAATTGAAACATTATAATCAATGTAGTACCAAGCATTGTTTCGCGCGGTTCAACCTAAGCAAATATGCGACTCGGCTGATTACATTTTACATACAACATTATGCCCTGTGGAGATGAGGTATACCGCTCATACTCCAACCGACCACTGCTAAGTCGCCTCGGTATCATACTAGGTCATAGAAAGAGCCGGATTCTCATGACCTCATCTTCCTCAGTCAGTTTGAGGATCAACATGCAGGACATCTCGTGTCTCTACTAAGATAGCTATCCAGGGTATTCTGGCAACTTCACTATCAGAGTCACAGTGGCCTTCTGTACTCTCTTCACCATCGAAAGATTTCTTGTTTATCTCTCATCGATGCGGCATCAAAGGTTCCCTCGGGGGATTAGTGAGACATCACCCCGACATAAGATATTTAGTGAAGGGTTGATGGATTCAAGGTACATCCACATCAATCCCTACACTAGGACGTAAGGATATGTGCGTCCATAACCCCCACATGCTCAAAAGCATGTGCTCCAGGAATTCCCTTAGGAAGACCTATTTCACCATCATCTAACTTCTGACAATGATGGATCTATGATCAGGGCTCTACATGATATGATTATACTTGATTAATTAGGTACATTTAAGTATTCTTTTAACTTTAAGCAGGTTTCCAAGCAATTAACTATTAAACACAGTAATAGCAGAAATTTACTACAGGTATCAAGTTTAGTTCACATCAACTATCAACTAGATGTCAATTCATCACAAGTCATCTAATTAGCATGACCTTGATGTTACTCATGGCTCTTACAACCCATCATCCTCATATGTACCACATAAATTAGGCATCATAACATATATCACTATTCACAAAGCCTAAGACATGCTTTCAATGAATATATTGTCATAATGCTTACCTGGTCATGATTATTCTCCCATAAGGACCTGCATCATCAATTCAACTGATAATAATAAATAATTTATCTTCAGGACAACAATTTATAAAGCAGGAATTTCATTCCAGTTCAAGGTTGTACCCTTATGCCTCCACCAAGGCCATGTTCCCTTACTAATATCAATTAGGTTTATACAAACCCTTCCATTATAATTACGAATATTAATCCTTCACTTCATACTTTAATTACAAAGATTTATGCTTAAAAGCATAACCTGGAATTAGGGCTTTATTGTACATTTCATCACATCATCCTCAATTAGGATTTACTATTCACTTCACAGTGAATAGGGCTCATAGCATTATAAAGTATGAAATTACCATCCTTAATGCCTTCAATTTAGGTTAAGATTCGTCAATTATCATAATTAGGGTTTTCATGATCTCACATAGGTGGATCATACCCTAATCATGCACATTCATATACATTGAAGGTACTTTATTTGAATTTCAATTATATAAGGGACATTCTCTCTCCTCTTGCTAATAGATGGTGATTACATCCATCTAGATTAAGTTAGGTCAAGTCACTATTGAATGTCATGTGCTAAGTCACCACCATCATGCCATTAGGGTTTTCATTTAAACAAGGTGTCATCTACCATAACCCTTTAAGGGCACATTGGTAAATACACCACTATCTCACATCATGGTACAATTTATTAATTACTTAGCCCCTTAATGTCTTAGGGTTCCATTAGGGTTTGGATTAGACCACCATTGTACCAATTGAGCCTTCAAACCACTAAGCAATTATAGCCCTACAAGTCCCCAAACGGTTTCACCCCTCAACCTCCAAACGGTTTTGAAACTGTTTGGGCAGTTTGACCTCCAAGACCGCATGGTCACCAAGACCGCATGGGTGTGTTGACCGTTTGGGAGTGTTGACTTTGAAACCGCATGAAATGAAACGACCTTGAGATCGATTGGATCCAAATGACCTTGAGACCGATTGGATCCAAACGACCTTGAGATCGTTTGCGCCCAAACGGTCTTGAGACCGTTTGGTCCAAATGGGCTCAAAACCGCATGGACCTCAAAGATGCATCCAAGGTTGTAATTGATTAGGGTTTTCCATGTTGAAGCCTTAAATTGGCCACATTATTACTAATCACTTGTCAATTGAGTTAATTAGAGTTATACATAACTAATTGGAAATTCAATTGACCCTCAATTGCTAATCAATTGGGGTTGAAACTGGTTGAATTATGGTTTATAAGCAATTAAACATCAACATAGATAATCACGAGTCTAGTTGAAGTTGAGCCTATCAATTGACATTCAATTGGGCCCAAACATGGCCCAAATGGTCTTGAGACTATTTGGACACTCTCCAAACGGTCTTGAGGCCGTTTGCCCAAAGTTTCACCAAAAACTAGGTCAAGTTGATGGGGGTTGAACCCTAATTAGGTCTAAAATCAACACTTTTATCCAATTCATCAATCTATTGTGATTGGACCCTCAATTGATCAAATTACCTTAACCCTAGACCACCAAACGGTCTTGGGTAGTCACCAAATGGTCTTGAGACCGTTTGAGTGAACCCCCAAACGATCTTGAGACTGTTTGGGCCCTTCAACCCAAAGTTCACCAAAATTGGTCATTGAAATCAGCAATTTCAACCGATTAGGGTTTAGAGGGTTGAGGTGCCTTCAACTTGTGATTGGTTTGCAATTAGGTTACAATTCTTTGTAGGTATTTAATTCAACATGTGTACAATAGACCTCCAAATGGTATTCCCTTGGTCAACTTTGCCAAACGGTCTTGCAAGACCGCATGAAATCAAACGGTTGTGAGACCGTTTGATTTCAAATGGTTTGCAAACCGTTTGGACCAAATGGTCCAAGGTCGTTTGGTAAAGTTACCTAGGAAATCACACCCATCGTCTTCAACCTAAAAATAGGTCAGTTTCTCCATGGATTTGTTTGCAAGAAAGCAAGGAAGGATGGGGAAGAAGAAGAACTAACTACTACATGCAAGAACAAGTATATGCATTAAGAAAGCAAGAGGTTTAGAGATATAAAACCCGTCTTATGGTCGTTCCTAGAGCTCCAAGCTCCCAAGATCTCATGTATTTAATGGAACCTTGAGCTCCACTGGTCTTCAAAGACTTTTCTCCAAGAAAAGGTTGGGGAAGATCGGCTAGAACAAGAAACCTAACTGAGATAACCATAAAACCAACCTTATAATCCACTTTCCTCCATGAATCCGAGCTTAGAAGATGGTATCCCTTACCTTAGAACAAGTTGGTAGTCTTCTCTAGCTCCGAAGCTCTTCCTTGTACAGACCAAACAAGGTGACAAGTGAAAGAGTGAAGGGAGTACGTTCATTTGGTTTCAAAGAAGGTAGCTTATATAGCTTGGACTAGTTTCATCATAAGGACCTCTAGTTCCTCCATTTCTCATCTAGGTCCCTCCTTTCTTCTTTGCACGTCCCTGCTCCTTATCTAGGTGAAATTATTATTGAAACAAAGGTCCAAAGGAAAGGAAAGTCATATCATTAAGGTGCACATATATAAGGGTTTCCTTACTTATAACTTGGTGATTCTAATACAAAGGTTATTTATCTTATCTGATTAATTAATTGAAGTGCCCTTTTTCATCATTTCTACTCTAAATGATGTCAATAGTCACAAAAGATAATCTAGAAGATGTATTACACAAGTTTCACCCCACATTTTGGGTAAATTGCACTTTACACCAAAATTAAGGTTTCAAGCACAAGGATTGCTCCACAAGCTGCATCTTGATGCCCAAGCTGGGAGAATCCATCAAACCTCATCATATTCATCCATATGATGTCTCATCATCAGAGGAACATCTCAACATGTGAAAATTGCAAGTTAACCCTTCTAAGTGGGTAATTTGCACATAGGTCCCTGCATCACAAAACAATACTAAAACATTGTTTAAAAAGGTCGGAATTGAAAATGTATGTTCCTCAGGAACTTAATTACATGCCAGGGGATAATCAAAAGCGTTTAATTACATATTTAAGCAAAACTCCTAGGGTTAACTTATAACCCAGGTCAGGGATGTTATAAATCATCCACCCCTTACAAGGATTTCGTCCCCGAAATCGATAAAACATATTAAGAGAAAAGAGAAGGGTATTTCCTCCTCATTTCTTCCTCTAGTTCCCAAGTGGCTTACTCAACACCATGATGATTCCAGAGGACTTTCACAAGATTTATATATTTCTTCTTTAGCTTTTTAATCATGTTATAAAGGATCGACACTGGTCCTTCCTCATAAGTTATCATCATTCACTTCTACCTCCATAGGTTGTAGAACTGATTTGGTATCTGGGTGACATTTCCTCAACATAGAAATGTGAAACACAGGGTGTAACTTCTACAACTCTGGGGGTAACTCTAGAATATATAGGCTACCTTTCCAACCCGTTCAATGATTGGATAAGGCCCCATAAACCTAGGATCTAACTTCCCTTTCCTTCCAAACCTCAGAACTCCTTTCCAAGGCGAGACTTTGAGATACACCCTGTCTCCAACCTGGAACTCTAAGAGTCTACAACGTTTATCGGCATACGACTTCTGTCTATCCTGTGTAGTCTTAAGCTGTTGTTGAATTACCTTGATCTTCTTTGTAGTCTGCTGCACAAGATCAGGACCTAACAACTGATATTCACCAGTTTCATACCAACATATTGGTGATCTACAATGTCTACCATACAAAGCTTCATAAGGTGCCATATCAATGTTATGCTGATAACTATTGTTATAGGCAAACTCTATCAAGCTCAGGTGTAGGTCCCAACTCCCAGTAAATTGGAGAACACATGCTCTCAACAAGTCCTCCAAGGTCTGTATAGTCCTTTCCGACTGCCCATCAGTCTGTGGGTGAAAGGTTGTACTAAACCTTAACTGGGTGCCTAAGGCTCTGTGCAGTCGCTCCCAAAAATGACTCGTGAACTGGGGACCTCTATCTGATACTATGGTAACTGGAACTCCATGCAGACGAACTATCTCCTGAACGTACAACTGTGCCAAACTCTCAGCATAATAGGTTGTTTTGACAGGTAAGAAATGCACTGTCTTTGTCAACCTATCAACAATTACCCAGATGGAATCATGTCCTTTGCTTGTCCTGGGTAGGCCAACCACAAAGTCCATGGTCACATGGTCCCACTTCCACTGTGGTATGGGTAAAGGTTGCATTGTTCCTGCAGGCTTCTAGTGTTCAACTTTAACCCGCTGACACACAGGACAACTCAGAACAAACTCTGCAACATCCTTCTTCATCCCTGGCCACCAATACATATCTTTCAAATTTCGATACATCTTGGTGCTCCCTGGATGCATAACATACATCAAAGAATGAGTTGTCATGTGTGTCAGCGGGTTAAAGTTGAACACCAGAAGCCTGTAGGAACAATGCAACCTTTACCCATACCACAGTGGAAGTGGGACCATGTGACCATGGACTTTGTGCTTGGCCTACCCAGGACAAGAAAAGGACATGATTCCATCTGGGTAATTGTTAATAGGTTGACAAAGACAGTGCATTTCTTACCTGTCAAAACAACCTATTATGATGAGAGGTTGGCACAGTTGTACGTTCAGGAGATTGTTCATCTACACAGAGTTCCAGTTACCATAGTATCAGATAGAGGTCCCCAGTTCACGAGTCATTTTTGGGAGCTACTGCACAGAGCCTTAGGCACCCAGTTAAGGTTTAGTACAACTTTTCACCCACAGACTGATGGGCAGTCGGAAAGGACTATACAGACCTTGGAGGACTTGTTGAGAGCATGTGTTCTCCAATTTACTGGGAGTTGGGACCTACACCTGATCTTGATAGAGTTTGCCTATAACAATAGTTATCAGCATAGCATTGATATGGCACCTTATGAAGCTTTGTATGGTAGACATTGTAGATCACCAGTATGTTGGTATGAAACTGGTGAATATCAGTTGTTAGGTCCTGATCTTGTGCAACAGACTACAGATAAGATCAAGGCAATTCAACAATAGATTAAGACTGCACAGGATAGATAGAAGTCGTATGCCGATAAACGTCGTAGACTCTTAGATTTACAGGTTGGAGACAGGGTGTATCTCAAAGTCTCGCCTTGGAAAGGAGTTCTGAGGTTTGGAAGGAAAGGGAAGTTAGATCCTAGGTTTATGGGGCCTTATCCAATCATTGAACGGGTTGGAAAGGTAGCCTATATACTAGAGTTACCCCCAGAGTTGCAGAAGTTACACCCTGTGTTTCACATTTCTATGTTGAGGAAATGTCACCCAGATACCGAATCAGTTCTACAACCTATGGAGGTAGAATTGAATGATGATAACTTATGAGGAAGGACCAGTGTCGATCCTTGATAACAAGATTAAAAATCTAAAGAAGAAAGATATAAATCTTGTGAAAGTCCTCTGGAATCATCATGGTGTTGAGGAAGCCACTTGGGAACTAGAGGAAGAAATGAGGAGGAAATACCCTGCTCTTTTTTCTTAATATGTCTTATCGATTTCGGGGATAGGAAATACCCTGAACTGGGGACCTCTATCTGATACTATGGTAACTGGAACTCCGTGCAGACGAACGATCTCCTGAACGTACAACTGTGCCAACCTCTCAGCAGAATAGGTTGTTTTGACAGGTAAGAAATGCACTGTCTTTGTCAACCTATCAACAATTACCCAGATGGAATCATGTCCTTTGCTTGTCCTGGGTAGGCCAACCACAAAGTCCATGGTCACATGGTCCCACTTCCACTGTGGTATGGGTAAAGGTTGCATTGATCTTGCAGGCTTCTGGTGTTCAGCTTTAACCCGATGACACACAGGACAACTCAGAACAAACTCTGCAACATCCTTCTTCATCCCTGGCCACCAATACATATCTTTTAAATTTCAATACATCATGGTGCTCCCTGGATGCATAGCATACATCGAAGAATGAGCTTCTTCTAGGACTAACTTCCTCAAGTTATCCACATCTGGTACTATCATCCTCCCATGATAGCATGCCACCTGGTCATCTGAGTCATGGAAACCATCTCTTTTCTCATGACCATATTCTGACCTGATCTGATGAACCGCAACATCAACTAGTTGTTCCTCTCTAATCTTCTCTCTTAGGGTGGGTTTGATATGCATCTCAGCCAACAACCCGGCTAGCCACGACACCTTCAACTGTACATTATCTTGCCTTAAAGAGATGAGCATATCTCTCCTAGGGCATACCAAAGAGTTTAGATGTGCCCTATCAGAGGATGGTGTTGTTGATTTCCTACTCAGAGCATCTGCAACTACGTTGGCCTTCCCTGGATGGTAATCTATGGTACAATCATAGTCCTTGATTAACTGCATCCAGCGACGTTGCCTCATGTTAAGTTCATGGTGTGAGAAGATGTACTTAAGATTCTTGTGGTCTGTGAAAATATGGAACGTCTCTCCATAGAGATAATGTCTCCAGATCTTCAAGGCATGAACTACAACTGCTAACTCCAGATCGTGTGTCAGATAGTTCTCCTCGTGTTTCTTAAGCTGTCGGGAAGCAAAAGAAATCACTTGTTTATCCTGCATTAGCACACATCCCAGTCCATTCTTGGAGGCATCACAGAAAACTACATATCCCTTGCCTTGCTTAGGTAGCACAAGTACATGTGCACTTGTCAACCTCTCCTTCAACAGCTGAAAAGACTACTGGCACTTATCATTCCAGACAAAGGGAACATCCTTCCGGGTCAACTTCGTCAAGGGTAGGGCTATGGAACTGAAGTTCTTAATGAACCTCTGATAATAGCCGGCTAACCCCAAGAAACTACGAACCTCCGTTGGTGTCTTCGGTTGTTCCCACTGTAGAATAGATTCTACCTTTTGTTTGGTTTTAGGGGAGACAGAGAAGGCAGCGGAAACAAAAAAATAATTTCTCCCCAAACCCATACCGAGGAAACGCGTCAACGTCTATATAATAGGAAAGGATGGTTTGTGGAATCATACCTTGTCCCGAGGCTTGCTCGGCGACAATACCTCGCGCCTTGTGCGGTCTTCAACTCTGGTCTTGGACGGTGTCTGTGCAGCTCCTGGTCGCACCGGGACTGACGACTCCTCCTCCTACCGGACTGTCAGATGACAGTTGTCCTCCTAAGAGGCAGTGTCCTCCCGCCTCTGTAGTAGTCCACACGGACCACCTGGAACTTCACTCTCCTTGTCCCACAAGGAAGTGGAAGGAGTCGCACCCTCCTATTGACGTACTAGTCACCAACACACTCTCCTGCTACCAGTTGCAACTGCAGTTGTCCTTCCCTTGCTGCACCTCCCTTTTGCGGGAAGCACTTGCTCGGGATCTCTCACGGTTACCAAAACCAGAGAGAACGACAACTTCGCAAAGCAACCGGCTTGCATTGAGTTGTACTCTGAGAAGCCCCCAATACCCCTATATTTATAGGCGGGTCATGGGACAGGGTTCTCTGTGCCCGACAATATGGGACTAAAGCAGGAGTAGAAGGGTTCGAGATTTTCCACAAAAAGAAACCAACTCGCAACCTGAACCGATCGGTTCACAAGTGAACCGGTCGGTTGGGGACCTGAACCGGTCGGTTGGAGCACCAACCAATCAGTTGGGACCCATGAGCCGATCGGTTCACTTCTGAACCGGTCGGTTTGTTGTCCTGGTCGGTTCCCGATTGACTTTCCTTCTTTCGTTTCTAATTGGTATCGAATACCAATCCTATTCCCAATCAAATTGGGCAAGTGAAACGCAAGGAAAATTCTCACCGACCTGACTTTCCCATCTTGCTCGGTTGCACCAGTTGAACCGATCGGTTCAACACTTGAACCGCTCATTTCATCCTGGGCTTGAGCCGATCGGTTCAACACTTGAGCCGACCGGTTCAGCAACCTCATCCGACCGGTTCAACACTTGAACCGATCGGTTGGGAGTACAGGTTGTGCAGAATCAGTCAAATGCGATTTCAATCAATCTGATACTCCAATCAATGCGTCCAACACCTTGAACCATACGATATTGAGCCATCGACTGATTGAGTGTTTAATTGAACTACTAAACTCCTTTAGTAATCAATCTAAACGTTGCTTGTGGACAAAACTCCTCTTCCAGGTTAAATCCTATGTGTGTGACCCTACAGGTCCATTTCACGTTGGCAGTGAAAGTCCATAACACTTATGACTTCACAAGCAAAGAGCGGTGCCTAGTCACACATCAGTGCTACCCAAGTGAAAGTAGAATGTTGGAGAACAACTTTCATCCTACAATCCGTGAATGGTGTTACAGTGAATGTATAATTCCTTTGTCACTGATATCCCGAATGAACTCAAGGCATGGAACAGTCATCCTGTCAATGTTCATTCACTTTCTTGATCTCAGAGCAGATTGAATGAGATATGTATGGCATCAATATCACATACTGATTCACACATGCGTGCGCACGCCTATCTCAATCCTACTCATCAAGTGGCCTTGGATATCAAACTCCCTCAGGAGGGACAAATCCCATATCTATCACTCACCCCTCAAAAGCCCCATGTGTCAAAGCCACCCAATCATCACCTTTATAACAACCCATGTTTCAGGGCTGCGTTTGATGATGTCAAAGTATGCCCAACGACATGTGTTGAGTGTAGTGATTTCAGGTCTAAGAATCACACTCACCACCATCACTGTGAGTACTGACTGTGACTACCATCTCATGGTTCCATGTGTCAAACTCACGGTGGGTCTGTCCGATACCTTGTTCTCTAACAAGTACCTATGTGTTTGTACTTTATTAAGTTGTCTGTAATCAATGCATAACCGCATTGATCCATATTTCTTTTTAATAAACAAGACCGCAGCACCCCAAGGTGAAGTGCTCGGTCGGATGAAACCCTTCTCAAGCAACTCTTGAAGCTGGTTCTTGAGTTCTGCTATCTCAACATGCGCCATCCTATATGGTGTCTGGGCTATGGGTTGTGTACCTGGGATCAAATTGATTTCAAAATCAATTTCCCGAGGTGGTGGTACACCTGTAAGTTCTTCAGGAAATACGTCTTTGAATTCCCTGACAACAGGAACTTTAGCAAGGGTGGGACTCTCCATGGTAGTATCTACCACATGGGTCAAGAAAGCATAGCATCCTTGCCTCTCGGCTTTTCAACAACCATAGATGACACAAGACAGGTGGGTAGAATATTTCTCTCTCCTTGAAAGATCCATGTGTTGCTATCATCAGCAAACACAACCTGCTTGGATTCACAATCCAAGACAACTCTATACCTCTCCAAGGTATCCATACCAAGGAATATATCAAATCCTTGCATCTCAAGTGGTATAAGATCCACTTGAATGTGATGATCAGAAAAGAAGAGGATGCAAGGAGAGCATACCTCCCACAAAACAGTAGACCCTCTCAACGGAGTCTCAAGCAACAAACTATCTTCCCTATGATTAACTGTCATATTGTAGTAATGAATCACTCTCCGAGTGATAAAGGAGTGTGTAGCACCCGGGTCAATCAAAACAGATACAATATAGGATTTAGACATATCAGAATATAAAAGTTCCATCTGACGTGTCACAACCCTGGATCGACCATTGCATCTGGTGGGTTCATAGCATAGAACCTCGCTGTCGCCTGAGTTTGAGTTGGTGCTGATGATCCAGCTTGGGACGCTTGTCCACATCCCCTAGCTACTCCCTCGAACTGTGTTCTCTGGGATCCCTGTTGAATTTGCCTCTGAGGCTGTGTCACACTAACAGGCTTAGACATGCAGTCCTTCATCAGATGTCCTACTTTCCCACAGTTGTAGCAGCTTCTGTCTTGTTGTGGTCTAGGTGGTCCTATGACCGACATTTATGTAGAACTGTGAGTCTATTGTCGCGGTAGACTCCGTCCTCTACCTCTACTTGGTGACCACTGTGTATGAGAACTAGATATGGATGGTGGAGGGTTAGGTTTAGAGGATCTAGGCTTCTTAAAGTCTCTAGATGAAGACACCTGGAACTGTGGATATCTCTTGTGGGTTTGCCTCTTCTCAACTACAGATCTTTCTATCCTTCAGACTGACTCAACGAAGGTAGCGAATCTCTCCAGGTTCTATAGAGCAGACACGGGAGTAGATAAATCGGCATTCAAACCCTTCTCAAACCTCCTGATCCTTTCTTCTTCCATGGTAGCCATGTGCGGACAGAACCGCAGTAGCTCCATGAACTTAGCTTCGTACTCGCTAATGCTCATCATGCCTTGTCTCAATCTCTTGAACTGAGAGATCTTCTTGTCCAGGAAGGTCTTTGGGAAGTATCTGTTGAAAAACTCCCGACGGAAGTCTTCCCAAGAAACTTCTACTCCAGGCCTCTTCTGCTCTTCCATGTTCCACCAGTGACCAGCACTTCCTTTGAGAAGATAGACAACATGTCTAACCTTCTCAACTTCGGGGATGGTTAGGATTCATAAAGCCTTCTCCAACTCAGTTAACCACAGATCCACATCTGCGGGGTCAGCCGTGCCAAAGTATTCAGTCACTCCGACTCTGCGAAGCTTCTCGAATGTCATACCGATACTTTGTCCTTCATGTTGAGCAGGTGCCCTAGGTGCATGCATGGGAATCCTGTCAGTAATGCGTGTCATGGCAGCCATGAACTGCCCGAACATAGCTTGAACAGTTGGGTTTGCCATATCAGCCGGGTCAAACTGGGGTGGTTGTATAGGTGGCTCAGGTACGGGCTGTTCTATCTCTGGATTCCTTGCACTGTCTCAAGGTGCAGCTACGCTACTCTCGCCCTCGTACTCCTCATGATGCTCATACATCCTTATATGTCTTCTTCTCCTGAGGAGCAGAAGACTCTACTAGATAAGAAGAAAAACTAAGGATAGACTCAACATCTTAAGTCCTATGTCTCTGTATACTCAGTGAACCTAGAGTTATGATACCACTTAATTTTGGGCTCTGATCTCCAAAACACGAAATAAACTTAGCGGAAACGATTCGATTAACGGCAGAATGCGAAAAATCACGAAAAATTAAAACTTTTTGAGGAAAGATCTTAAAAACATGAGACTCCTTTCATAAAAGTACGATAAACAGTTTACATCTCTGTTAAGTCACTTCTTGAGTGATCATATACAACCATGTACAAAATATCAAGATTCAAAATTCAAAATCTCAGATCATCTAACTCCAAGGACCTGAGTGTACAGAGACGACATAAGACTTTCTAACTAACAGACTGGACAGCCAGGGTATCCACCTGAGGCTCACTGCTGCCCCTGATGCTTCTGCTATTGATACTGATCTCCTGTGGACTGGTTCCTTCGTCCTCAACGACCACCTAAAAGGTTGAAATCTACAGGGTGAGACAATTGTAAATAATTGTCCCAGCGAGAGTTATAACTCTTCGCCAGAAGCTCATTAGCAAAAGGGAAACAACATAAGAAAGGTAGCTTATCATGCAAAAGCAGGCTTAAGAGTAGATAAAGCAGCATTTACTTCTATGAAGAATATGAAGAACATGCAAGATAAATATTTAACTGAAACATTATAATCAATGTAGTACCAAGCATTGTTTCTCACGGTTCAACCTAAGCAGATATGCTACTCGGCTGATTACGTTTTACATACAACATTATGCCCTGTGGAGATGAGGTATACCGCTCATACTCCAACCGACCACTGCTAAGTCGCCTCGGTATCATACTAGGTCATCGAAAGAGCCAGATTCTCATGACCTCATCTTCCACAGTCAGTTTGAGGATTAACATGCAGGACATCTCGTGTCTCCGCTAAGATAGCTATCCAGGATATTCTGGCAACTTTGATATCAGAGTCACAGTGGCATTCTGTACTCTCTTCGCCATCGAAAGATTTCTTGTTTATCTCTCATCGATGCGGCATCAAAGGTTCCCTCGGGGGATTAGTGAGACATCACCCCGACATAAGATATTTAGTGAAGGGTTGATGGATTCAAGGTACATCCACATCAATCCCTACGTAAGGATATGCACGTCCATAACCCCCACATGCTCAAAAGCATGTGCTCCAAGAATTCCCTTAGGAAGACCTATTTCACCATCATCTAACTTCTGACAATGATGGATCTATGATCAGGGCTCTACATGATATGATTATACTTGATTAATTAGGTACATTTCAGTATTCTTTTAACTTCAAGCAGGTTTCCAAGCAATTAACTATTAAACACAGTAATAGCGGAAGAATACTACATGTATCAAGTTTAGCTCACATCAACTATCAACTGGATGTCAATTCATCACAAGTCTTCTAATTAGCATGACCTTAATGTTACTCATGGCTCTTACAGCCCATCATCCTCATATGTGCCACATAAATTAGGCATCATAACATATATCACTATTCACAATGACTAAAACATGCTTTCAATGAATATATTGTCATAACCCTGATCTGGTCATGATTATTCTCCCATAAGGACCTGCATCATCAATTCAACTGATACTAATAAACAATTTATCTTCAGGACAACAATTTATAAAGCAGGAATTTCATTCCAGTTCAAGGTTGTACCCTTATGCCTCCACCAAGGCCAGGTTCCCTTACTAATATCAATTAGGTTTATACAAACCCTTCCATTATAATTAGGAATATTAATCCTTCACTTCATACTTTAATTACAAAGATTTATGCTTAAAAGCATAACCTGGAATTAGGTCTTTATTGTACATTTCATCACATCATCCTCAATTAGGGTTTACTATTCACTTCAAAGTGAATAGGGCTCATAACATTACAATGTATGAAATTACCATCCTTAATGCCTTCAATTTAGGTTAAGATTCATCAATTATCATAAATAGGGTTTTCATGATCTCACATAGGTGGATCATAGCCTAATCATGCACATTCATATACATTGAAGGTACTTTATTTGAATTTCAATTATATAAGGGACCTTCTCTCACCTCTTGCTAATAGATGGTGATTACATCCCTCTAGATTAAGTTAGGTCAAGTCACTATTGAATATCATGTGCTAAGTCACCACCATCATGCCATTAGGGTTTTGATTTAAACAAGGTGTCATCTACTTGAACCCTTTAAGGGCACATTGGTAAATACAACACTATCTCACATCATGGTTCAATTTATTAATTACTTAGCCCCTTAATGTCTTAGGGTTCCATTAGGGTTTGTATTAGACCACCATTGTACCAATTGAGCCTTCAAACCACTAAGCAATTACAGCCCTAAAAGTCCCCAAACGGTTTCACCCCTCAACCTCCAAACGATTTTGAAACCGTTTGGGGGCGTTGACCGTTTGGGAACTTTGACCTCCAAGACCGCATGGGTGTGTTGACCGTTTGGGAGTGTTGACTTTGAAACCGCATGAAATGAAACGACCTTGAGATCGATTGGATCCAAACGACCTTGAGACTGATTGGATCCAAACGACCTTGAGATCATCTGAGCCTAAACGGTCTTGAGACCGTTTGGTCCAAATGGGCTCAAAACCGCATGGACCTCAAAGATGCATCCAAGGTTGTAATTGATTAGGGTTTTCCATGTTGAAGCCTTCAATTGGCCACATTCTTACTAATCACTTGTCAATTGAGTTAATTAGGGCCATGCTTAACTAATTGGACATTCAATTGACACTCAATTGCTAATCAATTGGGGTTGAAACCGGTTGAATTAGGGTTTATCAGCAATTAACCATCAACATTGATAATCATGAGTCTAGTTGAAGTTGAGGCTATCAATTGGAACTCAATTGGGCCCAAACTTGGCCCAAACGGTCTTGAGACCGTTTGGACACTCTCCAAACGGTCTTGAGACCGTTTGCCCAAAGTTTCACCAAAAACTAGGTCAAGTTGGTGGGGGTTGAACCCTAATTAGGTCTAAAATCAGCACTTTTATCCAATTCATCAACCTACTATGATTGGACCCAAAATGGATCAAATTACCTTAACCCTAGACCTCCAAACGGTCTTGGGTTGTCACCAAACGGTCTTGAGACCGTTTGAGTGAACCCCCAAATGGTCTTGAGACCGTTTGGGCCCTTCAACCCAAAGTTCACCAAAATTGGTCATTGAAATCAGCAATTTCAACTGATTAGGGTTTAGAGGGTTGAAGTGCCTTCAACTTGTGATTGGTTTGCAATTAGGTTACAATTCTTTGTAGGTGTTTAACTCAACATGTGTACAACAAACCTTTAAATGGTCTTCGCTTGGTCAACATTGCCAAACGGTCTTGGGACCGTTTGATTCCAAACGGTCTTGCAAGATCGCATGAAATCAAACGGTTGTGAGACCGTTTGATTTCAAATGGTTTGCAAACCGTTTGGACCAAATGGTCCAAGGTCGTTTGGTAAAGTTACCTAGGAAATAACGCACATCATCTTCAACCTCAAAACAGGTCGGTTTCTCCATGGATTTGTTTGCAAGAAAGCAAGGAAGGATGGGGAAGAAGAAGAACTAACTACTACATGCAAGAACAAGTATATGCATTAATAAAGCAAGAGGTTTAGAGATATAAAACCCGCCTGATGGTCATTCCTAGAGCTCCAAGATCCCAAGATCTCAAGTATTTAATGGAACCTTGAGCTCCACTGGTCGGCAATAGATTTTTCTCCAAGAAAAGGTTGGGGAAGATCGGCTAGAACAAGAAACCTAAGTGAGATAACCATACAACCAACCTTGTAATCCAGTTTCCTCCATGAATCCGAGCTTAGAAGATGGTATCACTTACCTTAGAACAAGTTGGTCATCTTCTCTAGCTCCCAAGCTCTGACTTGGATGGACCAAACAAGGTGACAAGTGAAAGAGTGAAGGGAGTACGTTCATTTGGTTGCAAAGAGGGTAGCTTATATAGCTTGGACTAGTTTCATAATAAGGACCTCTAGTTCCTCTATTTCTCATCTAGGTCCCTCCTTTCTTCTTTTCACGTCCCTCCTCGTTATATAGGTGAAATTCTTATTGAAACAAAGGTCTAAAGGCAAGGAAAGTCATCTTATCATTAAGGTGCACATATATAAGGGTTTCCTTACTTATAACTTGGTGATTCTAATACAAATGTTATTTATCTTATCTGATTAATTATTTGAAGTGCCCTTTTTCATCATTTCTACTCTAAATGATGTCAAGAGTCACACAAGATACTCTAGAAGATGTATTTCACAAGTTGCACCCCACATTTTGGGTAAATTGCACTTTACACCAAAATTAAGGTTTCTAGCACAAGGATTGCTCCACAAGCCGCATCTTGATGCCCAAGCTGGGAGAATCCATCATACCTCATCATATTCATCCATATGATGTCTCATCATCATAGGAACATCTCAACATGTGAAAATTGCAAGTTAACCCTTCTAAGTGGGTAATTTTCACATAGGTCCCTGCATCACAAACCAATACTAAAACATTGTTTAAAAAGGTCGGAATTGAAAATGTATGTTCCTCAGTAACTTAGTTACATGCCAGGGGATAATCACAAGCGTTTAATTACATATTTAAGCAAAACTCCTAGGGTTAACTTATAACCCAGGTCAGGGATGTTACAAGACTAGTGATGCATGTTATCTCACCATCAAGAATGTCCATCAATGGAGTGCTATTCAAACACATATACCTCATAGCCTTTTACCTGGCTATGCATCCGCATGAAATACCTACATGGTTAGTATACACAACCATAGAGATAACTGAAACCCTCGTATATTAACAAAATGATTATATTGTCAATATAGGGCAACATTGATAATTGCATGCTTTATCATTCATACCTCAAACCTGTGACCATAGACATGGGTCACATCATCATGCAAAGCATCTCATATACTTCTAGGCTTATCATTACTTGTCATATATATATATATATATATATATATATATATATATATATATATATATATATATATATATATATATATATATATATATGATTCAAGATGATCATAAACACATGTAATATCATGTCATAAGAGTTTCAGATATGTCATGCTAACATATGAGCGTTCTACTATATCAACCACCTCACTACTATCAAACATGTCAAGGGTTTAAAAACCATAAACCATAACTCTTATCAAACAAGAAAGTAATTGCATGATAAAGAACTATCATATAGGTTTCCGGGTGGTTCATGACCCTCACTAGAAGTACCCACTACCCTCACAAGAAGTGTGATGGGCAGGGCACCCTCACTAGAGGTGGTATCGGGCAGGGTAACTTCCCTCATGTCACCCAAGCATACTAGCCACATATCGGCCAAGCTACAGCAGGGATCTCGGGCTACCACCTCAAGATATGTCGTTCAACTATATGTGTGTTGTGCATCCATATGTATCGGGCATCCATGGGTATCGGGCATCCATGGGTATCGGGATAGGGTTACCATATGCCACTCTATTGGTCATCCTCACCAAACCATGGCGCCCAGCACAAGGCTAACCTACTGAGCTTCATATCATTCAAGGTATAACGGGCACCAAGCCACTACCCAAGCTAGGTGTATCAGGCAGAGCACTCAACAAGGCATAACGCCCAACACACAAAGGTATCGGCCAACATACAAGGCAAGGACTAAGGTATATAACCCAACACAACCTCATCACATCAACCCAACTCTAGATCAAGAGAGGGTATCGGGCAACACCATACCCAAGCCATATCGTGCAAGATACAACCCAACAAGATCATCATCAACCTCAAGCACAAGGGTACCAAACCCTAGATTGATTAAGAAGATCGGCTCACCTCTCAACAACCAAGAGAGAGGGGTCTTGCACAAACTCTATCACAACTCGAGCAACCACAAGGATCAACCTCAACACAGTTCTACATCTACCAAAAAGTTCACCTCTCAAATCCATGGTGAGAGGAGGGTGTTGCTCAAGCAACTAGAACACAAGATGACCTCTCAACTTAAACGAGAGAGGGGTATTGTTCATATTACTAAATCTCAAGCTCACTTCTTAGACCAAGGAGGGAAAGGAGTGTTTCTCAACAAAGAAACCCTAAAACATAGTTTGACCAACAAGGGTTCAGCTAAGCAAGAAACTCATCTTAGAACATACATGGCCGATTATGAGCATAAGAAAACATACAAAAACATAGATGAAGGTAGTATGATTAGGGTTAGGAGTTATGTAACTCGCCTTAAGCAAGCTTCAAGCTCCTAGCTCCAAGCTCCACCACAAGAAGGAGAACAAAGCACTCTAGGGTTCAGCCACCACTAGAGGAAGAAGAAGACTCCAAGATAAGGATCGGCCACCAAGCTTGCAAAGGAAGAGGTGTCGTGCAACCAAGGGAGAGGGGAAACTAAGGAACTAAAGGGATCCTTATAAAGAGAAAGGGAACACATATATAGGAGAGGATGGAGGAGAAACCAAGGTAAGACAAGGCAAGGTGTCGCCCATCTAGGGACACTTGTCCAAGGGCAATGCCACTACTCTAACTTGCCTTAAACACATGTCCAAGGCCATTGCCACATGCAAGCATCATACACCTAGTGTCCACTAGTGGTGACACTAACGAGGTCAAAGAGTCAAAGGGGTCCATGGACGACACACCCCATCACCATGCCCGACATCACTCCCTGGGCGACACACCTATGGTCAATACAAGGCACTCCTGCCCGACACAAGGTCAACAAGGCAAGGGAAAGGTTCAAGCAAGGCATCTCAAGGCCCAAAAAGCTCATCCAAGCCCAAGGGAACTCAAGCAGCAAGCCCAACCTTTCCTCTCAACACTAGAGGAAGCAAGGAGAGAGAAGAACACTTCTCAAGGTGACAAAGTTGCTCAACAACCCTAGACTTGGGTTAATTGCAAGTAGCATCTCAGGCTCTCAACAAAACACAAACAAACCCTAATCACCACTAAAGGTGATTAGCAAGCAACTAAGCACCAGGGTTAGGAAAAACAAACAAGATAAGCCCTAAACGGAGGTCAGGGTCCTTACAAGCTATAACCCTCTACAAAGGGATTTTGTCCTCGAAATCCGAAGAGAAAAGTGAGGGATACTTCCTCCTCATCTCTTCCTCAAGATCCCTCATGGCTTCCTCAGCGCCACGATGATGCCAAAGAACCTTCACAAGAACCATGTCCTTCCTCTTCAGTTTCTTTACTCTTCTGTCAAGGATCGTCACAGGACCTTCCTCGTAGGTCACATCTTCATCAAGCTCAACCTCAACTGGTTGTATCACTGTCCCTATGTCTGGATAACTTTTCTTTAGCATGCTAACGTGGAACACTAGATGTAACATGTGCAACTCTGGCGGCAGCTCTAACTCATAAGCTACCTTGCCCATACGTTCTATGACTGGGTATGGCCCCATATATCTGGGTGCTAGCTTACCCTTCCATCCAAACCTTAGCACACCTTTCCATGGTGAGACTTTCAGATACACTTTGTCTCCTACCTGGAACTCCAAAGGTCATCGACGATTGTCTGCATAAGACTTCTTCATGTCTTGTGCTACTTTCAGCTGTTGTTGTATCACCTTGATCTTTTCTGTTGTCTGTTGTACTAACTCAGGACCCAAAAGTTGATACTCACCAGACTCATACCAACATAAAGGAGATTTGCACTTCCTTCCATAAAGAGCTTCATAAGGAGCCATGTCAATGCTCCGCTGGTAACTGTTGTTGTAGGCAAACTCTATCAAACTGAGATGTACATCCCAACTGCCTATGAATTGCAAAACACAAGCCTGAAGAAGATCCTCCAAAGTCTGAATAGTCCTTTCAGACTGTCCATCTGTTTGCGGGTGAAAAGCGGTGCTGAACCTTAACTGTGTTCCCAATGCTTTGTGCAACTGTTCCCAGAAACGACTCGTGAACTGAGGACCTCTGTCGAAAACTATCATTGGTGGTACGTCATGCAAACGTACTATCTCATCTACATATATTTGAGCGAGCTTCTCGGCTGTATACGTGGTCTTCACAGGTATGAAATGGGCAGACTTCATCAATCTGTCTACTACCACCCAAATGGAATCATGATTCTTAGCTGTCTTGGGCAGACCAACTACGAAATCCATGGTTATATGATCCCATTTCCACTGCGGTATTGGCAGGGGTTGCAACGTACCTACCGACTTTTGATGCTCAACCTTAACTTGCTGGCATACCGCACATCTAGCCACAAACTCGGCTATATCCTTCTTTAAGCCAGGCCACCAATATAGGTCCTTCAGATTGTGAGACATCTTGGTGACTCCTAGATGCATAGCATACATCGATGTGTGTGCTTCTTCGAGCACTAGCTTCTTCAGATCATCAGCATCAGGGAACACCATCCTATCATGATAGAAAACTAGTCCATCCTCAGACTCATGGAACTCATCATGCTTTTTGCTACCGATCTCTGACCTGATCGACTGTACTGTATCATATGTTTGATGTGCATCTTTGATTTATTGTCTCAGCGTAGGCTTGACTTGCATTTGTGCCAAAAGTCCTTCTAACAAGGAAACTTCCATCCGCACATTCATCTGCCATAAGGAGACAAACATATCTTGTCTATGGCATACCAAGGAACTCAACTGTGCCTTCTTTGTGGAGAGAGAAGAAGACTTTTGGCTAAGCACGTCAGCTACCATGTTCGCCTTACCAGGGTGATACTCGATGGTGCGGTCATAATCATTGATTAGCTCCATCCAACGGCGCTGTCGCATGTTTAGCTCATTCTGCGAGAAGATGTACTTCAGATTCTTATGATCTATAAAGATCTGACAAACTTCCCCGTAAAGATAGTGTCTCCAAATCTTTAATGTCTGAACCACTGCTGCCAACTCCAAATCATGAGTCGGATAGTTCTCCTCATGTTTCTTAAGCTATCGTGAAGCAAAAGAAACCACATGGTCTTCCTGCATCAGCACGCATCCTAAGCCCTTCTTTGAAGCATCACAGAAAACAACATAGCCCTTTCCAGGCTCTAGCAGCACCAGCACTAGAGCACTAGTCAGCTTCTCCTTCAAACTTTGGAAAGCTTGCTGGCAACGATCATCCCAAACAAAAGGTACATCTTTCCAATTCAACTTTGTCATCGTCATCTTCGGTTGTTCCCATTCTGCAATGGACTCCACCTTCTTTGGGTCCACTTTAACTCCTTCTGCAGATATCACATGACCCAAGAAAGTTACTTCTTTCAACCAGAACTCACACTTACCAAACTTGGCATACAACCGGTGCTGGCGAAAGAGAGTCAACGCTTGTCGAAGATGTTGTTCATTCTTCTGACTGTCCTAACTGTAGATCAAGATGTCATCTATAAAGAATACAAAAAACTAATCTAGAAATGAACGAAACACCCGGTTCATCAAATCCATGAAAGCAGCAGGCGTATTGGTTAGCCCGAACGACGTAACCACAAACTCGAAGTGACCATACCTCATCCTAAAAGTTGACTTTGGTATGACATTCGCCTTAATCCTCAATTGATGATATCCGGACTGTAGATCACTCTTTGAAAACATGGTAGCACCACGCAAATGATCGAACATATCGTCTATCCTCGGTAACGGGTATTTGTTCTTTATTGTGACTTTGTTTAGCTGTCGGTAGTCTATGCATAGCCGCGTCGATCCGTCCTTTTTCTTAACGAACAAGACTGAAGCACCCCAAGGCAACGTGCTCAGTCAGATGAAACCTTTCTCCAACAACTCTTGTAACTGCTTCTTTAGTTCTGCCATCTCTACTAGAGCCATCCTATATGGTGTCTGTGCAACTGGCTGTGTTCCTAGAACCAGATTTATCTCAAAATCAATATCTCGGGGTGGAGGAACACTGGGGAACTCATCAGGAAACACATCTGCAAACTCTCAGACAACCATCACCTCCTCAAGCCTAGGACCCTTTGCCTTGGTATCCACAACATGAGCTAAGAACGCCTTACATCCTTGTCATAACAACTTTTCCACCACCAACACTGATACTAGACATGTCAGAAGAATCTTCCTATCTCCTTGGAAGATCCACTTCTCTCCATCATCATCAAACATTGCCTTCTTGGAATCACAGTCCAACACGACCTTATACTTCTCTAGGGTATCCATCCCAAGGATTACATCAAATCCATGCATATCAAGTGGTATAAGATCCACTTGTATATAATGTCCCAAAAAAGATAAAACACAAGATGGGCACTCCTCTCGAAGCATCTAGGAACCATCAAGAGGGGTTTCTAACAACAAGCTATATTTCTTACAGTAACAAGCAAAAGACAGTTATCGAGCATAGAACATGCGATAAAAGAGTGTGTAGCACTTGGGTCAACCAGAACAGATATAAAGAAAGAAGAAGACAAATCAAAATAAAATAATTCCATCTGACCTGCCACTACTCGCGGGTTGACTATCGCCTCCGGCTGAGTCATAGCATAGAATCGAGATGTTGCTTGCTACCCACGTCCTCTACTTCCTTGAGAAGACGATCCTGCTTGTGATGCTTGACTGCGTCCTCATCCTCTGCTACTACTGGGCTGTTGTCTATTTGCCCCTTGCTGATTCTGCCTTGGCTGTTGTGTCACTTCAACATCTCTCCTTGGGCAGTTTGACTTGAAATGCCATGTCTATCCATAGATATAGCATGCCCTATCCGCAAATTGTGGCCTAGATGGCCCTGTCACTTCTACAGAAGCTATACTATGTGCCTTTGATGGCGAAGAAACATATCCTCTTCCCTTACTCGGAGACCACTGCGATAGTGCACTAGAACCTCTTAACCCAGAAGGTGCTGAAAATCTCGGCTTCATGAAGCCACCAAACCTCTTTCCCTGGAACTGAGCAGGCCTCTTTTTAGACATGGATTCTCTTTTCTCCCTAATTGACCATTCAATTCTCCAGACAGACTCCACAAACATAGCAAACCGCTCTCGGTTCTCCAATGCAGAAGCAGGTGTTGTCAGCTCAGCACTCAGGCCTTTCTCAAAACGTCTGATCTGTTTGTCATCTGTCACTGCCATGTGAGGAAAAAACCTTAACATGTCCATAAACCTTGCTTCATACTCGGTGATGTTCATCGCTTCTTGGCACAGGCGCTCAAACTGGTTGATCTTCTCATCCAGATATGTCTTCGAAAAGTATCTTCTGATTAACTCTCGCCAGAAAACCTCCCAACCGATCACCACACCGGGTCGCTTCTCTTCCTCGATGGTCCACCAGTAACCAACACTACCCTTCAGAAGGTAGACACCGTTCATGACTTTATCTGCTTCGGGGATGTCAAGGATCTGGAAGGCCTTCTCAAGACCTATCATCCACATATTTGCATCTGCTGGATCAACCGTCCTAGAATAGTCTGAAGCTCCGAATCAGCAAAGCCGCTCAAAGGTCTTCCCAATACCTGATGTTTCACCATGGGGAGCATGTGCTCTCGGTGGAGGCACTGGCAATCTCTCTACCATGAGATTCATCGTAGCCATCATATGCCCCATAAGCTGTTGGTAGGCAGGGTTTTCGAGAATGGCTGGGTCAAGTTGGGGGACCTCAGGCATCACCTTCAACTGATGCAGCCTCACTGCTCTTGGCAGCATGTTCTTCATGGTTTCCAGACATCTTGGCCTTTTCTTCCGCTGAGGGTAAAAGATGATTGTAAGAAAATCTAGAAAACTCACAAGAACAGACACAACCTAGAACTAAATCCCTGTACACTCAGTGAACCTAGGGCTCTGATACCAAGCTTGTGGCGACACATCCCGCTATCACACAGACAACAAGGTGCCACACAAAAATGTGCGGAAAACACCATAAACCACTAGATTACCAAAAACACGGGGTAATTAAAACCGATTTTGGAAAACAGATAAACCAAGAAACTATCACATTCAGATCCTCATCCTGCAAGAAAACATGTTATATAAACATTTACAAGTCTAGATACGTGTCCACAGCTTATCCGATCAGTTGTCTTGTCATCATGTGAGTTCATCACCTGTTTATATACATACATAACGGGCCACATCTGACCAGCAGTAGGATATACAAAGCTTCATCAGTTATACATCGTAAAACAACGTCAAAATGCCTCCGAGGACCTGAGAGTACAGGGATGACTCTAAGATTCTACTACAAAACAACCAAAACAACAACATATCCATCTCTTGCCTTCTAATGCTCCTCTTCTTGCTGCTCGGCCGCAACCTCGCAACCACCACCACGTCTAGAGTGAACACCTAAAAAGGTTGTAAAACAACGGGGTGAGACACACAGTCCCAGCGAGAAACATAACTCCTCGCCGAAACCATAAAAAGATTAAAGTAGCAACAACAGATAACTGATAAATAGTAGAATAAGAGCAGTCTATAGAGCAAAGTTGTTATAACCATCAAACTTACTAAGATGTACGGAAGGCATATAACTCACTACTTCTTTATGGAACATGATTGACAAGATAAGATTTATAAGGTCTTATTACATAATATAAGGAGCATATAAGTAACTGCAATGTATAACAAGATCAACTACATAAGCAAGGCCTCAACCAATATTCCGTGTTTTGCCTTAAGCAATAAATACTATTCGGCTGGATTACATGTTATTATGCCCTGAGGAAGTGTTCCTCACCACTCAAATTCAACCAACGACTGCGAAACCCAGAGCCGGTGCCATACAAGGTCAATGGAAGAGTCGGACTCCACGACCTCCCACCTCATGGTCAGTGCACGAGAACCAAAGTAGGACCGCAATCTCATGCTTAAGTGGCCTCAACCATAGGGTCAGCTCCCGTAGGCTACCCTCCTTTCTCTAGCCCACCTTGGTACAGGTCTCGACGCTAGTATACCTAAGCCACATGCCAGTTCACCGTGCTCCCTGAGCCATGCACGCATTTATGCTCTATCGCACTGATCCATGGGCCTATTCACCATGCTCTATCTATCCTGAGTCTGCAACCGCAACTGCACTCGAATCCTCTCCATTTTAGGCTAGGAGAAACCTCGCATATTCAACAATATGCACTCCGAGTTAACCCGTAGAAGAACCCGTTTCACCATCACCAGCTACTGACGATGATGGATCTATGGCCAGGGCAAACTACATGATATGTTCCACTGTGATTAGTTAGTATATTTTAAGTGGATTGTTGAGGCAACCAAGTTGTAACACATACATCACATTAAGTTACATTATTATCACCACTATCACAATACCCCGGGATCTCAATCCCTCATCACAAGAAACCACTGCCTCAAAAGGCATTCTCATCACTGGGGATAACAATCCCAGATCTCATCATCATATGATAACACCTCAACTAGGCATTTTAGCCAACCTCAGGTCCTCAGACCTAAACACATTAGACTAGTGATGCATGTTATCTCACCATCAAGAATGTCCATCAATGCAGTGCTATTCAAACACATATACCACATAGCCCTTTACCTGACTATACATCCACATGAAATACCTACATGGTTAGTATACACAACCATAGAGATAACTGAAACCCTCATAGATTAATAGAATGATTATATTGTCAATATAGGGCAACATTGATAATTGCATGCTTTATCATTCATGCCTCAAACCTGTGACCATAGACATGGTCACATCATCATGCAAAGCATCTCATATACTTCCAGGCTTGTCATTACTCATCATATATATATAGGATTTAAGATGATCATAAACACATGTAATATCATGTCATAAGAGTTTCAGATATGTCATGCTTACATATGAGCGTTCTACTATATCAACCACCTCACTACTATAAACCATGCCAAGGGTTTACAAACCATAAACCATAACTCTTGTCAAACAAGAAAGTAATTGCGTGATAAAGAACTCTCATATGGGTTTCCAGGTGGTTCATGACCCTCACTAGAAGTACCCACTACCCTCACAAGAAGTGTGATGGACAGGGCACCCTCACTAGAGGTGGTATCGGGCAGGGTAACTTACCTCATGTCGCCCAAGCATACTAGCCACATATCGGCCAAGCTACAGCAGGGATGTCGGGCTACCGCCTCAAGGTATGTCATTCAACTATATGTGTGTCGTGCATCCATATGTATCGGGCATCCATGGGTATCGGGTTAGGGCTACCATATGCCACTCTATCGGTCATTCTCACCAAACCATGGCGCCCAGCACAAGGCTAACCTACTGAGCTTCATATCGTTCAAGGTATAACAAGCACCAAGACATTACCCAAGCTAGGTGTATTGGGCAGTGCACTCAACAAGGCATAACGCCCAACACACAAAGGTATCAGCTAACACACAAGGCAAGGACCAAGGTATATCGCCCAACACAACCTCATCACATCAACTCAACTCTAGATCAAGAGAGGGTGTCAGGAAACACCATACCCAAGCCATATCGTGCAAGATACAGCCCAATAAGATCATCATCAACCTCAAGCACAAGAGTACCAAACCCTAGATTGATCAAGAAGATCGGCTCACCTCTCAACAACCAAGAGAGGGGTCTTGCACAATCTCTATCACAACTCGGGCAACCTCAAGGATCAACCTCAACACAGTTCTACATCTACCAAAAAGCTCACCTCTCAAATCCATGGTGAGAGGATGGTGTTGCTCAAGCAACTAGAACACAAGCTGACCTCTCAAATTAAACGAGAGATGGGTATTGCTCATATTACTAAAGCTCAAGCTCACTTCTCTAGACGAAGGAGGGAAAGGAGTGTTTCTCAAGAAAGAAACCCTAAAACATAGTTCGTGCAACAAGGGTACAACTAAGCAAGAAACTCATCTTAGAACATACATGGCCGATTATGAGCATAAGCAAACATACAAGAACATAGAATAAGGTGGTATGATTAGGGTTAGGAGTTATGTAACCCACCTTAAGCAAGCTCCAAGCTCCACCAAAAGAAGGAGAACAAAGCACTCTAGGGTTCAGCCACCACTAGAGGAAGAAGAAGACTCCAAGATAAGGATCGACCACCAAGCTTCCAAAGAAAGAGGTTTCGTGCAACCAAGGAAGAGGGGAAACTAAGGAAATAAAGGGATTCTTAGAAATAGAAAGGGAACACATATATAGGAGAGGATGGAGGAGAAACCAAGGTAAGACAAGGCAATGTTTCGTCCATCTAGGGACACTTGTCCAAGGGCAATGCCACTACTCTAACTTGCCTTAAACACATGGCCAAGGCCATTGCCACATGCAAGCATCATACACCAAGTGTCCACTAGTGGTGACACAAATGAGGTCAAAGGGTCAAAGGGGTCCATGGACGACACACCCCATAACCATGCCCGACATCACTCCCTAGGCGACACACCTATGGCCGATACAAGGCACTCCTGCCCGACACAAGGTCAACAAGGAAAGGGCAAGGTTCAAGCAAGGCATCTCAAGGCCCAACAAGCTCATCCAAGCCCAAGACAACTCAAGCAATGAGCCCAACCTTTCCTCTCAACACTAGAGGAAGCAAGGAGAGAGAAGAACACTTCTTAAGGTGACAAACTTGCTCAACAACCCTAGACTTGGGTTAATTGCAAGTAGCACCTCCAGCTCTCAACAAAACACAAACAAACCCTAATCACCACTAAAGGTGATTAGCAAGCAACTAAGCACCAGGGTTAGGAAAAAAAAACAGGATAAGCCCTAAACGGAGGTCAGGGTCCTTACAGTGTGAGTGGGGGCAAATCACACAATTAATATTAGTGGTGGTCTGTGGGGCAAGTTGTCATTCTTGAAACTCTACTAGAGCCTTAAGGGATGGGCCTCGGCATTACAAAATCCTTGAGTTGTTATATAGGAAGGGAATGACGTTCTTGATGTTGCGCCAAGTATGTGAGCCAAAGATGTTTCTGGCTCCTTGCCTAGAATATTTCACTTTCATGAGTTCCACCCAAGGAACTTGTCAATTCTGGATGAAGTTCCAGGCCAACTTCATGATTAGAGTTTTATTGAACTCCCTTGTTGTAAGGCCCCTAAACTTGCTTAATGAGTTGAATAAGCTTAATTATTATAATTGAATTCTTATAACCATAATCTAACCTTTTGATATGCTTTGAAATCATAATATAATCTTAAGTTTCAAATTTGGTCCAATTTGGACACTGTTTGAGCAATTTATGCAATTTTATGCACATTTTAGACTTTTCTACAATTTACCCAATTGAGAGGTTTTCTTAGTAATTTATCACTTTCATTATGTTCTTTGGATATTATCTTATCATTATTTATCTTGTTGAGCCATGAGTCACCTATTTAATCCTTGGTTTGAAGGTGTTTTCTCTAAGGGTATTTCAGGGTTTACCCCTTCATGGATGAGCTACCTTTCGTATCTATCAACTAATGAATTATTTGTTTTGCTTGGAAATTCAAGAAAATAGGGATAAACATGCATCTATGTATGGTGGGGGAGCATCTTGTGTGTGTGATTATATATTATTAATAGTTTAAGGCCATGGACACTTGGAGAGATACTAGAACTTCAACTTTTTCTTTTTCCTTATCTTAAAGTTTCATATACTTATCCCTAAGCACCAAAACGAGCCATTTTCTCTCCACCCCTTCCCTCCTTCTATGAACCTCATTCTCCCTATGTTCTGCTATGAATTTCCTATCCAACGAAGAAGAAAGAGGGGATCCTCTTGGAGAAAGAATCTAGGGTCACATTTGACTTCCTTTCAGTGTTAAAAAAGCTTCCTTCTAGTGATCTTGACCTAAAAGAGTAAGAATTCCCTTCTTTCCTCCATTTATTTCTTTGTTATCCTTCCTCATACCTTTCTTCAGGTCAGAACCTTGTTGTTCCATGGTAGAAATCGCTCTAAAGCTCTAAAACCTACCTCTCTTGCTCCTTATTCTTAGGGTTTGCTCATTTGATGAAGAAAGGTGCTAGATGGATGAGTTCACAACTTATGCTGGGATTTTCTTCCTTACCTACTCATGTTTTCTTTTGTTTGGGAGTTTATCTTCTAATTAGAGGCAAGTTTTATAACTTGCTCTACATTTATTGCATACCATAAGCTTGCTAGCTCATGTTCTTGCTTGAAAATGATGATCCATGCACTAAAAAGCTATCTTGACTTAGATTTCAATTTTTATAATGTTCCCTATTCTGATTTGAGTTCTAGATGAACATGTGATCATGTGTACATTATTCCTAAGGTATAATATGACTTGGATCAGGTTGGTTTGACAACCTATGGTGCTAAGAACCTATAAACCAATGGTCAATTTTAGGGTTTCAAGATGATTTCTTCTATAAACATGTGACCCATTGGTGGTACCATTGCAAAAAATGATGGTGTTGTCTTCATGACAACTGATTATGGTGACCAAGGGTGTAACATCCCTGACCTGGGTTATGAACTAACCCTGGGTGTTTGGCTTAATTATGTAATTAGATTCTTGTGATTATCTTTTGGGTATGTAAGTAAAGCTTCTGAAGAACATATATTTCTATTTCTGTCCTTTTTGAACAATGTTGTAATATTATTTTGTAATACATGGACCTGTGTGAAAATTACCCAATTAGAGGGGTTAACTTGAAAATTGTGCATGTTTGGATGTTCCTTTGGTGTTGAGACATCATAAGAATGAATACGATAAAGTATGATGCATTCTCCAAGCTTGGGCATCAAGATGCATCTTGTGGAGCAATCCTTGTGCTTAAAACCCTAATTTTTGTTTAAAGTGCAAATTACCCAAAAACTTGGGATGCAACATGAAAAATATAACTTCTAGAGTATCTTTTATGACTCTTGACATCATTTAGAGTAAAATGATGAAGAAGGCATTTCAATTGAATAATCAAATAAGAATGATAACCCTTGTAATTAAATCACCAAGTTGTAAGCAAAATGACCCCTTATATGTGTGCAACTTCATAGGAGGTTTGGCTTTCTTTTCCTCTAGATCTTGGTTTAAGAAGAAGTTTGGTTTAAGAAAATAAGAAGGGACGTGCCTAAAGGAAGAGAGGGACTTAGTTGAGAATAGAAGGAAAAGGTTGTCCTTATCTTGGAAATACCCCCTAAAGTATATATACACTTATCCTTTACAAACTAAACGATCGTTTCTTCACTTCCCTTCTTATCCCCTTGCTTAAACCAACTAAGAGCAGAGCTATGGAGCAGAGGAGAATGGCTAAGGAGTTCTATGTAAGGGTTTGATCATCACCTTGCTCGGATTCATGGAGGAAGTTATGTTGCAAGGTTGGTTTGCTAGTATTCTTACTTAGTTATTTCTTCTAGTCGTTCCTTTCTCAACCGATTCTTGGAGAAACAACCTTGGCCGACCCATGGTGCTCAGGACGCCATTAAAAGCATGGAATCTTGGAGCTCTAGGACCAACTTTGAGGTGGGTTTTATAACTCTAAACCCTTAATCTTTGTTATATATATCTTCTTTATTGCAAATAGTAGCTTGTTCTTCTTTCCCCCATCTTTCCTTGCACTCTTGCAAGAAAAACCATGAAGAACAGACCTTAGTCTCAAGGTAGAAGATGATGGGCATGATTAGAAAAGTAACTTTACCAAACGGTCTCCCACCTTTGGTCTAAACGGTTTGCAAGACCGTTTGGGACCAAACGGTTTCAAAACCGTTTGATTCCATACGGTTTGCAAGACCGTTTAGATTCAAACGGTCTCCAAGACCATTTGGGAGGTTTGACCAGTAGTTGACCATTTGAAGGTCTGCTGGTCACATTATGAATTAGTCATCTACAAAGAATCATTATCTAATTCCAAACAAATCTCAAGTTGAAGGCAATTTAATCACCTAAACCCTAATCGGGTTCAATTGTTGATTTCAATGGACCAATCTTGTTGAAGTTTGGGTTGAGTGGCCCAAACGGTTTCAAAACCATTTGGGGATCACCCAAACGGTCTCAAGACCGTTTGGTGATCACCCAAGACCATTTAGAGGTCTAGGGTTAAGAGAATTTGATCAATTGAGGGTCCAATCATAATATGTTGTTGAGATAATCAAAAGTGCTGATTTGTGACCTAATTAGGGTTCAACCCTTAACAAATTGACTTAGATTTTGATGAGACTTTGGGCAAACGGTCTCAAGACCATTTGGAGGATGTCCAAACGTTCCCAAGACCGTTTGGGGTCAGGTCATGGCCCAATTGAGTAATAATTGATGGGTTCAACTTCAATTAAATTCATGTTGATGAATATTGAAGTATGATCGTTTTCAAACCCTAATTCAATTGGTTCCAACCCTAATTGGCTATCAATTGAGGGTCAATTGAGTGTCTAATTGGTTAAGGATTAACCTAATTACCTTAATTGATAAGTGGTTAACAAGTATGAGATCAATTGAGGGGTTCAACATTGAAAACCTTGATCAATTCCAAGTGTTGATGCACTTTTAGGTCCATGCGGTGTTGAGATGTTTGGACCAAACGGTCTCAAGACCATTTGAATCCAAACGGTCCCAATACCGTTTGGGGGCAAATGGTCTCAAGACCATTTTGGTCCAAACGGTTTCAAAACCATTTGGATTCATGCGGTTTGTAAACCGTTTAGATTCATGCGGTTTCAAGGCTGATTTGCTCAAATGATTTGAAAGTCAAACCTGACTAAACGGGCAACGTGACCAAACGGTTTCAAGACCGTTTAAGGGAAAATAGTCTTGAGTGTGATGTTGTCCATGCGGTCTTGAAGGTCAAAGGTACCAAACGGTCAACCCTTCCAAACGGTTTCAAGACCGTTTGGAGGTTGAAGTGTGAAACCGTTTGGGAACTTTTAGGGTTAAGAATGCTTAATGCTTTGAAGGCTTAGATGGTTCAATGGTTGTTTAATCTAAACCCTAATGATACCTAAAGACATTAAGGAGTTCAGCGATTAGTAGATTGACCCATGCTTTGATCAATGGTGAACATTACCAAGGTACCCCTAAAGGGTTCAAGTAGTCAACACCCCTTGATCAAGCAAACCTTAATGACCATAATGGTGATGATTTGACATATGTTAGTCAAGTTGAATTGACTTAACCTAATCTAGAGTGATGTAAACATCATCTAGAAGTAAGAGGAGAGAGAAGACTCCAATTATGAATGGAAATCAAGTAAATTACCTTCAATATATGTGAATGTACATGATTAGGGTATGATCCATCAAGGTGAGATCATGGGAACCCTAATTATGGTAATTGATGAATCTTAACCTAATTTGAAGGCATCAATGATGATAATTTTCATACATGATGATGCAATGAGCTCAATTCACTATGAAGTGAATAGTAAACCCTAATTCTAGGGTAAATACATATAATGTGAATAGTAAACCCTAATTGAGGATGATATGATGAAATGTACAATAAACCCTAATTCCACATCATGCTTTCAAGCATGAATCTTCATGATTGATGTATGAGATGAGGAATCGTTATTCCTAATCATAATGAAGGGGATTGAATAACCCTTTTTGATATTAACGAAGGAACCTAGCCTTAGTGAAGGCATGATAGTACAACCCTTTAATTTAAAAGGTTATTTCTGCTTTACAAATTACAAATTTGGAGATAAATTGTTTATTGTCATCAATTGAATTGACCATGCAGGTTCTTCTAAGGAAATGATCATAGCTAGGTAAGGGTTATGATATCATATTCACTGAAAGCATGCTATAAGCTTTATGAATAGTGATGTATGCTATGTTGCCTAAGTTTAGGTGGCACATATAAGATTGATGGGTTGTAAAAGCCATGAGTAACATCAAGGTCATGCTGATTAGATGACTTATGATGATTTAAGGATTTGAATACACCCATTCTTGAATCATAGTAATGAAATGGTTAAGAATTAATATCCATATAATAGCTGATGTGAGTCAAACTGATACATTTTAGTATTCTTCTTTTATAGCAATTGTTCTAATGATTAATGCTTGGAAACATACTTGATGTTAAAAGAATGCTGAAATGTACCTAATTAATCAAGTATAATCATATCATGTAGAGCCATGATCATAGATCCATCATTGTCAGTAGTTTAGTGATGGTGAAACATGTTTTCCTAAGGGAACTCATGGAAAACATACTTTTGAGTATGTTGGGGTTATGGACGCGAATATCCTTACATCCTAGTGTAGGAATTGATGTAAGATGTACCTTAATCCATCAACCCTTCACTATGTGTTTATGCCGGGGTGATGTCTCACTAATCTCCTGAGGGAATCTTTAATGCCGCATCGATGAGAGATACACAAGAAATCCTTCGATGGCGATAAGAGTACAAAATGCCACTGTGACTCTAATAGCGAAGTTGCCAGAATACCCTAGAAAGATATTGTAGCAGAGACACGAGATGTCCTGCATGTTGATCCTCACACTGACTGAGGAAGATGAGGTCATAAGAATCCAGCTCTTTTGATGACCTATGTATGATACCGATGCGACTTAGTAGTGATCGGTTGGAGTATGAGCGGTATACCTCATCTCGCCAGGGCATAATAATGTTTGTAAAACATAATCAGTCGTGTATCATAATTGTTAGGTTGAACTACGAGAAACAATGATTGATGTTACATTGTTTATAATGTTCAATCAAGTAATTAGTATACATGTTCTTCATATTCCTCATTGAAGTAAATGTTGATGTATTTACTCTTAAGCCTGCTGTTGAATGTTTTAAGTTACCTTGCATATGTTATTTCTTTAATGCTATAACAAAGCTTCTGGCGGAGAGTTATAACTCTCGCTGGGACAATTATTCAAATGGTCTCACCCCCGTAGATTTTAATGTTTTAGGTGGACGTCGAGGACGAAGGAACCAATCTGAGGGTGAGCAGTACCAGCAGCAGCAACACCAGGGGCAGCAGTGAATCTCAGGTTGAGATTCTGACTGCCAAGCCTTGTAGAAAGTACCCTAGTATGTCTTATGTCATCTCTGTACTCTCAGGTCCTAGGAGTCGATAGGTCTGAGGTTTTTGGCTCTAAGCCTCGAGATTTTGTATCTGGATGCATATAATCACTCGAGAGGTGATTTCACAGTGATGTAATGTTAAAACATGATGGAAACTGTTTATCTTGTTTCTTATAAAGAAGTTTTATGGCTTAAAGATCTTTTCTTAAAAAGTTTTAATTTCTATTGATTTTTCATAATTCCGCTGCCAGTTAGTTAATCGCTTCCGCAATGGTTTATCTCATTTTGGCGAGACGGATCATCTCAATTTAGTGGTATCAGAGCTCTAGGTTCACTGAGTCTACAGAGACATAGGACTTAGGATGTCGAGTCTATTCTTAGTGTTTTCCAGTATATCTAATAGTGTCTTCTACTCCTAAGGAGAAGACGATAAGTAAGGATGTCTGGACCACACGAGGAGTATGTGGAAGAAAGTAGTGTTGCAGCGCCCTGAGAAGGTGCAAGGAACCCGGAGATAGAGCAACCTGTACTTGAGCCACCCATGGAGCCACCCCAGTTCAAACCAGTTGACATGGGGAACCCAGCTGTCCAGACTATGTTTGGGCAGTTTATGACTGCCATGACACACATAACAGATAGGATGCCCATGCCTACACCTAGGGCACCTGCCCAGTTAGAAAGACAAGGAATCAGCAAAACGTTCGAACGACTTCGCCGAGTCGGAGCGACAGAGTACTTTGGAATGGCTGACCCTGTAGATGCTGATATGTGGTTAACCGAGTTAGAGAAGGCCTTTAGAATCATGAACATCCCTAAAGCTGAGAAGGTTATACACACTGTCTATCTTCTCAAGGGGAGTGCTGGTCACTGGTGGACCATGGAAGAGCAGAAGAGGCCTGGTGTGGAAGCTACATGGGAAGTCTTTCGTCGGGAATTTGTCAACAGATATTTTCCAAAGACATTCCTAGATGAGAAAATCTCTCAATTCGAGAGGTTGAGGCAAGGTTTGATTAACATTAGCGAATGCGAAGCTAAGTTCATGGAGTTGTTGCGGTTCTGTCTGCACATGGCTGCCACCGAGGAAGAAAGGATTAGGCGGTTTGAGAAAGGGCTCAACACTAAATTGACTACTCCCGTGTCTTCCCTAGAGAACTGGGACAGGTTTTCTACCTTCGTTGAGTCAATCCGAAGGATAGAGAGGTCTGTAGCTGAGAAGCGGCAAACCCATAAGAGATATCCTCAGTTCCAGGGGTCTTTATCTAGAGACTTCAAGAAGCCTAGATTTTTTGCACCTACACCACCACCACCTAGACCCAGTGCTCAGACACAGTGGACACTGAGTAGAGGTAGAGGATGAAGCCTACCGCTACAAGGGGCTCACAATTCAGCATCTATGTCGGTTACAAGACCACCCAGACCACAACAATAAGACAAAAGCTATTATAATTGTGGGAAGATGGGGCATCTGATGAAAGACTGCATAGCTAGACCAGCGAGTGTGACTCAACAACAAGTACATAATCAACAAGGGTCACAGAGGAGACAGTTTCAAGGAGGGGCTAGAGGACGTGGACAGGCGTCCCAAGCTGGATCGTCAACACCGAATCAACCAAAGGCTACAATAAGGTTCTACGCGATGAACCCACCTGATGCAGTGATCAACCCTTGGGTTGTGGCAGGTCAGATGGAGTTGTTATATTATGATATGTCTACATCCTGTGTAGTATCTATTTTTATTTATCTGAGTGATACACACTCCTTTATCACTCGAAGAGTGATTCATAACTGCAATATGACATTCAGTCATAGGGCAGATAGCTTGTTGCTTGAGACTCCGTTGAGAGGGTCTGCTGTGTTGCAGGAGGTATGCTCTCCCTGCATTCTTTTCTTTTCTGATCATCGCATTCAAGTGGATCTCATACCGCTTGAGCTGCAAGGATTTGATATAATCCTAGGGATGGATACCTTGGAAAGGTATAGGGTTGTCTTGGATTGCAAATCAAGCAAGCTGTGTTTGCTGATGAAAGTGACACATGGATCTTTCAAGGAGAGAGAAAGATTGTACCTACATGTCTAGTGTCAGCTATGGTTGCTGAGAAGATGATGAGACAATGATGTTATGCATTCTTGGCCCATGTGGTAGATACTACCATGGAAAGTCCTAACCCTTCTGAAGTTCTTGTAGTCAGGGAATTTGAAGATGTGTTTCCTGAAGAACTTCCAGGTGTGCCATCGCCTCGGGAAATTGATTTTGAAATCAATTTGATCCCAGACACGCAACTGATAGCACAAACACCGTATAGGATGGTGCCTTCCAAAATGGCAGAACTCAAGAAACAACTACAAGAGTTGCTTGAGAAGGGTTTCATCCGACCAAGTACTTCACCTTGGGGTGATCCGGTTCTTTTCGTTAAAAAGAAAGACGGATCAATGCGGTTGTGCATTGATTACACACAACTAAATAAAGTAACAATAAAGAACAAGTACCCTTTGCCGAGGATTGATGATCTCTTTGACCAATTGCGTGGTGCAACCGTCTTCTCAAAGATAGACTTGAGGGTGGGATCTCATCAGCTCCGCATTAAGGACAGTGACATACCCAAGTCTTCCTTTAGGACAAGGTATGGTCACTATGAGTTCACAGTAATGTTGTTTGGACTAACTAATGCACCGACTACATTTATGGAACTCATGAATAGAATCGTCTGACCTTTCCTCGATCAGTGTGTTGTTGTCTTCATAGATGACATTCTGATCTATAGTAGAGATGCTCAGCAGCATGAACAACATCTTTGTCAGGCTCTAACTTTGCTAAGAGAACATAAGCTATACGCTAAGTTTAACAAGTGTGAGTTCTGGTTATCGGAAGTATCTTTCCTTAGACATGTGATATCTGCCTCGGGTATTCGTGTTCACCCTAAAAAGGTAGAATATGTCCTACAATGGGAACAACCGAAGACACCGACGGAGATCCGTAGTTTCTTAGGGTTGGCTGGCTATTACCGAAGGTTCATTAAGAACTTCAGTTCCATAGCCTTACCCTTGACTAAGTTGACCCGGAAAGATGTTCCTTTCATTTGGAGTGATAAGTGTCAGCAATCTTCCAATTGTTAAAGGAGAGGTTGACAAGTGCACCTGTACTTGTGTTACCTGAGCAAGGTAAAATATACATAGTTTTCTGTGATGACTCCAAGAATGGACTCGGATGCGTGTTGATGCAGGATAAGCAAGTGATTTCTTTTGCTTCATGACAGCTTAAGAAACACGAGGAGAATTATCCAACACACGATCTGGAGTTAGCTGCTGTGGTTCATGCCTTGAAGATCTGGAGACACTATCTCTATGGAGAAACATTCTAGATTTTCACAGACCACAAGAACCTTAAGTACATCTTCTCTCAGCACGAGCTTAACATGAGGCAACACCGCTGGATGGAATTAATCAAGGACTACGATTGTACAATTGATTACCATCCAGGGAAGGCCAATGTGGTTGTGGATGCCTTGAGTAGGAAATCAACAACACCATCCCTAGATAGAGCACAACTAAACTCTTTAGTATTCTCTAGGAGAGATATGCTTATCTCCTTAAGGCAAGACAATGTACAGTTGAAGGTGTCATTGTTAGCTGGGTTGTTGGCTGAGATGCATATAAAACCTACTCTAAGAGAGCAGATCAAGGAGGCACAGCAAGTTGATGTTGCGGTTCAGAAGATCAGGTCCGAGTATGGTAATGAGAAGCGAGATGGCTTTTATGACTCAAATGATCAAGTAGCATGTTATTATGGGAGGATGATAGTGCCAGATGTGGATAACTTGAGAAAGTTAGTCCCGGAAGAGGCTCATTCTTTGATGTACGCCATGCATCCAGGAAGCACCAAGATGTATTGAAATCTAAAAGATATGTATTGGTGGCCTGGGATGAGGAAGGACGTTGCTAAGTTTGTGATGAGGTGTCCTGTGTGTCAGCAAGTTAAAGTTGAACACCAGAAGCCTGCAGGAATGATGCAACCTTGCCCATACCACAGTGGAAATGGGACCATATAACCATGGACTTTGTTGTTGGCCTACCCAGGACAAGCAAAGGACATGATTCCATTTTGGTAATTGTTGATAGGTTGACAAAGACAACATATTTCTTACCTGTCAAAACAACCTATTCTGCTGAGAGGTTAGCACAGTTGTATGCTCAAGAGATAGTGCAACTACACGGAGTTCCAGTCACTATAGTTTCAGACAGAGGTCCCCAGTTTATGAGTCATTTTTGGGAACGGCTGCACAGAGCTTTAGGCACCCAGTTAAGGTTTAGTACAACCTTTCATCCGCAGACTGATGGACAGTCAGAAAGGACTATACAGACCTTGGAAGACTTGCTAAGAGAATGTGTTCTTCAGTTTACCAGAAGTTGGGATCTACACCCAAGCTTGATAGATTTTGCCTACAACAATAGCTATCAACATAGAATTGATATGGCACCTTATGAAGCTTTGTATGGTAGACGTTGTAGATCACCCCTATGTTGGTATGAAACCGATGAGAATCAGTTGTTAGGTCCTGATCTTGTGCAGCAGACAACAGAGAAGATCAAAGTAATACGATAATAGATTAAGACTGCACAAGATAGGCAGAAGTCTTATGTTGATAGACGTCGTAGACCCTTAGAATTCTAGGTTGGAGACAAAGTGTATCTCAAAGTCTCGCCTTGGAAGGGAGTCCTGAGGTTTGGAAGGAAAGGGAAGTTAGCACCTAGATTTATGGGGCCTTATCCAATCACTGAATGGGTTGGAAAGGTAGCCTATAAACTAGAGTTACCACCAGAGTTACAGAGGTTACACCCTGTGTTTCACATTTCTATGCTGAGGAAATGTCACCCTGATACAGAGTCAGTTCTACAACCTACGGAGGTAGAATTGAATGATGATATATCTTACGAGGAAGGACCAGTGTCAATCCTTGATAACATGATTAAAAAGCTTAAGAAGAAAGATATAAGTCTTGTGAAAGTCCTATGGAATCATCGTGGTAATGAAGAAGCCACATGGGAACTAGAGGAAGAGATGAGGAGGAAATACCCTACTCTTTTCTCTTAATATGTTTTGTTGATTTGGGGACGAAATCCTTGTAAGGGGTAGATAATTTGTAACATCCCTGACCTGGGTTATGAACTAACCCTAGGTGTTTTGCTTAATTATGTAATTAGATGCTTGTGATTATCTTTTGGGTATGTAATTAAAGCTTCTGAAGAACATATATTTCTATTTTTGTCCTTTTTGAACAATGTTGTAATATTGTTTTGTAATACAAGGACCTATGTGCAAATTACCCAATTAGAGGGGTTAACTTGCAAATTGCACATGTTTGGATGTTCCTTTGGTGTTGAGACATCATAATAATGCATATGATAAAGTATGATGGATTCTCCAAGCTTGGGCATCAAGATGCAGCTTGTGGAGCAATCCTTGTGCTTAAAACCCTAATTTTGGTGTAAAGTGCAAATTACCCAAAAACATGGGATGCAACATGTAAAATATAACTTCTAGAGTATCTTTTATGACTCTTGACATCATTTAGAGTAAAATGATGAAGAAGGCACTTCAATTGAATAATCAAATAAGAATGATAACCCTTGTAATTAAATCACCAAGTTGTAAGCAAAATGACCCCTTATATGTGTGCAACTTAATAGGAGCTTTGTCTTTCTTTTCCTCTAGATTTTGGTTTAAGAAGAAGTTTGGTTTAAGAAAAGAAGAAGGTATGTGCCTAAAGGAATATAGGGACTTAGTTGAGAATAAAAGGAAAAGGTTGTCCTTATCTTGGAAATACCCCCTAAAGTATATATACACTTATCCTTTACAAACTAAACAGTCGTTTCTTCACTTCCCTTCTTATACCCTTGCTTAAACCGACTGAGAGCAGAGATATAGATCAGAGGAGAATGGATAAGGAGTTGTCGGTAAGGGTTTGATCATCACCTTGCTCGGATTCATGGAGGAAGTTATGTTGCAAGGTTGGTTTGCTAGTATTCTTACTTAGTTCTTTCTTCTAGTCGTTCCTTTCTCAACCGATTCTTGGAGAAACAACCTTTGCCAACCTGTGGAGCTTAGGACGCCATTAAAAGTGTGGAATCTTGGATCTCTAGGACCAACTTTGAGGCGGGTTTTATAACTCTAAACCCTTAATCTTTGTTATATATATCTTCTTTCTTGCAAATAGTAGCTTGTTCTTCTTTCCCCCATCTTTCCTTGCACTCTTGCAAGCAAAACCGTGAAGAACAGACCTTAGTCTCAAGGTTGAAGATGATGGGCATGATTACCAAAGTAACTTTACCAAACGGTCTCCCACCTTTGGTCTAAACGGTTTGCAAGACCGTTTGGGACCAAACGGTTTCAAAATCGTTTGATTCCATACGGTTTACAAGACCGTTTAGATTCAAACGGTCTCCAAGACCATTTAGGAGGTTTGACCAGGCATTGACCGTTTGAAGGTCTGCTGGTCACATTATGAATTAATCATCTACAAAGAATCATTATCTAATTCCAAACAAATCTCAAGTTGAAGGCAATTTAATCACCTAAACTCTAATCGGGTTCAATTGCTGATTTCAACGGACCAATCTTGTTGAAGTTTGGGTTGAGTGGCCCAAACGGTTTTAAAACTGTTTAGGGATCACCCAAACGGTCTCAAGACCGTTTGGTGATCACCCAAGACCGTTTGGAGGTCTAGGGTTAAGAGAATTTGATCAATTGAGGGTCCAATCATAATAGGTTGTTGAGATAATCAAAAGTGTTGATTTGTGACCTATTTAGGGTTCAACCATTAACAAATTGACTTAGATTTTGATGAGACTTTGGGAAAACGGTCTCAAGACCGTTTGGAGGATGTCCAAACGATCCGAATACCGTTTGGGGTCAGGTTATGGCCCAATTGAGTAAATATTTGATGGGTTCAACTTCAATTAAATTCAAGTTGATGGATATTGAAGTATGATCATTTTCAAACCCTAATTCAATTGGTTCCAATCCTAATTGGCTATCAATTGAGGGTGAATTGAGTGTCCAATTGGTTAAAGATTAACGTAATTACCTTAATCTATAAGTGGTTAACAAGTATGAGATCAATTGAGGGGTTCAACATTGAAAATCCTAATCAATTGCAAGTGTTGATGCACTTTTAGGTCCATGCGGTTTTGAGATGTTTGGACCAAACGGTCTCAAGACCATTTGAATCCAAATGGTCCCAATACCGTTTGGGACCAAACAGTCCCAAGACCATTTGGGACCAAACGGTCTCAAGACCTTTTGGGTCCAAACAGTTTCAAAACCGTTTGGATTCATGCGGTTTGTAAACCGTTTAGATTCATGCGGTTTCAAGGCTGATTTGCTCACACGGTTTCAAAGTCAAACCTGACTAAATGGTCAACGTGACCAAACGGTTTCAAGACCGTTTAAGGGAAAACGGTCTTGAGTGTGATCTTGTCCATGTGGTCTTCAAGGTCAAAGGTACCAAACCGTCAACCCTTCCAAACATTTTCAAGACCGTTTGGAGGTTGAAGTGTGAAACGTTTGGGGACTTTTAGGGTTAAGAATGCTTAATGCTTTGAAGGTTTAGATGGTTCAATGGTTGTTTAATCTAAACCCTAATGATACCTAAAGACATTAAGGAGTTAAGCGATTAGTAGATTGACCCATGCTTTGATCAATGGTGAATATTACTAAGGTAGCCCTGAAGGGTTCAAATAGTCAACACCCCTTGATCAAGCAAACCTTAATGACCATAATGGTGATGATTTGACATATGTTAATCAAGTTGAATTGACTTAAACTAATCTATAGTGATATAAAAATCATCTAGAAGTAAGAGGAGAGAGAAGACTCCAATTATGAATGGAAATCAAGTAAATTACCTTCAATATATGTGAATGTACATGATTAGGGTATGATCCATCAAGGTGAGATCATGGGAACCCTAATTATGGTAATTAATGAATCTTGACCTAATTTGAAGGCATCAATGATGATAATTTTTATACATGATGATGCTATGAGCTCAATTCACTATGAAGTGAATAGTAAACTCTAATTCTAGGGTAAATACATATAATGTGAATAGTAAACCCTAATTGAGGATGATATGATGAAATGTACAATAAACCCTAATTCCAGATCATGCTTTCTAGCATGAATCTTCATGATTGATGTATGAGATGAGTAATCATTATTCCTAATCATAATGAAGGGGATTGAATAACCCTAATTGATATTAATGAAGGAACCTAGCCTTAGTGAAGGCATGATAGTACAACCCTTGAATTTAAAAGGTTATTTCTGCTTTACAAATTATTGATTTGGAGATAAATTGTTTATTGTCATCAATTGAATTGACCATGCAGGTTCTTATAAGGAAATGATCATAGCCAGGTAAGGGTTATGATATCATATTCACTGAAAGCATGCTATAAGCTTTATGAATAGTGATGTATGCTATGTTTCCTAAGTTTAGGTGGCACATATAAGATTCATGGGCTGTAAAATCAATGAGTAACATCAAGGTCATGCTGATTAGATGACTTATGATGATTTAAGGATTTGAATACCCCCATTCTTGAATCATAGTAATGAAATGGTTAAGAATTGATATCCATATAATAGCTGATGTGAGTTAAACTGATACATTTTAGTATTCTTCTTTTATAGTAGTTGTTCTAATGATTAATGCTTGGTGACATGCTTGATGTCAAAAGAATGTTGAAATGTACCTAATTAATCAAGTATAATCATATCATGTAGAGCCCTGATCATAGATCCATCATTGTCAGTAGTTTAGTGATGGTGAAATAGGTTTTCCTAAGGGAACTCCTGGAAAACATACTTTTGAGTATGTTGGGGTTATGGACGTGAATATCCTTATGTCCTAGTGTAGGAATTGATGTAAGATGTACCTTAATCCATCAACCCTTCACTATGTGTTTATGCCCGGGTGATGTCTCACTAATATACCGAGGGAATCTTTAATTCCACATCGATGAGAGATAAACAAGAAATCTTTTGATGGTGATAAGAGTACAGAATGCTACTGTGACTCTAATAGAGAAGTTGCCAGAATACCCTAGAAAGCTATTGTAGAAGAGACACGAGATGTCCTGCATGTTGATCCTCACACTGACTGAAGAAGATGAGGTCATAAGAATCCGGCTCTTTTGATGACCTATGTATGATACCGATGCGACTTAGTAGTGATCGGTTGGAGTATGAGCGGTATACCTCATCTGCGTAGGGCATAATAATGTTTGTAAAACATAATCAACCATGTAGCATAACTGCTAGGTTGAACTACGAGAAACAATGATTGATGTTACATTGTTTATAATGTTCAGTCAAGTAATTAGTATACATCGTATTCATATTCCTCATTGAAGTAAATGTTGCTTTATTTACTCTTAAGCCTGCTATTGAATGTTTTAAGTTACCTTGCATATGTTATTCCTTTAATGTTATAACAAAGCTTCTGGTGGAGAGTTATAACTCTTGCTAGGACAATTATTCAAATTGTCTCACCCCTATAGATTTTAATGTTTTAGGTGGACGTCGAGGACGAAGGAACCAATCTGAGGGTGAGCAGTACCAGCAGCAGCAACACCAGGGGCAGCAATGACTCTCAGGTTGAGATACTGACTGCCAAGCCTTGTAGAAAGTACCCTAGTATGTCTTATGTCGTCTTTGTACTCTCAGGTCCTAGGAGTTGATAGGTCTGAGGTTTATGGCTCTAAGCATCGAGATTTTGTATCTGGATGTATATAATCACTCGAGAGGTGATTTCACAGTGATGTAATGTTAAAACATGATGTAAACTGTTTATCTTGTTTCTTATAAAGAAGTTTTATGGCTTAAAGATCTTTTCTTAAAAAGTTTTAATTTCTAGTGATTTTTCATAATTCCACTGCCAGTTAGTTAATCGCTTCCGTAATGGTTTATCTCGTTTTGGTGAGACAGATCATCTCAAAGGGTGTCAACTGACATTCACCCCTTAGGTCAGGTTTTGGCCTAATTATAATCTTAATGTTTAACAACTAAGTACCCTAATGATGCTATCAATCAATGGTGACATTAGCTTGATATTCGATGGTGATTAATGAATATAGTGCTTATCTAACAACCTATGGTGACTTAATGGTCACTACTGATGGTGGATCAGGTCTCCACAACCTATGGTGAGTTAAGCATGTAGTTGTAGCATCATTTAAACCTTAAACCAAGGGTTTCTAGGGTCATTTGATGCAATGGTCAGACCTATACTACAATTGATGGTTTTGATATATGAACTTGACCTAATGGTTAAGATTTAATGTTTCTTCATCCAATAAATTGGAAGGATGCCTAATGTAATATGTTGGTCCTAATAAAGTGATTTATATGTTTTCCTTTATGAGATCAACTTAAGAAGCTCATTTATTGATGGCTTGTTTTAAATAAACAATCGCTTGTGGTTTTACCCTACTCTCAATGGAACTTTTAATGTTGTTAATAAAGGGATGACTACGGTTAAATGGTGACTCTTTATAGATCACAACTCAAGGACTCATAGGTGGTTTATCCAAGGTGTTTACTTATGTAAACCACCAATGGTCTTACCTTTTAAACATCCAATAGTTCTGGGTGATATTGTGGTATGGTGATATGGGTTGAATGATGATGGAAAAAATGGAGGGTTACCCTTAATAAGGTAGTCTTACCTATACACTCATATGAATAGAAGGGATGACAACCATATTTTGTTGATATGTAACCATAATGAGGTATAGCTTGCTATACATAGCTTTAATATAACTAAATGATGGTAATTGGGTATGAATAGTCCTTGAATGACTAATATAATCATGGAGTACTTTGTTATTGTTGTTGAAACCCTAGTATGCTATAACTCGATGGCTACACCTTGATTTATGTGTGGGTTAATACTTGAGAATAGTATGGAATGTGATGGTGATGCTTCACGTTATGCGTCCATGATCCAATGGGGATGTCGTGAGTTAGGATTTGGGCATAAGTGCCAATTAGTAACATTAATATAATTTATCTTGTTGAACCTAACTCTAATGCAAATATATAAAGATGAGTATTCATGTTTAACATTCTTATATGATGGAATAATGGTGGAATAACCTCCTTAATATGATCATAACCTTAATATGTTAATTGGTGGTTATCATAGCCACATGGTTGATATTTTCTTATGCTAAACATGTGCATTATGAATATGATGAGGGTTAATCATATCTAGATTCCTTGCATGTTGATGTGATAAAGGAATGTTCTTAATGTTAATATAACCCTGCTATGATTGTTTATGAATATCTCCCAGCTTATTAATACAATATTGTGCTGATGCGGTGTAATATATGTAAGTGATGTTGTTGAGCCTTGCTACAAGGCATGCAAAGATAATGATGATCTTGCAGGGAATAGTATGATCGTCTTAATGACCTTTGGGCATGGTTGAGACCTGAATGAGGTGTAATCCTCTTGCCCCTGTTTGGAAACGGATCAGGATGAGATTGAGTTTTGTCTTATTAGGCCATGTCTGTGCCACATCTGTGCCACATCAGCAAATCTAGTCCTGATCCAGTCTGGTTCTGCACTTACGCGTTTGGCTAGAATCCCCGTTTCGAGATTCCATAATCCCAAAAGCTGGACTATCTCAGTCCTGCCAGCAGTAGAATTAGGAATCCCAGTCCGGATTAGGCTCTGTCTTTTGTGTATTTTGTTTTATATAGCAAATTGAAAAATACAAGTTACGAGACAAGCCGGATTGGTTTGCCAAACAGGGTCAAGTGGGGAACACCAATCCCAATCCGGATGATGACTGGACTAATCCCAGTCCGGATTTCATAATCCCAGTCCATTCCCAAACAGGGCCCTTGAGTTGATAAGGGTTGATACCATGTGATATTGTGAAAAGGATTTATATCTTGTGATAGTATGATGACTAGTGTGGTCTCAGGAATGGCAAGTGAATAGTACCATGCAATGATGAGATGAGAAATTATGTTTCACACATTTTATATCATTTAAAAGTTGTGATATTTATATGCTTTCTAGAAGTGAATTAGGGTTTGTATGTCCACTTATTTGATGCAACCTTAATTCACCCAATTGGCATAACTAATCAAATGCAACTCTAATCATGTAGTGTTGTGATGCCTTGATCCCTGTGCCATCTCTAATGACCCCGGAAGTCGGGAAGTCACCCTCGGTAAACCACTCTTAACCTTTTCTTTACTTAGTTACTTAGAATTAACTTAAAGGAAAAACATAATAGCTTGAATAACATCGGATCTTAATAAAACTGCGGAAGTAACTTGCCATTAACCTTACTTGGAAGAAAAACAAACTTACACGACATAATACATTGTTCATGTAGAAAGTAAAACACAACAGATAACTGAAATCTAAACTACATATTACATTGCATTCTCTCTCTACCACACCACATGCCCAAGGACCGAGGGGAAAGAACTAAGAGACCTCTATCTAACTATGAACTACCTTCTAAGAACTTGGGTGATATGATCTTTCAGCTTCCTTGTGCTGACGCTGACCTGGAAAAATGTTTCAGTAGGTTGGTGAGCTAGTGGCTCAGTGAATAGAATTTCACCCAACCATTACAGATAACTCATTTTATTGTTTATTAATTGGAATAAAATACAAGATAATACTACACAAAGCAGATCTAAGAAATATAATTTAAATAATAGGAGATGTCAACATATCATCAAGAAAACAACTGCTGCAAGGTTGTAGATACAATTAAATAATAGAGAATACTAGAATTTCATTTAAAGGACAACTACTGTGAAACTATCTCAAATCTTTCTTAACTCTTTAACTTATAAGAAACTCTGTGAACCTATATGAACATATTTTATCTTATGCCCTGATCATATGCAGTGTACTCTACATATGAAGACTCGTAGCGAACTATGATCCCACCGTACATGACTTAGCTTAAAACCCGGGAAGCTAAGCCTAGAACTGAATCTGAGTCTTCTTGACTCGAACCGTCACATCTGACTAAGGCGGCTGAACAGTTGGCCTTTAGCTGGACCTCTCCTCTAGGCTGAGTACAAAGGTGGAGGGTCTGAGATGCTCTATGGGCCTCATCTTGGTACGCTCTGTGGGTACCTCTAGGTTACCACCGGGATCTTCGGTTCATGTTGGGTAACCTATCTTTTCCTAGGAGACTTCCTCAAGGGCTTCGTTTCCCCGCATGCTCTGTGGATGCGTTATGATCCCCGTATACTGGTTGATGCTAGGGTGGATCGTTTGCTCCCTACAATGCAAACATCTGTAGGGAATCTACGGTGTTCAAGGCACCTATGTCTATTATTTTATTATTCTAGAAAAGCTCTTACTACATTGCATCTCTCTCTTACTTATTCCTGGCTTTGGTATCTCTATGGTATACCAAGTCTATTTATCTGAAACTTATAAATACATCATGTATATCATTTCTAACTTGGCTAGTACAATATGCTCAAACACGGTAATTTACTGAGAAATCAACATATTGTACTTGCAGGTAGATTTAAATAAATAGAATACTTGTCAACTTGGCACATACATACTGAAATCATGCAATTAAACATCTTAATATACTGATAAGGGTCGATTACTCAACATATGAGAAATCATCAGTAGTACTTGTAAATTAACTAAAATTCCTAGAAAAACATGCACATCAACCCTAATCCTGAGTTGTGCATCACTTAACCCAATTAAGGGTTAATTACTTATAATGACACAAATTATTGATAATAACTGAGAATTCCTTATGATATCCTTGAGAAACGTGTCGATTCATATAATTATTAATAAACTCACATTAAACATGACCGAGAGTGTGCAACTAGGTTTCTATTGAACCCTTTCATGTCATTGTCATTTCTTTGAAATTGAGCATCTATTAACTTACTAAAAACGTACATCCTGGGTTTATACCCAAACTGTACCGTTACTGGTCATGTGCTACTAAGTTCAACATTTAATCGAGTAATTTCAGTTTCGATTAATCATGTATTTTCACTAATCCAAATCACACATATCAATTAACTAATTAGTGTCGTGTGGACGTTAATAAATAAAATGTGCAAATTAGAAATCAAGTGGCGCCGACACTGCCCGACACCTGGGTAAACACTGACATCTATGAAAGATACCAATTTCAACCAAAACGTCCAATTATTAGAGTTATACGTGCTTAGTGAGTGAAATTCTACTCACAACGGGTGAGGTGACCACAATTCAACTGGAAATGCATCTAGAGCCTATTTCTAGGCATCCACTGGGTCATCTTCTACCTCCAAACAACCATGGTTCAAACCTACTTCACGCATAGATGGAAGGGATCAACTGATTCATTGCTACTCGTGGCTAGTTGGCGGCGGATTCATGTTCGTGACCCTTAGCCTAACTCATTGGCACCATTATCTTGGTGTTTCCCAGGCAGATCTGCCCCTGGCCAGACCTACTGCTGCAAGCAGCAGCTTCTTCACCACATGTACAAGTTGAAGAGGGGGCTGGGCTAGCTACTAGCTGTGGCTATTGACTGTGAATTTGAGCAGGGACCTCAAGGATGGAGCTTGGTGACGTTGCTTGGTGTTTCAGCTCGCACCCTAGAAATCCATGGTCATTGCTCCTGGTCCGGACCTGCTCCAAGCAGCAGGTGCTTTCTCACACATATGTCGAGGAAAAGCTAGGGGAAGCTTGAAACTCGGCTAGGTGGCTGCGAATTTGAGCATGAACCACCAAGTCAGAGTCGAGGCGGCGTTTTCATGCTACTTGCTCACCCAATCAGGCTCCTGGCCACTCCCTACACAACTGCTGCTGTTGCTAGCCGTAGCTATAGGGGTGCCGCCCTAGGGCACGATTGGAAGAGGAAGACGAAGGGAAAGGGTGGAGGAAGGAGAAGGGAAGTAGGGCACCGCTGATTTGAAGCTAGGAAGCCAAGAAATCGCCCGCCCTTGCTCCCTTTGTTGTTGTTCATTCGAGCAGTAGGGCGCCACTTAGGAGGTTGCTGTTCCATCAGGGAAGAAGAGATAAGGAAGAAAAGTAAGTGTGGGGTTATTAAGCCAATAAATGGGAAAATTGCAGATTCAACCCAAGGGTCCTAAAAACATCGTATCTTTTGCCTGGTAGGTCCAATTGAAGTGATTTATTTTGCAAAATTCCAAGCACGAGATCCACTACAACCTCAATACATAAAAACACAACAACTAGACCATCTTATCTAGGTTAATTATTTTAAGTAATTAACTTAACAATTAACACTACAATTAACATGGAAATTGGACTTAGTTGCAAACAAGACCTCGGGGAAAGGACCTTGGGGATAAGGACTGGAGTCGAGTCTGCATCACCTAGTTCTATTGAGTGTCCTTCAAACGAGGCAGTGACAAAGTTGTAGATCTGGTTCTTAAGGAAATTTAGTTGTTCTAAATGAAGAAAGTGGGAATCCCATCTGGCCCAGGAGCCTTGAGTGGGGCCGTGGATTGGAGGATCTCCCAAATTTTATCCTATGTGGGAACATTGGTAAGCCTCAAGACTTCAACATCATTGAGTAGAGGGAAAATACATAGAAATGAACTTCTAGCAGAGATGCATTCAGTGTAAGCATGAACTGATATACATTGAAAAAATAAGAAACAATTAGTTGTTTCAGTTGCCCACCATCTTCCACCCAGTTGCCATTCTCATCTTTGAGGCTGTCGATTTTGTTTTTCCATCTTGTTACTTTAACTAGGGAGTGGAAGTATTTGGTATTGTTATCACCCAGCTTCACCCAGTCACACATCACCCTATGGTTCCATTCAATTTATTCTCTTCTCAAAACCAAGTCAAATTTAGTTTGCAGGTCAACAATTTTGTATGCTAGCTTTGTATCAAATCTAAGAGAGAGTTGTAGCTAGCTCCACTTGACTTTGTTGCTAATACAATCCTTTTCTCTTCTGTCTTCCTTCATTGTTGTGTGCTCCCATTTGGATGTTGAGGTCAGAAAAGCCTGGTCAACAAGGTGAAAGGGCATGTTGGAATTCTAGTGTTGTTGTAGAAAGAGTTTGAACCCATCTGTGACTTCCTCGCTTGCAGATATGTGCTTTATTGTAGACGATCTTCTCTGATTAGCAAACTATGAGATGAGAAGAGGAGCATAATTTATGTAATTTTTCTCCAACACCTGAATTGTGTTGGTTGCAGCAAACTCAATCCAACTAGTATTTTAAGTGCTCGATCGAGACGTTCATGAAGAAGCCCTCTTCTGAATGTAGTGAAAGCACCATTGACATCAAGATCATATAAGTTGCATCTATCGACCACATCAATGAAGTCTTTGTTGTTGGCACTATCAAAGGTTGAACTCCCAAACTTCTCTAATAGATACATAACAATGTTGAAGTTGCCTACCACCACCCAGGTGAGGTGATATATGCTACAAGAATTGAGAGATGATTCCATAGGAAGCGTCTACTTCCTCTTGTCATTCCCTCATAAATGAAGGTATAGAGAAACTTGTTATCAATTCTGTAGTGGACGGATTTCTTATGAGAGTATAGTATCTCAAGGGCAACGATTGACTTCCACAACACCGAGATCCCCCTGCAAACCCCACTACTTCCACTCTGTGGAATTGGGCAAAACCTAACTTGTTGATAATATGAACAACTACATAACCACTATAACAAGTTTTATACAAATTGAGGATCAAGACCTGGTGATAGAATTTTCAAAGCAATTTGGGTTTCCTCATCATAGATACCATGTACATTCCAGTTGATGATCTTCATTGGTAAAATTCTTCAATGGTTGATGAGCCCATTTCCTTCGCTTCCTTCTTTAAGTCTTGAAGGTGGGAGGGTTTCCCCTTTTCTTGGTAGAGTCTCTACAAGGATCCCCAACATGTACTACCTTCTTATTCTGAAGGTGGATGCCCGATAATGATTTTGTTAGACTTCTATATTTCACATAATCCATGCCATCTGCTTCTTGGCTCACCAAACTAAAGGACAAAGTGATGAAGGGTTCTGTGTTCATTTCTCTTTCAGATAGGACTGCATTGCCCGAGGGGGTTGCCATTGTATGATCATACCCATCTCTACACTTGCCCTCCTTGCCATGTTTTCCTCTTCTATCCTATTCTTGTAATACTTTTCTAGGTGCCTCTCTCTCCCGTAGTGCATGATTATGAAAGGTATACTTTTTTAGTTGATTTTGTACTTGACTCCATAAATAGAGATCATAGGGGCCAAAGGGTGATCCATGTTGAGTTCGACTACTATTCTTGCAAAGTGCCCCCTTCTTTGTATCTTGGTGTTGACTTTAGTAGTTTTCCCTAGGCGATCGCTGATCTATTTCAACAATACCTCTTGGTATAGGTGCATGGGCATGTTGGGAATCCTTACTCGTGCAACCACTCTAGGAGGCATGGTAATATTTGGTAAGAAACTAGGTAACCAATGTTGGAAAATTAAGTAAGACTTGAATATAGGGCACGTACAACCTACTAAGACATTGATGTAGTCTTCCTTCATTTGTAGTTGCATGATGTACAAATCATTCGTTACATAAATCAGGTTGAAGCCTCCTACTGGCTTCTAAAGCATGTTGATCATGTCACACATCATTAGGAATCATATCTCCCTCGAGAGGAGTTTGACGATCACATTCTAAGGCTTCAGCAGGTCCTCCATGACCTCTTGATAGAGATTGAAGGTAAGAAATCCATGTTCTATGGAGACCAAGATGTCTGATGAATGCAATGCAATATTACAAGTCTCCACATCAATCTTGATGAAGGTGTGCGGACTTTCTTGAGTGCCTCCCTCTACAGTGTCTTTTTAGGACACACAAGAGGGTTGTGGGTGATCCAGAGGCTTTGATAAGCTTGAATCCTAAAGAGAGAGGGGCGGGAATTGCACTAAGGAGCCTATTGTATCTACATCCATGGAAATAGGAAGAGATCTTAGATGACGCTTGTGGCAACACCGTCTGAACAAAATGTCATTAACTAAGCGGAAGAGATCATTAGCAGCGGATTAGTGAAAATCACTAAAAATTAAAACCATTTACAAAGAGATCCATACACTGGAAAACTCTTTCAAGAAGAACCAAAGTAATTCAATTGCATTCTGGTTCATAAGTACATATCTTGTACCATTCCTTCTCGAGGATTACAAGCATCAACTGTCATGTTTAAAAATATACACAGGTAGCATAAAAACATTAAGGCATCAAGACAAAATCTCAGATCGATTCATTCAAAGTACCAACTACTAACTCCGAGGACCTGAGAGTCTAGAGACGACACATAGGACTTTCTATAAAACTTGACAGCCAGTGCTTCCACCTGGGATATCACTGCTTTCCTTGTTGCTGCTGCTTCTCTTTCCCTACTATGGGGTTCTTGTTTCTTCTTCTGCATTTACCTAAAACGTTGGATCCCACGGGGGTGAGGCAATTGAAAATTGTCCCAGCGAGAGATATAACTCTCCTCCAGAAATGTTATTATTTCAGATAAATAGTAATAAACTGAGCAGGAGTTCTTTTATATTAGCAACAATATTAATCATTATATGAGTAGAATAGGATAATCTCCTTTCTCTGGAGAACTTTGCATCTACCCATGGTAGATTTATACATCATCTATCTACTTTGCAAGGAATGCAAGGAATCATAAATATATCATCTATCTACTAAAGATGCATAAATAAATGTAACATCAGCCAATAATTTTTGTATTCAATCCTTAAGCATACATGCTATATGGTTGATTACATTTTACAATCACACTTATGCCCTGAGGAGATGAGGTATACTGCTCATACTTCAACCGACCATTGCAAAGTCAAAATTGGTGCCATACAAGGTCAATGGAAGAGCTGGATTTCCATGACCTCATCTGTCTCGGTCAGTATGAGACTATATGAAAGACATCTTGTGTCTCTGCTAAATAGCTTTCTAGGGTATACTGGTAACTTCACTATAGAGTTATATCCAGTAGCATATACGCTTTTCAGGATATGGCCCATAGCCAATGCCTGGTATTGTGGAGTTATGGCCCATAGCCATACTCTTTTTAGGATATGGCCCGTAGCCAATGCCTGGTATTATGGAGTTATGGCCCATAGCCATACTCTATTTAGGATATGGCCCGTAGACAATGCCTGGTATTATAGATTTATGGCCCATAGCCATACTCTTATTGGGATATGGTCCGTAACCGTTCCTGTGCATAGGATATGGCCCGCAGTCATTCCTATGAGGTGTAAGGATACATTCACCCATTACCCCACATATTAAAAAATGTGTGGCTTCCGGGTTATGCCGCGGAGCAACCCATTTCACCATTCAGCAAAGTCTGACACTGATGGATCTATGGCCAGGGAACTACATGATGAGATTTCACTTGGTTAATTAAGTACTTTACAGTATTCTTTTAGCATCAGTCAAGTTTCAAACAAGACTTATTAATGCAAAATCTACAAAGTAAAGTATAATACATCTATCAAGTACTTTTCAAAACTTTATAAACATTGGGTTCTCAATCCCTTGTCACATCATGGGCATTCTCATCCTTTAACATCTCATTATCATGATTTTGGAATATGGGTATTCAATCCTCAGTTCATCAAAGAATACTTGTTACCACTTAATCAGGTAACTAACACCTTCAGGTCATCTGACTAGGGTAAACCTGATACTTGCTACACAAGCATCTCACATGGTTCATAAGGCCCATTGATATCTTGTCACCTTTCAATAGACAACAACTTATTCACATGGCTTACAAGGCCATTGATCATTATACTTTTATTCTAATGTTTAACATGCCTAACCAGGCTTATACAATAAAAGAATTACAACCCTCCATCATTAGGGTTAGGGATTTCCCTTCCTTATCGATTAGGGTTTCTCTTACACATCATCACCCTTCATTGGGTTTAGGGTTTTCCATTATTAACCATTTAGGTTCTCAAGATCATATTATTAATGATCAAGCCCTAATTCATTGCTCCACACAACTAGGAGCCAACATTGATAACAGAAGTATTCAATCATGCTTATTTATTCTCACCATTTATCATTAAATGAAACATCAACATAAGATATGAGTTCCTCTCTAAACTTTGCCAGAATATGGTTACATCATACTTTATTAACTTGGATTAACCTTTTCATAAGGTATGTTAGTCTACACTTATCAAAGTGCATTATATCTCAATGTCACAATTGAGATAACACACTTCATATGTTACTCATCCAAGTATATTGGATTTAGAATACATCAAGGTGTATCAATCTTGAGGTGTTGGATGTGATATCTATCATGTCTTGATGTATCACTTCCCTCATCACCTTTATCTTAAGTTCATCAACTTATCTTGTATTAGGGTATCTCCCATCCTAATACTCCATGCACCATTTCATCGCATTTATCATGTAATGTATTGGTCACAAGTCACTTCTTTGAAATATACAACCATTGTCAATGATATGGACTTATCTCGAGTTAAGGCATTATTAATGTAAAGTCATCCATTAACAACCACTTTAGGTGTTTCACTTATCAATATATTAGTCACTATTCCATTATTAGGGATATGGTTTTCCTTCTTTATCAATTAGGGTTTTGCATAATGTCACTCTATGTTGGGGTTTCACATGACATCACCCTGTATTAGGGTTAGGGTTTTCCAATTCATATCAATCAGGGTTACTCATCCCCTTACACAAATTAGGGCTAGGTTTTTAAATTAGGGTTTCACATCACATTACCCTGTATTAGGGTTTCTCATCACATCAATACCTTGAATTAAGGTTTCTTATAACATTTCCCTTAAAATTAGGGTTTCATGTAGCTTTACCCAAAATTAGGGTTTTCATGAAGCATTCCCTTAAATTTGGGTTTTTCATTAAATACCCTGAATTAGGGTTACACCATCACCCTAGATTAGGGTTTCACCTAGCTTTACCTTAAATTAGGGTTAGAGATCATCAACCTTCTCGATTAGGGTTTGATGATCTCATCATCACAGATCAAACCCTAATTACATATTTTATTCATGTTGAAAGTATTGAGGATTAATCACTACATGATTATCACTCATGTATAAGTTACTCTCTCTCATCCTCTCTAGGAGGTTAATTACTTTAATCTTGATCAGATTGAATCAACTTCAATGAAGAGTTGAAATAGTGTATTAGGTCATTGCTTCCATAAGAATCAAAGGTTAACCACTCTAAAGGTACTAATCACCAAAGTACTTTAGAGGTACAACCACTGGATTTAAATTTTATATATGCCATTAACAATCGAGGGGTTAATTGGTACTTTCTTGGTTTGAAACAATTAGACCTTCAAACGGTCTTGAGGTATTAGACCTCCAAACGGTCTTGACCAATTGCAATTCAGATCAACCCATTCGGTCTTGAAACCAAATCAACTCATTCGGTCTTGAAACAAAATCAACCCATTCGTTCTTGAAACCGAATCAACTCATTCAGTCTTGAAACTGAATCAACTCATTCGGTCTTGAAACCGAATCAAACCATTCGATCTTGAAACCAAAAACACTCATTCGATCTTGAACCAAATCGTCCATTCAGTCTTGAATCAACACCTCAAACGGTTTTGAAACCGTTTAGACCTCCAAACGATCAACTCTCCCAAATGGTCAACTCTTCCATACGGTCAACTCTCTTAATCAGTCAACTCTTCCATACAGTCAACTCTTCCATACGGTCAACATGACCAAACTATTTGATGAAATCGTTTGAACCATCAATTAGAGTTTTGAAATCAAGAAACCATCTATTGGGGTTTTAAAATCATGAAACCATCAATGGTTGACATTATTGGAGCTAATTCAATTGAAACCATTGAATCACCATTCAACCATGACATGACCTGACCTCAAACGGTCTTGAGACTGTTTGCTCACCAAACGATCTTGAGATCGTTTAGTCTTAAGAGTGAAACCGTTTGCCCAAGATATTCATTGAGGTGTGTGCTTATGATGATGTCATCATAATAAAGCTTCGATCCTTCAAAATCTACTGCCATTCTTATGGAAATTTTCATCAATTATTCAAAGGAATTTCAAGAAGAACAAAATGATCAACAAGTGATGAAGAATTGAATGTAATAATAACATTTAAGGGTTTAAGTTATATAACCCGCCTTCAAAGTTGAAACCAAACTTCAAGCTTCATGCCTTCAATGCTGAATGAAGCTTTCTCAACCTCCCAAGGCTCGTCCTCAAGTCTTTGAGTGAAAAGAATGACCAATGTTGAAGATTGAATGGAGAAAAGAAGAAATTAAGCATTGAATTTCGATTTCCACCGTGAAATCCAGGTTGAAGATGACTATCGAGCTTACCTATAGGTTGGGGCACGTCCTCCTATTTCTCCTAAGATCCCTTGTGTTCAACCAAAGAAAGGAAAGAAAGAAGGGTCGAAAAATCCTTTCATTTGAGTTGGAAATGAGATGTTTATAAGGGAATTTCAATGAGAGAGAAAGTGATATAATAATCTTTTAATTCCCTAAATTGGTGCGACATACTCCCCTCCATCCCTTCCATACAAAGCCATCTCCCCCACCTTGTAATTCCTATTCGTTATCCATGAATTAAAGGAAAGCAATTTAAGCACCTTAACCATTATAATAACAATATCCAAAATTGAGTGGATATTACTTTTCCTTTTACTAATGTGAGTGGGCTCTCCACTTACTTTAGATATTTCGTTGCCTTTTCAAGGCACAAGGACGTCCAAAATTATCCAAATTCAACCTTCACATATTTGGTTGAAGGGCACTCCTATTAATATATTTATTTTTGCATTAAATTGAATTAGGGTTTCAATTATGCTTAAATCTTGATTATTTCAATATCAAGATTCTCTCTCCTCCAAAGAGATTCCAATGAGACGCCCCTCTCATTTTCTTTTCTCTACATGATGCCAAGAAACATGAGGGACTCGAGAGGTGGTATTTTGCATATTGAACCCTGGGTTTTGGGTAATTTTCACCTTACACCAAAACTAGGTTTTAATGCACAACATTGCTCAACAAGTTCTTTCTTGGTACTCAGGCTTGTTACAATCATACCTCTGCATCATTTTCATTCTTATGATGCTTCAACATCTGAGGATATTTTATCATGTAACATTTGCAAGTTAACCCCTCAACTTGGGTAATTTGCACTTTAGTCCAAAACAAGCAAAACATTATTTCAACATTATTTAGGAAGGACTAAAATTGAAACATATGTTCGTCTTGAGCCTTAATTACTTTTCAAACAATAAAGACAAGAATATAAATGACTTACTTAAGCAAAACCTCTAGGGTTAAGCCTTAACCCTGGTCAGGGATTTTACAACTATAAACCCCTAACAAAGATTTCGTCCCCGAAATTCCAGGTAAAGGAAGACAAATATTATTTATTCATCATATCATTAAGTCTCCATATAACATCTTAATGTCATGGAGATTCCATAGATCTTTGGTCAACACAAAGTTCTTCCATATATGGTTATCATAGAACTTGTCACACATGACACATACTCCATTGTCCTTTTCATTATTGACTGTAGAGTCAACTCTGTGTCAGATAACACTTTTCGTAGAGGTATCTTTGGATTTTTTTTAAAAAACTTGATAAGATTTTCCCACAATGATTTTTACAATTATTCCTTCAATTAGTACATTCTTATCAATGTTATGTTTATGCAGAGTATAAACCCCTAACATGTGATGTCCATACTATTTTATGTAATTAGACTAATTTCACAATTGGCCATTCCAGGTAACCAACATATATTGTCTAATTAGAAGTTATGCTATTTTACTTTGCCATATCACCTGATATTTCTTAGATACTATAATTCTTACCTTGGTATTCAACACATGTGTCTAAAACACATCACATCCTCATCATTTCCATATCTCTATTGTTGTTACCAAAGCCACACATATAAAATGATCTTTCTTTTATCTTTGGAACATTATTTGTTACACATATCTTTATCTTGGAACCAAAGTCCAAGATGAACTGATACTTTTCTAAGTATCCATCATTGGATTATTTCTAATCCATGCACATCAAGTGTCATAGTACTCACTTGATTGTCATGTCTGAAAAGAAACACACAAAAAGAAACATATTCCTCTTATCACCCCATCATCACCCATGGTTGTTTATCAAAGAGAAAGGATTATCATCCCTTCTCATTATAGCATGAACTTTCAACTATTCATGAATCATTTACTCTTATTTCATCCTAGGTTCCTTTCTATCAACATAGGAATTATAAGGATGATTACATGTCATTACTCATTCCTTTGCTATTGTCTAACATATTTATGAACATTTTGTGATTCTATCACATTTCCCATTTCCACATCATGGGAAAAGATCTTTATTATACACATAGAATTATCAGATAGGGATCATCTCCCTTGTCTCATTTTCTTTATCATGAGGATTATACTTTTACTTCCTCATACACATAGATTGATTTGAGATCATTTCAGATTCCATTTTATTGTACTTAGGATGTGATAAAAATATCCATGCCATATTTCTAGTTTCTTTATACTCACCAGATTGTTTCAGAATGACTACTTGATCAGAGTAATCAGAAGGATAACAATCTAAGAGTTCCATACTTGCCTATCTCCAATAATTATCTACCTGGCCAGGGTATACAAGTACTGATATTAGGTAGTATGGACTTTATTTACTATCATGTTCCTTACTTTTCATATCATCATAAGCACATGATTTAACATTACTAGATTTTCTTCAGGCATTACTTCTATATCTCATACTTTATCACCCAGACGAGAGAAATTATAAAGCATTTAAAGGGATACTGAATAAAATATGAGTCCTCATCTTCCTTGTGTCCTCACATGACTAGTCAAAGTAAGCTAAAAAACAACTACTTTCTTATATTTAACACATGAAATCATGAAATAATATATACCATAATAAACTATTTCATCTGACCTGTCTCATGTCATAGTTTGTTTACTGCCTCAGGCTGATTCTTTTCATAGAATCTTACCGTTTCCTGATGTTGACTTTGTGCTTTGTTATTTAATGTAGTTAATCCTGCCTGGGATGTCTATCCACGTCCTCGAGTTCCACTTAGAAAATTGTTTCCTCTGATGACCTTGATGTCTCTGCCTCAGTGATGGGGTTACCATTATGTTTCCAACTGGACAATCCTTTACTATACGTCCTACCTATCTACACTGGTGACGGTTTGTAATCTCTTGATATGGTCTACAAGGTCCTTTACCCTTTTCGGGTATCCCTTTCCCTAGTACACTAGACCTTGGTTGTACCGATGGTACCAACAACTTCCCCTTTTTGGAACTACTAGGCCTCTGATACCGAGTTTGGATAGGACTTTTCTTAATTCTTTTCTCATTATCCTTTTCTGGACAATCTTTTCTGATATGTCCAGGCTGTCTACACCTATGGCAAATCCTGGTTTCAGGTTGTAACTTATTCCTTTCATCAATATTCTTTGCTCCAACATGCTGATGTTGAGCAAGAATCCTATTGGAGTCCAAAACTTCATCATTGGGGGCTGGTATTCTAGGTTGTATTGCTAATATATGGTCCACTAAATGCATCAATACTGTCCTTGCTTGCCCAATGGTGATATTAAAAGAAGAATTCCTTATCATAACTAGATCATCTTGGGGGTTCTCAGGCAGTCGTTCTTCTCTCGCCTGGTCCCTTACACCTTCTATTGGTGCAACATTGCTACTCTCAACAGTATGTTCTTTGTGTGATCCAAACATCTTTAAGTTCTTCTTCCCCTATATGAGTAGAAGACACTATCAGATAAACTGGAAGACACTAGAACAGACTCAACAACCTTAATCCTATGTCTTTGTAGACTCAGTGAACCTAGAGCTCTGATACCACTAAATTGTGGCAACAACGTCTGGACAAAATGTCATTAACTAAGCAGAAGCGATCATTAGAAGTGGATTACTGAAAATCACTAAAAATTAAAACCATTTACAAAGAGATACATACACTGGAAAACTCTTTCAAGAAGAACCAAAGTAATTCAATTACATTCTTGTTCACAAGTACATATCTTGTACCATTCCTTCTCGAGGATTACAAGCATCAACTACCATGTTTAAAACTATACACATGTAACATAAAAACATTAAGGCATCAAGCCAAAATCTCAGATCGATTCATTCAAAATACCAACTACTAACTCCGAGGACCTGAGAGTACAAAGACGACACATATGACTTTCTATAAAACTTGACAGCCAGTGCCTCCACCTGGGATATCACTGCTGTCCCTGTTGCTGATGCTGCTCTTTCCCTGTTATGGGGTTCTTATTTCTTCTTCTGCGTTTACCTCAAAAGTTGGATCCCACGGGGGTGAGTGAAAATTGTCCCAGTGAGAGATATAACTCTCCGCCAAAAATGTTATTATTGTAGATAAACAATAATAAACTAAGCAGGAGTTCTTTTATATTAGCAACAATATTAATCATTATATGAGAAAAATAGGATAATCTCCATTCTCAATGAGAACTTTGCATCTACCCATGGTATATTTATACATCATCTATCTACTTTGCAAGGAATACAAGGAATCATAAATATATCATCTATCAACTAAAGATGCATACAGAAATGTAACATCAACCAATGATTTTCGTATTCAATCCTTAAGCATACATGCTATACAGCTGATTACATTTTACAATCACACTTATGCCCTGAGGAGATGAGGTATACCTCTCATACTTCAACCGACCATTGCAAAGTCAAAATTGGTGCCATACAAGGTCAATGGAAGAGCCAAATTTCCATTACCTCATCTGTCTCGGTCAGTATGAGACTATATGCAGGACATCTTGTGTCTCTGCTAAATAGCTTTCCAGGGTATACTGGTAACTTCTCTATGGAGTTATAGCCCGTAGCATATACTCTTTTCTGGATATGGCCCGTAGCCAATGCCTGATATTGTGGAGTTATGGCCCATAGCCATACTCTTTTCAGGGTATGGCACGTAGCCAATGCCTGGTATTATGGAGTTATGGCCCATAGCCACTCTTTTCAGGATATGGCCCATAGCCAATGCCTGGTATTATGGAGTTATGGCCCATAGCCATACTCTTATTGGGATATGGTCCATAACCATTCCTGTGCATAGGATATGGCTCACAGTCATTCCTATGAAGTGTATGGATATTTTCACCCATTACCCCCACATATTCAAAAATATGTGGCTTCCGGGTTATGCCGTACAGCAACCCGTTTCACCATTCAACAAATTCTGACGCTGATGGATCTATTGCCAGGGCACTACATGATGAGATTTCACTTGGTTAATTAAGTACTTTACCGTATTCTTTTAGCATTAGTCAAGTTTCAAACAAAACTTATTATGATAAAATCTACAAAGTAAAGTATAATACATCTATCAAGTACTTCTCAAAACTTTATAAACATTGGGATTTCAATCCCTAGTCACACCATGGGCATTCTCATCCTTTCACATCTCATTATCATGATTATGGAATATGGGTATTCAATCCCTCAGTTCATCAAAGAATACTTGTTACCACATATGAGGTAACTAACACCTTCAGGTCATTTGACCAGGGTAAACATTATACTTGCTACACAATCATCTCACATGGTTTACAAGGCACATTAAGTATCTTGTCACCTTTCAATAGGCAACGACTTATTAACATGGCTCACAAGGCCATTGATCATTATACTTTTATTCTAATATTTAACATGCCTAACCAGGCTTATACAATAAAAGAATTACAACCCTCCATCATTAGGGTTAGGGATTTCCCTTCCTTATCGATTAGGGTTTCTCTTACACATCATCACCCTTCATTGGGTTTATGGTTTTCCATTATTAACCATTTAGGTTCTCAGGATCATATTATTAATTATCAAGCCCTAATTCATTGCTCCACACAGCTAGGAGCCAACATTGATAACATAAGTATTCAATCATTCTTATTTATTCTCACCATTTATCATTAAATGAAATATCAACACAAGATATGAGTTCCTCTCTCAACTTTACCAGAATATGGTTACATCATACTTTATTAACTTGGCTTAACCTTTTCTTAAGGTATGTTAGTCTACACTTATCAATGTGCATTATATCTCAATGTCACAATTGACATAACACACTTCATATGTTACTCATAAAAGTATATTGGATTTAGAATACATCAAGGTGTATCAATCTTGAGGTGTTGGATGTGATATCTATCATGTCTTGATGTATCACTTCCCTCATCACCTTTATCTTAAGTTCATAAACTTATCTTGTATTGGGGTATCTCCCATCCTAATACTCCATGCACCATTTCATCGCATTTATCATGTAATGTATTGGTCACAAGTCACTTATTTGAAATATACAACCATTGTCAATGATATGGACTTATCTCGAGTTAAGGCATTATTAATGTAAAGTCATCCATTAACAACCACTTTAGGTGTTTCACTTATCAATATATTAGTCACTATTCCATTATTAGGGATATGGTTTCCCTTCTTTATCAATTAGGGTTTCGCATAATCTCAATCTATGCTGGGTTTCACATGACATCACCCTGTATTAGGGTTAGGGTTTCCCAATTCATATCAATAAGGGTTACTCATCCCCTTACACAAATTAGGGCTAGGTTTTCAAATTAGGGTTTCATAATACATAGCATCATCCTGGATTAGGGTTTCACATCACATTACCATGTATTCGGGTTTCTCATCACATCAATACCTTGAATTAAGGTTTCTTATAACATTTCCCCTAAAATTAGGGTTTCATGTAACTTTACTCAAAATTAGGGTTTTCATGAAGCATTCCCTTAAATTAGGGTTTTTCATTAAATACCCTGAATTAGGGTTACACCATCACCCAATATTAGGGTTTCACCTAGCTTTACCTTAAATTAGGTTTAGAGCTCATCAACCTTCTCAATTAGGGTTTCATGATCTCATCATCAGGGATCAAACCCTAATTACATATTTTATTCATGTTGAAAGTGTTGAGGATTAATCATTGCATGATTATCACTCATGTATAAGTTCCTCTCTCTCATCCTCTCTAGGAGGTTAATTACTTTAATCTTGATTAGATTGAATCAACTTGAATGAAGAGTTGACATAGTGTATTAAGTCATTGCTTCCATAAGCGTCAAAGGTTAACCACTCTAAAGGTACTAATCACCTAAGTACTTTAGAGGTACAACCACTGGATTTAAATTTGATATATGCCATTAACAATCAAGGGGTTAATTGGTACTTTCTTGGTTTGAAACAATTAGACCTTCAAACGGTCTTGTGGTATTAGACCTCCAAACGGTCTTGACCAATTGCAATTCAGATCAACCCATTCGGTCTTGAAACCGAATCAACCCATTCGGTCTTGAAACCGAATCAACTCATTCGGTCTTGAAACCCAATCAATAATTTGGTCTTGAAACTGAATCAAACCATTCGATCTTGAAACCAAAAACACTCATTCAATCTTGAACCAAATCATCCATTCGATCTTGAGTCAACATCTCAAACGGTTTTGAAACCGTTTAGACCTCCAAATGGTCAACTCTTCCAAATGGTCAACTCTCCCATACGGTCAACTCTCTCAAACGGTGAAATCTTCCATACGGTCAACTCTTCTATACGGTCAACATGACCAAATGGTTCAGTGAAACCGTTTGAACCATCAATTAGAGTTTTGAAATCAAGAAACCATCTATTAGGGTTTTGAAATCAAGAAACCATCAATTGTTGATGTTATTGGATCTAATTCAATTGAAACCATTGAATCACCATTCAACCATGACATGACCTGACCTCAAATAGTCTTGAGACCATTTGGTGTCAAATGGTCTTGAGACCCTTTGCTCACCAAACGATCTTGAGATCATTTAGTCTCAAGAGTGAAACCGTTTTCCCAAGATATTCAGTGAGGTGTGTGCTTATGATGATTTCATCATCATCAATCTTCAATCCTTCAAAATCTACTACCATTCTTATGGAAAATTTCATCAATTATTCAAAGGAGTTTCAAGAAGAACAAAATGATCAACAAGTGATGAAGAATTGAATGTAATAATAACATTTAAGGGTTTAAGTTATATAACCCGCCTTCAAAGTTGAAACCAAACTTCAAGCTTCATGCCTTCAATGGTGAATGAATCTTTCTCAACCTCCCAAGGCTCGTCCTCAAGTCTTTGAGTGAAAAGAATGACCAAGGTTGAAGATTGAATGGAGAAAAGAAGAAATTAAGCATTGAATTTCGATTTCCACCATGAAATTAAGGTTGAAGATGACTACGGAGCTTACCCACAGGTTGGGGCACTTCCTCCTATTTCTCCTAAGTTCCCTTGTGTTCATACAAAGCAAGGAAAGAAAGAAGGGTCAAAAAAGCCTTTCATTTGAGTTGGAAATGAGAATTTTATAAGGGAATTTCAATGAGAGAGAAAGTGAAATAATAATCTTTTAATTCCCTAAATTGATGCCACATACTCCCCTGCATCCCTTCCATACGATGACATCTCCCCCAACTTGTGATTCCTCTTCATTATCCATGAATTAAAGGAAAGCAATTTAAGCACATGAACAATTATAATAATAATATCCAAAATTGAGTGGATATTACTTTTCCGTTTACTAATGTGAGTGGGGTCTCCACTTACTTTAGATATTTCGTTGCCTTTTCAAGGAACAAGGACGTCCACACTTATCCAAATTCAACCTTCACATATTTGGTTGAAGGGCACTCTTATTAATATATTTATTTTTGCATTAAATTGAATTAGGGTTTTAATTATGCTTAAATCTTGATTATTTTAATATCAAGATTCTCTCTCCTCCAAAGAGATTCAAATGAGACGCCCCTCTCATTTTATTTTCTCTACATGATGCCAAGAAACATGAGGGACTCTATATAGGTGGTATTTTGCATATTAAACCCTGGGTTTTGGGTAATTTTCACCTTACACCAAAACTAGGTTTTAATGCACATAATTGCTCAACAAGTTCTTTCTTGGTACTCAGGCTTGTGACAGACATACCTCTGCATCAGTTTCATTCTTATGATGCTTCGACATCTAAGGACATTTTATCATGTAACATTTTCAAGTTAACCCCTCAACTTGGGTAATTTGCACTTTAGTCCAAAACAGGAAAAACATTGTTTCAACATTATTCAGGAAGGACTAAAATTGAAACATAAGTTCCTCTTGAGCCTTAATTACTTTTTAAAAATAAATACAAGAATATAAATGGCTTACTTAAGCAAAACCTCTAGGGTTAAGCCTTAACCCAAGTCAGGGATGTTACATCGCTATTAGCTCAAGCCATCTCTTGAGAAGTTGAGGCAAAGTCCTATTAATCCCAGTGCAATTGAGTTATTCGATTTTGATGGGTCTCTATCGTCATCATTATCAAGATCCCCAAATCACCCTGGCATCCACCGCCACTGATCGCCCTAGGTGTCTCCCTAGGAGATGACATTGTTTCAACCTTACACAAAACACTATTCTTTGTATTCTAATCTATAATTGGGATGTATTGTGTTCAAGTTTTTAGAAATTACAATTTTTTCTTAATGTATTCTAGTAAAATCATATAAAAGGACATATGAGGGATTGCATGTAATTTTTCTTTTACTTTTCAAGGTATTTGTTGGCCCTTGTCTTATCATACATGAAATTTTATGGAAAGGGTTATATATGAATTTAACTTTTAGAATTTTGAATAAATACTTGGTCTTTGTTCTTTCTAATAAGATGGTATGTTATAAAATTATTTATTTAAGTTACAGTGGGAGTTGATCCTATCAATTCTACACTCACACTGTCTTTTGTGGTTGTTAATGTAATCCCCCTAGTCTTGTTTATATTTAAACATACATGTCTGTCTTGATTGATGCTTGATTTCCTAATTAAATATTATTTTATGTTTTAATACAATTTGAGAAAGCTATGTTTAAAACTTGGGACAAATCAGACCTTATTTGCTCAAGTTATACAATTTCATATAACTTAATCACATTTATGCAAATTTCCCATCCTGAAGATCTAAGGATAATTTTAGCACTTGTTTGGGTTTCTTCATGATGTTCTTAGAAAATTTACAAAATTTATTCTCCTTTGGATTATTTTGAACTTTGATTTCATTACAGTTTCATATATATGCAAGATGGATAGCAACAATGTTGTGTTTGGCCTTGTCGGGGTTGACTTCAACAACTGGTTTCAATCTTTGTCCATTGACGGCAAACTCTTTCGCACCTTCTTTCTTACATATCACAACAGCCCTGGATGGGTATACTTTCTTGATAAGATAGGACCTTCCCATCTAGACTGGAGTTTTCCGAGAAAGAACTTCATTCTTGAATTGTACATCCATACCCATTTTCCGGGCTTAAACTCCTTCTTTTTTATCATCTTATCATGAAGGAACTTGGTTCTCTCCTTATATCTCTTGGACAAGTCATACGCCTCATGGTGCATTTCCTCCAGCTCATTAAGTTGAAACTTCCTCTTCATTCCGGCATTTTCTCCATCAAGATCCATAGTCTTCAAAGCCTATAATGCCTTGTGTTGCATTTCAACCGGCAAGTAGCAGCTTTTCCCATAAATGAGGTTGAATGTTGTAGTGCCAATCGGGGCTTTGAATGCAGTCTGGTATGCCCATAAAGCTTTATTGAGAAGGAGTGACCAATCCTTACGGTCCGGTCTCACCATTTTCTCTAAAATGAGCTTTATCTCCCGATTGGCCAACTCAACTTGGCTACTAATTTGAGGATGATATGGACTGGCTACTCGATGGTTTACTCCATCTTGAGCAACCGTTCAAAAGTGCGGTGAATGACGTGACTTCCCCCGTCACTAATCATGGGCCTTGGGATGCCAAAACGGCTAAAAATGTTTGATTTCACAAAGTCACAGACCACCTTGTGGTCATTTCTCTAGGTTGCAACAGCTTCTATCCACTTTGACACGCAATCGACGATGACTAAAATGTAGACATACCCAAAGGAAGGTGGGAAAGGACCCATGAAGTCAATGCCCCATACATCAAACACCTCTACCACAAGAATGGGTGATAGAGGCATCATGTCCCTTTTTGAGATAGTTCCCACTTTTTGGCACTTCAAGCAACTTTTTCAAAAGTCATGTGAATCTTTGAACAAGGATGTCCAATAAAACCCACATTGAAGAACCTTTGCAGCCGTGCATTTCCCTCCAAAATGACCTCCACATACTCCGGAATGGCACATGGATAGGATTTCTTGTTGTTCTATTTTCAGAACACATCCCTTATGAGTTGATTGGAGTAATATTTGAAGAGGTGGGGGTCATCCCAAGCACAATTCTTGACCATGGCAAACATCCTTTTGCTTTTCCCCCTTGTCCATGTGCTAGGTATCCTCCCACTAGCCAAGCAATTGGCTATATGTTGATACCATGGCCTTTGAGTGGATGAAAGAAGGAAGAGTTGTTCATGTGGTATCATTTCCTTGATTCGAGTTGTATCATCAAAGGGGTAATCAATTTGGGAGTGATGGTCAGAAGCACCATTTTCCACTCCCTTCTTATCTACAATCTCCACATCGAACTCTTGAAGCAATAGAATACATCTGATTAACCTTGTCTTTGAGTCTTTCTTTGACATGAGGTACTTCAGTGCAGTGTGGTCTGTGTATATCACTACTTTGTTTTGCAAAAGATATGATCGGAATTTGTCAAGAGCAAAGATGACGGCAAGCAACTCTTTATCAGTCGTCATGTAATTTCTTTAGGCTTTGTCTAACATCTTGCTTGCATAGTAGATAGCATGAGGAATCCGACCAACTCTTTGGCCCAACACAGCCCCCACTTTCATGTCGGATGCATCGGTCGTAATCTCAAATGGCAAAGAGAAATCTGGGGGCTGCATAATCGGAGCATAAACGAGTCTTTCCTTTAAGTGATTGAAAGCTTCAATACACTTGTCATTAAAATGAAATTCAACATCCTTTTTAAGTGAGTGACATAGAGGTCTTGAGATTTTACTGAAATCCTTGATGAAGCGGCGATAGAAACTGGCATGTCCCAAGAAAGGTCGGATGTGTCTTACGGTGGAAGGAATGGTGATAGTAGAAATGAGGCCCACTTTGGCCTTGTCAACTTCAATCCCATCATTTAAAACCTGGTGACCCAAGACTATGCCTTCGGGTACCATGAAGTGGCTCTTTTCCCAAGATAGAACTAGGCGAACCTTCACACATATCTCAAGAACAACGGTCAAATGTAGCAAGCAATCATCAAATGTCTTATCAAAAACTAAGAAATCATCCATGAACACTTCCAAAGACAAATCAAGCATATTCACTAAGATCGAGGTCACACACCTTTGAAAAGTACAAGGGGTATTACACAACACAAATGGCATTCTCCGATAGGAAAAGGTGCCAATCGGGAAAGTGAATGTTGTCTTCTCTTGATCTGCAGGATGCACGGCAATTTGGAAATATCCATGATATCCATCAAGGAAACAATAGAAGCTTTGTCCCACTAGCCTCTCTAGAATCTGGTCAAGAAATGGGAGTGGATAGTGGTCTTTCTTGGTCTTTTCATTGAGCTTCTGATAGTCAACACACATTCTCCATTTGGATTGTTCTCTTACTAGTATTAGCTCACCATATGCAGTCTCCACAATAGTGATCCCACCCTTCTTGGGTATAACTTGGATGGGACTCACCCAGGTACTGTCAGAAATGGGGTAGATAATCACAACATCAAGCAATTTCACAAGTTATTGGGTCACAACTTCTTTCAACTTTGGATTCAACTGCCTTTGCATTTGGTGGGTCGGCCTTGCATCGTCCTCTAGATAGATCCTGTGTACACAGATGGAGGGATCAATACCCTTCAAGTTATCTATAGACCATCCAATGGCTTGGATGTTCTTCTTCAAGACTTTCATCAATGCCTCCTCTTATTCTAGTGAAAGAATGTAAGAAATGATCACTGGGAGGGTGTCATTTGCCCCTAGAAAAGCATACTTCAGTCCTTCTGGAAGTGATTTTAGCTCAAGAGTGGGAGGTTCTTCAAGAGAGTTCTTTAATGGTTCAGAGATAGATGGGAGGTCTTCACTTGCAGCCACCAAGGCTAGCTCATCCTCTTCATCATCTTCCTCATCGTCATCAGAGAACTCAACTATCGACTCTATACCTCTACCTTGAGTGGCAGTTTGAATCCACACAGGTAGGCATTCCTCCACAATTTCATCTAGGCACTCAATGAGATAGCAATCTTCTTCAGTGGCCCCTATCACCTTGGTCGTGGCTGACGATTTAATGATGTTCAATCGGATCTTCATCTGCATGAATGTCACATACATCATACTGGTCCTCACATGAATAACGGCATCCGCCGTGGCTAGGAAAGGTCTCCCCAAGATGATAGGAACCCTCCTTGTATCCTTTTCCATATCTAAGACAATGAAATCAGTAGGGAAGAAGGCGGACGTCTCATTGTCAAGTATCACAAGCACGTCATCCACACGCCCTCTAGGCGTCTTTACCAATCTATCAGCCAACTGTAAAGTACAATGAGTTGGACTCAACTACCCCATTTGTAGCTCTAAAAACACATCGTACGGCATTAGGTTGACGCTAGAGCCCAAGTCTAGGAGAGCTTGGTCTATGCGATGCGCCCCAATGTAGCATGATATGATAGGAGCATCAGGATCTTTTCTTTTCCTTGGCATGGTGTGTTGTAAGATTGAGCTCACTTGCTCAGTGAGCTTCACTTTCTTTGGTGTTCTTCCCATAGTCCTTTTCTTGAAGGTGCAGAGATCTTTTAAGAACTTAGCATAAGAAGGGATTTGCTTGACTGCATTAAGCAAATGGATGTTGATTTTTTGAAGGTTTCAAGGATGTATTCAGTTTGCTTCTTCCTTCTCCTCTCAGCATAAGGCTCCTTAAGAGCCTCGGGAAAGGGGGGAGTTGGGACCCCATATGGTGCGGATCAATAGTATCATCAACAGGTACACAGGAATCATAGTATCATCACCTGGTATCACAGTATCAACCATGTCTCTCATCACAGTATCCTCAGGCTGCATCTCAGTATCAACCTGCCCAGTCTTGTTATTACCTCTGTCAACAACAACGGTATGATGGGGATGCTCTAACGCTCGGCCACTCCTCAGAACAGTCACGGCCTTCACATGCTCATGTGTAGTGGAAGAAGAGGCTTGTGGAGGTGGTTGTGGCTATTGGGGTGGTGGTGGCCTTTGGTGAGGTGAATTTGGGTTTGAGAGGATGAATTTTGGTTGTGGTTGTTGTGGTGGTTGTTGTTGTTGTGGATGGGGATGGTATTGTGGGGGTGTATGATGGTATGAATGAGGTGGAGGTGGAGCATATTGGTAGTTAAGAGGTGCTTGGGGAGGTGGTGGAGCATAGGGGTTCAGTGGTACTTGGTATGACGATGGAGCATATGAACTTGGAGTGTTCACTAGGAAAGTACCATCATTATTTGGGTTGGGCATCAGTTGAGATGGAAGTCTTCCTTCTTCCCTCCTTGTAAGAGAGAGAGAAATCTGATCCAATATTTGCTCGAGGCGGTTGATGGACTGCCCATGTGATATCACATCCTTCTTCACATCATCTAAACCTCTTAACCTTCCAAGCACCTCCTCTTCAAACTTGGAGCTATAATGTGGCCTCAGATGCCCTTGTCCTTGTCCTTGTCCATCCTCATTCTGTTGTTTCCAAGAAAAATCCAGATGGTTCCTCCGCTCGGGAGTGTAGGTGTTGGACATGGGGCCTTGATTGTTGCGGTCGCCAAAGGAGTGCAAAGCATTCACTTCCTCATCCACAAAGTTGACTACCATGGTGGGTTGGATAGGGGAGCCACCAACTTGATTCTTCATCATTCTCATCATGTCTGCCATCGTTTTCATCATTTCAGGGTCAGTAGCATTACGGGTTGGAGTCACGGAGGAAGGTGGAGGGATGTAGCTTCTACCGCAATGCTCCCCTTCTGTAGAAATGCAATGGAATGAGTTTTCAGTGATGTGTTCAAACAAGGGCCACGATTCTTTGGACGGCTTCGCCATGAAAGTACCTCCATAGGAAGAGTCAACATTTTTTAGGCTTTTCTATTCAAGCCCGGTGTAGAAGGCTTGAACGAGTTGCCACAAAGCACTTCATGGTGAGGGCAATCATGGAGCAGTTTTTGGAACCTCTCCCACACCTTGTGGAAGGGTTCGTTCTCCTTCTGAGCAATATAAGTGATGCACCTCGTCATGTAGGACAACTTTGTAATAGGAAAGAACTTCTTGAGGAATTTGTTTTTAAATTCATTCCATGTAACCAGATCTGGCTTTGACACATACCACTCTTTAGGTTTCTCTTTTAGGGAGAAAGGAAAGAGGGTTCTATGGATGGAATCGTCAGTGGCGGTGGGAGTGCAGAAAGTGGAGCACGTCTCTAGGAAAGCATCAATGTGGTGATAGGGATTCTCATTCTCCTTCCCATAGTAAGTAGGGAGGAGTCCTAGGAGTGCATACGGAATGGAGAACTCTTGACTCGACATCTGGTCAACTAAGGTGGCGATGGGGGAGTTGTAGTTCCTCGGGGTGAAGTATTCGTGGAGCGGGCGGTGCTGTGGTGGTTGAGCATCTGGGGGTGGGTTGTTTTCATCCATCTCGGCCTCTCTGTGCTAGTTATGGTGATCTTGGCGCCTCCTTCTACAAATCTCGGGGTCGTACAACACCAAGTCGGTATAAGTAGAATGTGTCTGGCGTATGCGCAACTGTCACCTGCACAATACACAAACAAACAACAAGAAACCAAGTTAGCAAACCAAGATGAACAAGTAACACAAAGAATAAATTACAGAAATGGTGGGGACAAAAGGAAAGGCTAAGTTACACTATCTAGCTAGGTCAAGCGCCTCTATCCCTGGAAACAATGCTAGAAAGCTTGGTGTGTCTGCTAGAGGTGCTACACACTAGCTGATTGGACTCGACTAGATGCGCCCCACGAGATCAGACACACGTGTGGGAACACTTTCGAAATTTATATTGGCCCTAACCAAGTCGATCACAAAACTAAATAGGTCGCCTGCAAGCACACGGGGTACTATTGTAGTATAGGTGATTGGCAAGAAAAGGGGTCGGTCCTCAGGGATAGAGGGGGCACTAGAGTTGGGGTAGTGTTTTCTATGTTCATAGTGCGGAGATTATGGTTTGAGGGTTTTAAAAGGTTTGTTTGTGATTACACTAAGCAAACAAGAAAGAAAAGGCAAGATGGAAACTAAGTTATGAAAAAGCTAGATTATCCTAAGCAAGTTGAATCTAAGCAACTAGGCCAAGCAATCAACCAAATGAGAGCAAGATGAACCAAACTACTCTAGCAAGGCAAGAAGCAATTAAGAGTTAAACTAACCACTAGCAAGAGTAAGAATCTAAATTAACACTAAAGAATGAAACTAAGAAATTAACTAGATTAAGCAAAAGCGACTAAACTAGACTATAGCATGAACAAGCAAACAAAGCAAGATGATTTTTAAGCAAGATGATTAGGGTAGGTGGGTCGTTTGGGGATGTGGTTTGATATTAGTTGGGGGGTCTAAACATAGCAAGCAACCATCACAATTCTATCTATATTACCAAACCAAACAACAAGGCAAGTGCTAGTAGAATATACCCTATACTACTAGTTGGGTAATTAGGGTTAGGTGTAATTCTGGTAGGAGTTGTCAAGTCTAGGTTTCTAGGGTAAGTGGTATTAGGTCAATTAAGAGCCAAGGGTAGAGATAGGAGTAGAGATTAGGATAATTGACCTCATGCCACTAGCCATTCTAGCCTTTAGAAAGCCCTAGCAATTGCACTAATCACACTTACACTAGCTACTTAGATCTCACACTCACTTATAGGAGGAGGGATGTGTATGTAGGAACAAAGGGGGCTAGCTAGGGATCCACTAATTGGACCTAGGAGCCATTCCTAAGATTGCCACATACACTCCAATTCCTCTTAGAAGCTAAGTGTCATCAAACATCTCAAAGCAAGTAATTCATGTATAAGCACAAACCACATGCAATAAAATATGAAATCAGATAGAAGAAAGAGGCAATCATCTTAGATAGAAATTATGTTCATTACAAGTTATTTTTCCCCAACATGGTATCAAAGTCACATTTTAACCCCAAACAGCCCACCACTAGGGGCTTAGCTACACATAGTCAAAGAAATAGTAAAAGAGATGAGAAAAAGGGGAAGAAACACCATTGATCTCAGGGAAGTAGCCTTCTTCTTCACCTCGTTGTTGTTGTGGATGACCTATCTCCTACAAGGGTGCAGTTGAGCATGAAGATATGGGGGGTTATGGATGAAAGCCTGGAAAACTAGGTTTCCAAGGTGAAATGTAGGTGGAAATGGTGGATGGAGAGCACAAATGCAAAGGAAATGCACTAAATGCTCAAGGAGGAGTGATGGAGGCTAGGAGCAGCTGTTGGACAGGCTATCCTAGTGTTTTGGTTGCCACCTATGTATATATAGGTGGTGGTGGAAGCACTAGGGTAAGTAGGGGTATTGTGGGAAAATCAATGTAAAAAGTGGTAGGTTTAGGGTGGCAACACGACCGTGTTGATGGGCCATGGCCGTGGTAGGGGTAGATGAGGACGGTCATGGAGAATGGACACGGGCATGTTGTGGAAGGGTGGTGAGAGTGCTAAGTAAGAGGTGGCCACGACCATGGCAGAGTGCCACGGTCGTGTTGGATGAGCGGCACCACGGTCGTGTTGGGTAACACAACCATTTTGGAAGAGGATTTGGTCTTGGGCAGCAGCATGGGCGAGTTGATCTCCATAGGCTATAGTCATGGTGGTCAGCCACGGTCATGGCGGCTTGGGGGGTAACTCCTTGTTGATTCTTCTCAATAAACGGTACGACCGTGGGCATGTCGCACAGTCGTGGTATCTTCAATGGGCCACGGTCGTGGCCATTTGGGTGCAAAATCTCTGTTGACTCTGTTGGTTTTTCATAATAAACATTATCACCGTGGAGGTATGGCCACGGTTGTCTTCAGCTCCCTTGGCTACGACCGTGTTGGCTGGAAACGACTGTGGTCATTTCAGTGCAAGATCTGTGTTGAATCTGTTAATTCTTCACAATAAACATTACTACCGTGGGGTTATTCCCACGGTCGTGTTGGGGTCTGCAGTAGGCAAATTAACTTCAAACTTCATCATTCATGGATTTCTTTGCTTGATGTCGATCCTTGGCCATTGAAGGTAGTTTGATGGAGCTTTAGGGCCTTCTTTGGACCCCTCCTTCTCTCTCATTCACCCTAATCATGGTCCAAGTACCTGAAAATGATGCAAAGAACATCCATGATCACATTTGGCAATGATAAACATATTAGGGTAAATAGCTTGTAATCTAACACGTTTCGATGTGATTTAAGTACAAAATGGCATGAGATGGAGCCTTAAAATAGGGCTATATCAGTTTGAGGGAAGCTCAACAATGGTTGCATACCATTTGGTATTTTCTCGACATGTATGGTTATTGATGACACATTTAAAGTTAAATTAGAAATATTCACAGCAGAGTTAGAAATGAGCTCACCGAAGTCATATATTTCTTGCATGATTTCCATGAAATTTATTGTGTAGGGGCTCATCATGGTTTCTCCTTATCTCCTTTGATGTTGCCTCCTATTCAGGTTCCTTTCTTTATATTGAGATGTATGCCTTTCATATCTATGCAGGCTATGTTTGGTCTCCTTAGCTGGATGGGATGGTTTTCTTCTAGATATTTCTTTTTCTGCCTCCACTTTGTAGTCTTGTTTTTCTTCAGCTCAGATGTTTTGTCAACACCTTCTTGGTTGGTTGGTATCTCGACTAGGATATTGCCTTTTTCTATCCCTAGCGTAGTGTGGTGGGATGCCACACTGACTTCTACCAAGGGTGCTCTTGTCTCCTCGAGTTTCAGTTGGATTTCTAGCTATATTTATGTAGTTGGTTATAAAAATGTTGTGGTTTGGATATTTGTTGGTTGAGTCACCTCTTCTTCTATTGTGACTACCTATGGTGCGAGGGTATTCTTCTTCTTAGGTTTAGTTACAGAATTCTTAGGAATCTTGACTATAAGTATCTTTGGTGGCGATTCTATAGGCTTGTCTGTTATTTGTTCAATCTATTCCTATGTAGGTGTTAGGTCGCTAATATGTGGAGGTGGTTTGGACCCTAGCTACATTTTCAAGATGTCTTCATCTATGAAAATTGTAGTCATAAATGCTCATCTCAAGCAAGGGGATGGAGTCCTTTAATCTTTTGAATCTGCAAAAGTATTTGTCTTTTGTTCTTTTCAAGACAATTGTGGATGTCCTAGATATGGCATCTACAAGTCTTTCCCCCTTTTTCATAGTCAAGTGTCTCAAATCTTTTAGTTATCCTAGGTAATGGGTGATATATTTTGTTAGGCCACCCATGCAAAAATCTTGAGACCCATCTGGTCCCAAGGTTGTTGCCATTCTGTCTATTCATATGCTCCCTATGTTTAGTAGTTTATTCTTTAGAATACTCCACGAGATGTGAAGATCCATTCATGTTACATTCCTAGTATATGATCTAAAGAATAGGGTGTTAGTGAATATCGTGTGCATTACTTGCATTATTCATGAGTGCATCTAGGTTGCTCTCGATTGCCCAGAGCTAAATTGGTATTCCTTTGTAAGTCTTTCCCAGGTCTAGTTGGTGAGGATTCCTTGGGTGTCTCATGTATTCTAGCCTTGTTGGCTGCTTCAGCTTACTCAACAATTTCAGTGAATATTAATTTAGCCATTTCTCTATCAGAATATAGTCCTCCTTGACTTGCCTAACTGCCAATTTGTATCTTCCCGTGAACTCTTAATTTCATCTGTCGTGACTAATATTTCTTCAGTGATGACATAAAATCCAAGGTGAGTTCTTCATAAGAGATGTGGTCGTTGAAGCAGATTTTGTACATTCCCACCTCATTAAGCTGGTCTTTCACCTATTGATAGATACCCAATTTTACCAGGGTGTTAACATCCCAAACCTTGTTTCTTTAAAGGTTTTGCTACCCTATACCTCGTCCCAAGCCTCAGTATGCTCATCATCCCTTGGGATGAAATAGTTATCAGGATGAGGTTTGTCAATTACATTTGTCATCAGGGGGTGTCAATCTTTGTTGTCTTAGGGGTAGTGGTGACTTCCCATGCTTGGATTGTTTTTTTTAACCTTAGTTTCCTCCTTCTCACATACCTTAGCTATCTTGATTTGTTTGTTTGTCGAAGGAGGGTTTAATGATTACCTCTTCTTGGGGTCCTCAATATCTACTGAGGGTGTGCACTAAGAGGTCTATGTCCCTTTTTACTCTTTAGAGTGGGATAGATCTTTTGGAATTGGTTCCTCTAGGTGCTTTATCCTCTCTGCCTCCTATCTGGCTCTAATGTTGGCTGGAGTAGGGTCCCCATGGATTTTTATGTATGCAACAGCCTCATCTTTTAATATCTCCATTGTCTTGATTTCTCCCATGCTGAGAGTTTTTCTAATTCTACTTGTCTCACTCACTCTTTTGACAAGTCCTTTGTGGACTAATTTCCCTCTTTGTATTACCTGTTATATAAAATTGGTTGTAGTGCATATATATGGATATATCGCGTGCAAGACTATTAGTCTAATAGCAATTTGGAAATAAATCAGCTAAATCGGGTGATAAATTTTACAATTAAGTCTTGAAAGTGGAGATGTAAATCGATGGTATCAAAAAGCCTTATGATGGATATGAGGAGTTCAAGAAGCAGTCGTATTCCAACAACTATGTAAATTGATGGCCCTAGAAAGACGTTGGTTGTTCCTTCATGTCACTCAATGGTGAGTGTAAGATGAATGTCTTCTGATGATTTAGAGAAGTCACAGGTAGCAAAGAGTCAGGGAAAGTCAGTAGTCACCTTCTGAGTGGCAGCCATATTTTGACAGTTAGCATCGTGACTAAAAAATGAAAGGGGAGGTTGGTTTGGTGCGAGAATAGAGGGAAAGCTAACAGTGATGTGCCAAGACAATAAGAAGTGAAGATACCTTGATTTGACCTACCAAAGGAGGAACTCAAAGGTGAATCGGAAGGCCAGAAGTTTTCATTCTTGATGGTGAGTGATTGTAAAAGAGTGAAATCACCCCTTTACTAAAACTTTGAAGAATTGACCTCCATTCCAAACACACTCAAAGGAATTTTGGAATGGGCATAAATGTTGCAAATTTATTAAACATTGGTATACAAAAAGACCATTGGAAATCAGCGGAATAAAAATTAACTGACTATATTCAATTTCATAAAAAGGTTTACAAGATACATTAAATTCTTCCATTAGGGTTTACATCAAGATACACAAACAAGATCTAGATAGAGGGAAGTCTAGACTACTACAATCTTGTCTCCAAAGCAACATCTCCATCAACTAAATCCAAGCCAAAATCCAAGTTCTTCTTGTCTTATCCATCACCTTGCTCGGCACCTGGGTGGCTGGGAAGGCACCCATCAAAAGGGAAAAGAGAAAGAAAAGTATGTATCACAAAACTAATATAGGATAACAAGAAAAGAAAAGTAATAAAAATGGACTGTGGTTCATGATAAGATGAAGATAACAAGAGTATGAGGCTATTTATCAAAGAAGCTTGCCATTAACAAATATAATAAAAAGGATTTGCATGTAAGATAATTATGTCTACCTAACTAAGTAGGGTTGAGGCACCTACTAGACCTCTAACCGTAGGTGAGGGGAGAATAAGACATTCCCAGTAACCTATAATATTATGGGGAGAATAAATACATTCCCCAGGGAAAATTAATACATGTCCTCTGTGGGTGGTTGTACACATGTACTTCTACTTTAATTTAAATAGAGCATAAATTTACATGCTAGAAAATAGTTATGGCAAGAATAATTTTATGAACAAATAAGAATGGCAGTGGGGTTTAAAACCGAAACAATAAGAGACAATAATCTGATTTGAGGCATAAGCAACTTAGGGTATCAAGAATAGAAAATTAATGATCAATTAAGCCTCATAATGGAGAACTAGGTTAAGGCATAAATATTCCCAACTTAAGTTGTAAATGCACATACCTCACCAATAACCAAAGGGATATCCTCGAGATTTCATGTCATCTTTTGTTGCTTAAGAATTGAGAAGTGATGCCATCCTGGCGAGTTGCGATTGGGCCACGAGGAAAGGACTTAGGCCCAATATCCACGTGGCTTTTCCTCAGTTTTGTGATCGATCTGTTCTTTGTAAATTCGTAGTAAATTTCCTGTTTATTAGAAAATTATGCAAAAATATGTTTTGGAAAGTATTTTCGATGAAGAATTTGATATATGATTTTTATAGACTGATTTTTCTGTTTTCACATCTCAATATTTATATGAACAAATTAGGGTTTAATGTTGTATATTGAATGATAAACAAGTTATTTTAGGTGATTAAGAGAATCCAATCAATCAAACAAGGTTTGACTTAGGTGCTTTAGCTCAAGGTAAGTGGGTCATGCCCTTGGCATGGATAATAATTGGTTTATTGAATGTTTATGATTTATGTTAAGTGCTTAATGTTAAAGTCACGATTAATGCATGTTTTCTTCAAGTATATGGTTATTGGATGTTGATTGCTCTAATTTAAGTCTAAATGTTGAAATCACATTAATGTTATGAATTATGACTAAGGTACATGAAACCAAGATTAAGAGGGAAGAAATTCCCATTCATGATTAAGAGGGAAGAAATTCCCATTATGGTTCATGGGGAGAAATCCCAATTATGTTCAAGAGGGAGTAATCCCATTAAGATCAAGTTTTAGTCATTAAGAAGATAATTAATTCTAACAAAGACCATGGTTAAGGGAATTTGATTTAGATTTATATGCACCTTGTTATGGGCTTTCCGAGCATTATGGGCTCCTTATGGGGCATTAAGAGAGGAGCATATACTTCTTGTCAAATTCTTCATGTAAAAGATGCCAAGAAATGATTAATGTTAATGCATGTTCATGTTTATGTCAAATCATCCTTATATGTTATTTTTATGTCTTATAACATGCCAATGCCACTTACTTATCATGAATGTTTTTCCTTTGCATGGCTGGGGGCGAGATGTCTGCAGAAGTTGGAGCTAAAGGGAAGGAATCAACTTAAGTAGTTTTAAGAATCCAAGGATCTAAGAAGTTGTTGCCTGGTGGGATGTCCATCTATGGAGATCCTATCTTTTACATGTTATCTAGTTTATATTTAACATGCCTTTAGAATCATGGTGTAGTTTTCCTTCCACGAACTTATGTTTGAATCTATGTTTCAATAATGCCAAATGTTATTGATTTCTTGATATGAGATCATGTATGTGACAACCCTCCCTGAAATGCCAAGTACCCCACATTATGGATAATGTTGGGGATTAGGCTATGCTTCTGTCGGTTACGTATGAAACCCTTGGGAGGGGTGTTACACTTCTAGAGTATGTTACTCCAAAGAATTTTTAGGTTGAAGGCCTTAGTACTTCATGTTTTGGGCAAAACTGAGTCTTCCTCATCCTTCCTTAAAGAAAACCCCCTATGACTTATCGTTTGATAGAAATCCCTCCATTGATTTCTTTCATATTATTGGTTGTCCTTATTTTTTTCTAAACACCAAGGATTCTCTTGACAAGTTTGATTTCAAATTATACAAGGCTTTCTTTCTTTGCTATATCTCTATTAGAAAATCATATAGAGTTTTTAACACTAAATTCTCTAAAGTTGAAGGATCTATAAATGTTAATTTGTTGAAACCAACCCCTGTATTTCCAAGAATATCAAAAATGACGATGTTGTAGATAAGGTGATTCCTAGATTTAAAGAGCTCAACATCGTTGACAAAGGAAAAGAGGTGGTAGTAAATGAATAAGAGAAAGAAGAGAAAATAAGGATCCAACTCCCCGATTTGCTAAAGTTAATCTTAAAGAGATCATAATAGGAAATCCTTTTGAAAGGGTGAATACGCATGCTGATTTCAACAAAGAACAAGATGACAACGCATTCATCTCACGGCTTGAGAAAATGAAACTCAAAAAATCTCTCAAGGAGATGATGAATGCATCCTAGCTATGCAAGAGGAGCTAGAGCAATTCGACAAGAGTAAAGTGTGGACCCTAGTGCCAAGACCAAATGATAGGATGATCATTGGCATCAAGTGGGTCTCCCACACCAAGCTAGATGAAAGTGGAAAAGTGGTAAGGAATAAAGAAAGGTTACTTTCTCAAGGCTACAATCAACAGGAAGGTATTGATTTTGATGAAACTTATGCACTTGTTGCTAGATTTGAATGTATTAGAATGTTACTTGCCTTTGATAGCTATAAGAATTTCTTGCTTTACCAAATGGATGTTAAAAGTGCATTTCTAAATGGTAGAATAGAGGAGGAAGTCTATGTGGCTCAACCTCCTAGCTTTGAACATGATAAGATACCTAACCATATTAACTTATTACAAAAATATCTCTATGCACTCAGACAAGCCCCTAGAGCTTGGTATGAGAAATTAAAAAACTTTTTGCTAGACAATGGCTATATCATGGGCAAAGTTGATTATACCCTCTTTATGAAACACACTTCTAACAACTTTTTGATCATTCAAATGTATGTTGGTGATATCATATTTGGCAAAATTGATCTTGATCTTTGCAAGGAGTTTAATTCTTTTATGCAGAGTGAGTTTGAAATGAGTACGATGGGGGAGCTTACTTTCTTATTTGGATTCCAAATCATGCAAACAAAGGAAGGAAACTTCATCAACCAAGGAAATTATACAAGTGAACTCTTGAAGTTCTTTCGGATGAAGAACGCCAAGCCAATGGATGCTCCCATGTAAAAAATGCTTAACTTGATAAAGATGAAGAAGGTGAGAAGGTACATGAGAAGCTCTATTGTTACAACCCCAAATTTTGGGTTCCTATGGTGAGAAATGTAATTTCTCATATTAAAGATATTTGTACAAATAATGATATAATTTGTTGTGAATAAATGGATTTCATTTACAATAGCCTTAATGATTGTGTTGTGGGCTTTATTGGCTATTGGGCCCAATAACAAGAAAATTCAATTAGTAAATGAATAATTGAGTTTTGAGAAAAGAAAGGTGTGAAAACCTCTAGAAGGCAAAAGAACTTAATCCAAAGGTGGATTTCGTGCCACATGGGTTCCTTGGGTTCTAAGGAGTCCAAAGTTTCAAACAAAAGCAATAAGAAAAGAAAAGATTAATTAAGTATTTCTTTATTAAGAAAGAAATTGAAAATAATGACAAAATGTGGAAAATAAGTGAAAAGAGGTATAATTGAGTTATCCTTAGTGGAATTTCGTATTCCAAGGTTTCCTAATGATAAAAGGAATATTAATGAGGAAAATAAAAGAAAAATAAAGAGAAATCCTCAAAAAGAAATATTTTAATAAGAAATACACATGATAATGAAGAATAATGCATTTAGATGCATCTAGAAGGATAATGAGTATCCAATAAAAAAGATTTCGAAATAATAGAGTTTCTTGGGATCCAAGGAGTCCCAATGAAGAAAGAGGAAAGAGAAAATACTCATAACAGAAAATAAGAAGATAATGCGAGTATACAATTAATGTATTGCTAAAAGGAAGCACTATTAAATAAAAAAATAGAATTTCGTGCCAATACATAAAAGGCAAATACAAAGAAGATAAAGGTGGTAATTTTCGAAATGCTAATAATTAAAGAAAAAGAAATATCAAAAGGATTAAGAAGAGAGAGAAAGATTTCTTCTCCTTGAAGGAATAGGAGTCCTTATGGGAGTGGGACTTGTCCCCTCTTAGAGGGCCACGTTAGGGCGTGTATGACCTCCCCTATAAAAGGGGTAGAACCCCTGGTTCGAAGTTAAAAGAGATCCCATGCTTATCTCTCTCTTCTCCTTCTTCATGACGTGCAAACCCTAGACAAGTGTTTGATGCTAACCCCAGAGCAAGGAACGGCGGTTTTGGTCGTCGAGATAGAGGCAGGAGGACTCCACGATAACCCTGGACTAGTGGGCTAGCTACCTCTGCCCTGGTCTTTGCGCAACACCTTCCGTAGGTATGCAAAACGGCTGCAATACGGCAGCAACCACGGGGGGACCTCACGTGAGGAACGGCCACACTAGCCACAATCTTGTGGCACACCACATGCGCAAGGGGGCGGCACAGCTGGGGAGGCGGCAGGCATCAAATTCTGCAACCCAACGAGGGAGAACCAGCCCACGCGAGGCTGTTGTGGGTGGCCGTTAGGGTAAGTTGTAGGTTGAAGACAACCAAGCCGCATCGGACAGAAACGCCCCTCTGGCGTGTGAAGAATCGCTGACTTAAATAAGGGCAAAAATGTCATTTCGAAATGTTTCCCAAAGAACTGAGCAACGTGTTGCATGAATCGAGCGACGTGGCACGCTCTGATTGGCCTGAAGTAAGTCAATTTTACAAAAATCATAACTATTGAACGGTAGCTCGGATAGATGTGCATTATCATGAATTTTTCTTAGAAAAATGAGAGGAATCCAATAAAAATATTGTTAGAAGCTAATTCCTCTTACAATTTGAAAAGTAATGGAAGTTAGTAACTTTGATGAATTAATGGTTAAGAAACCCTGTTTTAATATAATTAATGTGATTAGTAGGGTTTAGTTGATGGTTAAAGTTGATATTAACCTGTTAATCATAAAGAGATACATTAAGATTGAAAAGATGATTTTTTCACGAAATTAGTCAATTTAGAGTTTCATGTGCATAAATAAGCTTTAATGGACCTTGAAACCCTAATGTTGGTAATTAGTATTACTAATGACTTTAATTACTCAATTTCATGTATAGAACTGAGTTTTCATGGTTAAAAGATATTGCGAGTGTTAAAGTTCCTAATTGTGGATAAATAACCTTAATATAGAAATTAGGGTTTCTGAATGAATCAAGGTAGAATTAATGATGAATAACGTTCATATGAGTATTAGAGCATAATGAACTACAAATTGATGATAAACGAGTATAATGACTTTGTCATAGATTAAAAAGGATAAAAATAGTAGCTTTGATGTAAAAGAAACTTAATGAAATTAATTGATGTTTAATGGTTCCTTTAAATGACATGAATAATAAAAAGGGAATTATGTGATTATTTCAGGATCTTGTTGAAAATTCTTGCTTGCTTGGATTCTTAATTGCATGGATATTTCTGTTCAAATTGTCAGATCAGGTATGTGGTTAATTATGAATAACCACCTTAGTTTCCCGAGGATTTTCCGGATGGTTAATCGCCTTGAATGCAAATGATCAGTTTGGATGTTCATACTTGCAAACTATAAAGTCACTATGATTATCACATTAATAATAGAAGTATGGATTCTCGCACTACATGCCACCCTGATGGATGATGCCAAAGGTCAGGCCCAGATGGGTAAACCAATGGACACCTTGAGTGGTGACCCCAGGCACCAAGCTTGGGAATGAGAAGGTGGCCTATGATATTGCATGACTAGTGGGCACCATGAGTGGTGACCCCCAGGCACCAAGCTCGGGATTGAGAAGGTGGCCTTAAGTCATTGGCAAAAGGGAAACCTAAGGTGGGTATGCCAGGGTTAGGGCAAAAGCGGGGGAGAATGTCATACTAAAAAGTGTAATTTGGCTTGTTAATTAATTTGATTGTGATTATTAAATTGTTAGCCATATTTGCAAGTTTTTGGTTGTTCCCACATACCAATTATTTCTATATATTGACCGACATTTTATTTGTCGGAATTTTAGGAACAACATTTGAAAGAACAAACAGTAAAGTGACACATTGTGGAAATAAGAAATAAAGTGCAAGGAGGATTAGATAGAGTAATTCAAGCTCTGGATAGATAGATTTCCAAAGTTTTCAAAGGTAAGTAAAGTTTTAATTTTATACCAAATTCCAGTTAGTTAGTAGAATTTCATAATTATTATTGATTATTTGTCGAACCTTTGATCTTGTTAATTGAATAACGGCTCTGACCTTCAGGTCCCCCTTAATTGGGGGTTACCGGGAGGCGGGGTCATTACAATTGGTATCAGAGCATAGGTTCCTCACTTAATCTTTAATAATTATTAAATTTTACATATTCTGTAGAACCCAAGGGAGTTATTAGAGGATTATCTGAAAGACAGAGGTGTCTAGAAAAGGATCACGACTGGGGGTTGGCAATATTTTCCTCTGTACCGCTAGTCGGAATACAAGGACTCCCAGATCTGTGTGACTGCTTGGCCAAAGTCTTAGGGTATGATTCGAAATAAGATACCTTTAGGACCCTCCCATCTTGTTCATCCCTTCTCAACTCAAATTCTGTTAAGGACCTTAAGGATTAGGGTTTCCTCTCTTCTCCTCACCCTCTTGAGGTATGGGTAAGGTTGATAAGGATTATGGGATCCTCCGCCAAATTAATGAAATGCATGTAAATAAGATGTCATGGACATAAGCTTAATAGATTAAGTGCAAACTAAAGAATAGATACATGCTTAGGTCGTATGACACGAGTTGTCATTGCTCTCAGGAGAGACCTGAGGATAGACCTCCTTGTCAGGGGGATGAGTAGAGAGAGTTAGTCTTGGAGGTAGAGACCTCCATTGAAGGTAGATACCTAGCACATCCTTTAAGGATGATGTTAACCCTAACCCTAAGTGGAGGTTAGTGAGAGAGATGACATGATGAGTTAGATGACATGGTTGACTGGGTGTTTGGATAGATATGCTTTTGGATTTCCATACGAGCCATGAGAGGTTGGATGACCTAGCACCTTTGGCAACCCAACCCTGGAAAGGGTTGTGCATGTTTGAGCGAATGAGGATGTTAGAGAAGAACCTATAGAAACCTTATGGGATGTTGCAAGAAGGATATAGCTTGCACCCAGAGTACATCTGTAGTATGACCAGTGGGTGGAAACCCTGGTCAAGGGAGTATAAGGGGTTACGGATAATCTTGAGTAAACATAAGTTCGAGTATAGGCTTCACTCAGGTAGGGGCATGCTTATGAGCTTTATCCTTCATGAAGAAAGGACCCCCTATAGAGAGGTTGGTTGTAGGATTAGCTCTAGAGAGAGAGCATACCTCAGGCAAGAAGGTTGGAAGCCTAAAACCCCAAAACTTGAGGAACAGTGGGAGTTGAGGATGATGTGACCTAAGTGGATGATAGTGGTTGTCGTATGCTTGACCCTTGGAGGTTAGTGATGTCTTGGTTTCCATGAGAGGAGCCAAACCCTAGAGAGAGGATGACTCTGCTGGTACCTCTGTGCCTATGGTATAGGTGTTTACCTCCTGAGATAGGTAGAAGAGTTTCTTAGACATGAAGAAGATGAAGTAGCAAGTTGTGCGGCATTATACCTAGTTGGTTGTCCTTGAGGAGGACTCAACTTTGAGGTGTTGCCTATATAAAAGGATCATGGAAGTACATGACATGCTTGATTCTTGGTTAAGAGATTGAGCATGAAGTTGGATACCCAAAAGAGAACATAGGGTTCCTAGGCCTAAGAGGGGGAGCAGTGTATCCAATGATCATGGTGAGATTTGAGTCTCTATAGTTTCGAGCATGTTACTCTTAATGTGTAGAGGTAAATAAAACCCCTTAAGGTAAGGGTATGTTTGATGAACCCTCACCACAAAGTTAGTCTAATGTTGAGGAAGAGAACAAGTGTGACCTAGCAGAGCTTAGTGGGTACGTTGGTTCCTTAGTAGTTGCTGGTTTAAGCATGCTCATATGGATATAAACCCTAAGGATGTTTGTGACCTTATTGTCAAGAGTTGTAGTTTCCTCCCATCCTGGGAGAGGGACCCATTGGTAAGGTGTGTACCAGTTTTGCTGGTTTTGAGGTAACCTAAAGAAGTTTCATAGGATCTTGAGAAGCTAAGTGGAAAGTACATGGAATGAGAATGAACCTGTAGACCCATAGATAACCATTTCTAAGTGCATGTGGATGTGTTACCATGGAGGTAATCGGTATGGGGCCTGACCAAGGTAGGCAGGTTGCCATGACCCCTATGATGGGATGAAAGTCAGTCGAGAATGCAGAGAGAGATGATGAAGGCTTGGGTAAGGTTCTAAGTTGGACATGTACTATAATGGAATCCTAAGTCTATCCTAGGGTCAGTAAGGGATAAGACCGATGGAAGTAGGAGTTGCCTAATTCCCTAGTTGCACATGACCATAGGGTCGGGAGGTAACAACTATTATTGTCTGAGGGCCATGGGTTAGGAGATTGATCACCTTCATGAACTCATGGGACCCAAAGGGCGGATGAGTAGGGCACTCTCTGGATGCATGAGGGAAGAGGGATGACCCCAAAAGTGTCGGCACTCTATAGACCCGGAGGAGATGACCAAGGATTGTGTGTAAACCCCAGTAGGTTTGAGACCAGTTTCCATGGAAGTAATTTTTTGATATCATGATGTTTGTGATGTGGAGACATGAGTTGCACGTTTCAACTTAGATTTGAAGGTGTACTGGCAAAGTGGGATGTACCATCTCTACTCCTGGAATGGGAAGAACTCTGTATTTGGACGGCCGCCAAATGCTTATTTCTTCTTGTTATGGGAGTGAGAGATAGGACAGTACACATGCCTTACACCAAGGATAAGGATGATGTAAGTTGGAACGTTGCTTCAAGGTATGAGGATTGAGATGATAACATACCTTTGTGGAAAGAATAATACATGGATTACAAACACTAAGAGAAATAAGGTAGTCATCTTATAAGGATGTTTTTAGCATGAGCTATGTGGAATTTTCAAGTGAAACAAGGTTGAGTTTGATCACCATTGGGATGAGCTCGGAGTTTCATGAAGATAGACTTAGAATTAGAGTTTGAGGTGAGATGATAAGTGGAATACATGGAGGGGTATGTCTTCCACATTACCTGACACCTAAGGAGGTGAAGTGGTAATGAATGCTCTAGTTGAAATATAGATGCCTAGTTTAACTAGAGGCTAGAAGAAGTTGAGGTTGTTAGGTTAACCCTCAGTTGGAAACAAGATAAGCTAACACACAGATGTAACAATATCAGTTGATCAAGTTAAAGGTTGTTTGGTTAGCCAGCCTAGTCCATGATATAATGAAAGGGTGGTTGTAGAACCTCAGATGTCCTCCTCTGAAAAGGAAGGTGATGAAACCCTGATTAGAGTGGTGTAGGGTTTCTGAGGAATCATCTTGAGGAATCATGACACACTGGAGATCATGATTTTAAGATCACCATATACCATGGTATTACTGAGATAGTAAGAGATAGTAGCACTTTGGATGGTTAAGATGAAGATGCATGTGGCTTGTGGCCATGCATGATAGAGGTGAAGGACGAACACCAGTAACCCAGTGTATCGATATAGAGGATAAAAGAGTCCCTAAGAGGGAATGTGAGTTCATCACTATGGATGATGTGGAAAATCTCCCCTTAACCAAGGAAGATCAATGTGGGTTATGGTAGATCACCTTACCTAGATGGCAAGAAAAAGAAGAGTATTGTCAAGTGACATATCGGGTTGAACTACTTATAATAGAGACAAAAATGGTTCAACTACAGCATGATGCGAGTTCAAAAGTTCTTGAGCATGATTAGAAGGTTTACTTCCATGCAATGGAAGTAGGTGCATCAAGAACTCATTTTTAGTACTACTTATCACCCCTAACTAATGGTTAGTATGATCCAAAATAGAGGGTATGATGAGAGCAAGTGTGCTTGTTCAGGGTGATACAAAGAGACAGTTCTTAAGATGTGATGTTAACCACCATATCCTTTATCGGGATGCAAGAAGTTCTATAAGGAGGTTGTGTCGGTCACCACTTCATTATGATGATGTTGGTGAAGGAGGCCTCGTGAAGGTCATACAAAAACCACAGTGTGTGCAGATGAAGTCGCTTGATCATGCAATGGCTGAGAGAGAGCCCAAGGGTGACATGAGTCACGAGCTGATGCAAAGCAGACTGACATGTAGTTTCACTGTGGGGGAATATAATGTGAAAATACGACCCCTCTAAGCTACAGTTGAGAAAGATGAGTCCCCGATATATGGGTCCAATTGAGATGGATTGGTGGATATGGTTGTGTAACATTACCCCTCAGGATAAAATGATGTGTTGCATGAGTCTGATCTAGAGCACTATATGAGGTACCCAAGCCAGGTGCTGAGCCCTGAACCTATTTAGCTTTTGAAAGGCTGAAAAGTCCTAAGTCACCTATGAGGGTATGATATACCAAGGTAACAAAGAACTCAGATGGAAGCAAATGAGATAATGAAGGTTCTTGGGAAACACCATGGAAAGGGTGACGCCACATGGGAGCCCTGATGGACATAAGAAGACTTATCCTGTTTGTTTGCTTGCTTGATGGAATTTTGAGGGCAAAATTCTCATAAGAGCGGAAGGATGTTACAACCCCAAATTTTGGGTTCCTTTGGTGAGAAATGTAATTTCTCATATTAAAGATATTTGGACAAATAATTATATAATTTGTTGTGAATAAATGGATTTCATTTACAATAGCCTTGATGATTGTGTTGTCGGCTTTATTGGCTATTGGGCCCAATAGCAAGAAAATTCAATTAGTAAATGAATAATTGAATTTTGAGAAAAGAAAGGTGTGGAAACCTCTAGAAGGCAAAAAAACTTAATCCAAAGGTGGATTTTGTGCCACATGGGTTCCTTGGTTTCCAAGGAGTCCAAAGTTGCAAAGAAAAGCAATAAGAAAAAGAAAAGATTTATTAAGTATTTCTTTATTAAGAAAGAAATTGAAAATAATGACAAAATGTGGAAAATAAGTGAAAAGAGGTATAATTGAGTTATCCTTAGTGTAATTTCGTATTCCAAGGTTTCCTAATGATAAAAGGAATATTAATGAGGAAAATAAAAGAAAAATAAAGAGAAATCCTCAAAAAGAAATATTTTAATAAGAAATACACATGATAATGAAGAATAATGCATTTAGATGCATCTAGAAGGATAATGAGTATCCAATAAAAAGAATTTCGAAATAATAGAGTTTCTTGGGATCCAACGAGTCCCAATGAAGAAATAGGAAAGTGAAAATACTCATAACAGACAAAAAAGATAATGCGAGTATACAATTAATGTATTGCTAAAAGGAAGCACTTTCTATTAAATAAAAAAATAGAATTTCGTGCCAATACATAAAAGGCAATTACAAAGAAGATAAAGGTGGTAATTTTCAAAATGCTAATAATTAAAGAAAACGAAATATCAAAAGGATTAAGAAGAGAGAGAAGGATTTCTTCTCCTTGAAGGAATAGGCGTCCTTATGGGAGTGGGACTTGTCCCCTCTTAGAGGGCCACGTTAGGGCGTGTATGACCTCCCCTATAAAAGGAGTAGAACCCCTGGTTCGAAGTTAAAAGAGATTCCACGCTTATCTCTCTCTTCTCCTTCTTCATGACGTGCAAACCCTAGCTAAGTGTTTGGTGCTAACCCCAGAGCAAGGAACGGAGGTTTTGGTCATCGAGATAGAGGCAGGAGGACTCTACAATAACCCTGGACTAGTGGGCTAGCTACCTCCACCCTAGTCTTCGCGCAGCACCTTCCGTAGGTCTGCAAAATGGATGCAATACGACAGCAACCATAGGGGGACCACGCGCGAGGAACTGCCACACTGGCCACGATCTGGTGGCGCACCACGTGCACAAGGAGGCGGCGCAGCTGGGGAGGCGTCGGGCATCAAACTCCGCAGCCCAACGAGGGAGAACCAACCCATGCGAGGCTGCAGTGGGCGGCCGTTAGGGTAAGCTGTAGGTTGAAGACAACCAAGCCGCATCTAACAGAAACGCCCCTCTGGCGTGTGAAAAATCACTGACTTAAATAGGGGCGAAAATGTCATTTCAAAATGTTTCCCAAAGAATTGAGAAACGTGTTGCATGAATCGAGCAACATGGCGCTCTCTGATTGGCCTGTGGTAAGTCAATTTTACAAAAATCATGACTATTTAACGGTAGCTCGGATAGATGTGCATTATACATGAATTTTTCTTAGAAAAATGAGAGGAATCCAATAAAAATATTGTTAGAAGATAATTCCTCTCACAATTCGAAAAGTAACGGAAGTTAGTAAATTTGATGAATTAATGGTTAAGAAACCCTATTTTGATATAATTAATGTGATTAGTAGGGTTTAATTGATGGTTAAATTTGATATTAACCTGTTAATCATAAAGAGATACATTAAGATCGAAAAAGATGAATTTTGCACGAAATTAGTCAATTTAGAGTTTCATGTGCATAAATAAGCTTTAATGGACCTTGAAACCCTAATGTTGGTAATTAGTATTACTAATGACTTTAATTACTCAATTTCATGTATATAACTGAGTTTCCATGGTTAAAAGCTATTGCGAGCGTTAAAGTTCCTAATTGTGGATAAATAACCTTAGTATAGAAATTAGGGTTTCTGAATGAATCAAGGTAGAATTAATGATGAATAATGTTCATATGAGTATTAGAGCATAATGAACTACAAATGGATGATAAACGAGTATAATGACTTTGTCATAGATTAAAAATGATAAAAATAGTAGCTTTGATGTAAAAGAAACTTAATGCAATTAATTGATGGTTCATGGTGCCTTTAAATATGAGAATAGGGTTATATGTCGCTAAGATAACCTTAATATTGAAGAATAGATAAAATAATAAGGGTCTATGAGTAATGGTATAAAATTAGGGTTGAAATAATAAAAGATGAAGGGAAACCCTAATTGCAATAGAAACCCTAAAAGTGAAACCCTAGGAAGCGAGCGAAGTTTAATGGATCTTAATGACATGAATAATAAAAAGGGAATTACGTGATTATTTCAGGATCTTGTTGAAAATGCTTGCTTTCTTGGATTCTTAATTGCATGGATATTTCTGTTCAAATCGTCAGATCAAGTATGTGGTTAATTATGAATAACCGCCTTAGTTTCTCGAGGATTTTCCAGATGGTTAATCGCATTGAATGCAAATGATCAGTTTGGATGTTCATACTTGCAAACTATAAAGTCACAATGATTATCACATTAATAATGGAAGTATGGATTCTCACACTACATGCCACCTTGATGGATGATACCAAAGGTCAAGCCCAGATGGGTAGACCAATGGACACCTTGAGTGGTGACCCCAGGCACCAAGTTCGGGAATGAGAAGGTGGTCTATGATATACCCATTTACAACCCCAGTAAAAAAGTGTCCAATAGTTACATGTGACATTTTAACCATAACTTTACTTCTTTGGTTTCTAGTGAAAGTTTTAGGGTCAACATGCGGAAACAACTAAGAAATGACTTTTCAAAAATTTGTATCTTGAAATCAACCCAATTTTGTATTATCTTATTGATCAAGAACTTAAATTATATAATACTCTTTGCATATGATACTATAATATAATTATTGATGCACATATAGTCATACTTTTCAGTTTACCATATAGATAAGCATGATGAATGTTATATCCTCAAATTTGATAAAAAATGAAGAATATAAATGAATTTATTTATAATTTCCTCAGTGGTATTATTGGTGGAATAATGAACTTAATCACCTTTATGGCATGGGTGCTTGTGGCACAAGTTAAATAAGAGCAATTGATACATGGAAAGATATTCAATGTAATCCTTTTTATAATTATGTATATGTGTAACCATGTGTGATTTATGTTAATCAGGAGAAAGAAAAGATTAGGAGAGGAAGTATAATCTTTCCTAGTCGAAGTTGAATGATTGAATAAAAATACCTTTTAAATCTTAGGAAAAGGAAAGAATTGTGTGTTATACATATTGTTAAGAATAAAGGAAGAAGGGGGATTTAATTTAATTCCTTGCCTTGTTATTCCTTGGCAATCACATATGGAAACACCTTCCCAACTTGGGTAGATTGTAACTCACGTTGGTTTTCACTCAAGAATATGTATAAGGAAGGTTTCCTTTTCTAAACCATTGGGTCTCTCCCTCCCATCAATGCGTGTATAAGGAAAGGAGTTGGACTCTCACTATTCCTCTCTCCATCGTAACCCTTAGGGTTTCTCCAAGGTTGTATATATAGGGAACCCAGGCATCCCTCTTGTGGTCGGGCAAGATGTGGCTAGACATGGAAGCAAAAATCATACTCCTGATGTTCAAAACTTTCTTGAACAGACCCCCCAAGGCATGGTCCTGCCTCCCACAAAGAAGCCTTCATGTCCTAGCCAGGAATTGTGGGCAGGCACTTCACTGCCATCAGCCCACTGAGCCAAGACAACCCACAAGAGTTCATCGAGGCCGCACTATGGTGGGGGCGGTAGTATGTGGTGGGGATAGACACAGAGTCACACGTACATGCATGGTCCAATATAGAGACTCGCGGACAGGCGAAGGCTGATAAAACTGGAGAGGCAAGGTCGGGGAAGGGAGAAGAGAGATGACACGCTGGTCGGGGTTGTAGTTGCGCCTCGTTGGAGCAGGATGACGCGATGGCGCCTCACACCAGGACTGAAGACGGGGACGGTCGAGTGGCCAGTGTGAAGAGAAGGCAGGCACGACCATTTCTCCAGCACCAACGCATGAAGGTGAAGTTGCGATTCAGGGCCTGTCTCTCACAGGGAGGGAGGTCGAATAGTGATGTTGTAGTGGAGAGAGGGCTGCTTACAACACAGGTCCATGCTCAACATCTGCATCACAGATCCCAACTCGGTAGCCACAACATGCACAGTAGAAGCATGAGGGTGCAAGGAGGAAAAAAACAGGCACAAACACCTACTGTATGCACCTTCGGCGATGGAGAGAAGACCCCCTATAGGCGGCACCTTCAGTGTCCGAAAGGGCGGAGGTGGTGTCCTCATGTCGACAGTTGGTAGGTAAGGAGATCAGGGTGAAGGGATCACCATAGCTACAACCAAGGAAGGTGGAACTGACCTGTGAGTAGGTGGATGCTGGTCTGCATTGACATCCGTGTTGTGTGACCTACGCACGTAGGGTTGCGAGGGGTGCGTCATCAGCGCTGGTATGCGTGCGACAGCCCGACGCAACAAGAGGTTGGGGATGGCTAATAGCTATTGGACAATAATGCCCCTAGACACACAGCAACCTGAGTCACTGTGAGAGGGGGAGAAAGGTATTTTTGGTAGAAACTTAACCCCAATATAGATAAAAGAGAGTTAGTTGCCTACGTGGCGCTTGGTGATTGGTCCAAACATGCTAATCTTGCAAAAATCATAACTAATAATTGGTAACTTGGAGTTAGACAAGTTATATAAGAAAATTGCTCAGAAAAACAAGAGGAATCCAAAGAAAATATAATTAGATTCAAATTATGCTTCAAATTCTAAAAGTATATGCAATACATGTTTTAATATGATTAATATAAAGGAAGATCCAGATTTGCTTTAATATGATGCTTAATTGACTAGATTTGTTTAGGTTGAGCTAATACCTGATCTTATTATGTATAATGAAGAAATGCTTGATACTGATGAATTATTGATGTTTCTAGATTAATAATCTTATATATGTTGTTTTAGTATTTTAAAACCAATGTCGACATCTTGCTATGATCTAATGCTAATAATGTGATCTAGGTATCATAAATAGTCTAATATGTCTAAGATGATGAATATGGTTTAACCTAATATGCATAACTTGATTTGTAATCTTAGAAACCATGATATGATGGAATTAGGGCTTGTAACCTTAATCCTTGGTCCAAACACGAGACAACCCTAAACCCTAGTTTAGGGTCACATCTCGATCTGATTAATGTGATGTGAATACATGGTGACACATATGCAGTATGTATATTTCAGATTGAATACATTGTTGCTTTGATGTTTGTATGCACTCTTAAAGTATATGAGATTTCTGCATGGTTTCTGCAATGGCATAAGGTATGTGGTTACACTTATGAATACATGTATCAAATTATGAGTTTGCCGAAGTTTCTCGATGAGATTGAACGAATGATAATCTGCTTGCTTATTTATTTACTTCTTGCAAATTATGAAGTTCCTATGAGTATCATGAAAAGTAAATAACAATATTTTGAACCTTGGGTTCGACTGATCTTAAGGGTAATGCACACGAGCCCCGGAGGGACAATGATTATACTTGAGGTAGTAGACCAGATATGGGTTAGAATATGATAACACATTTATGTTCTTATGTGCAAGATAAAGATGTTTGCTTATATGTGTACGTGTAATTATTGGATGAACCCACGTACCAGTATAGGAATATACTGACAGCGTATTTGTTTGTCAGCATTTTAGGTATCAGGTATACTTGATTCATGGACATGGGGTTACATATAAAAATGTTGAAGACACTAAAGTTATTATTAAAGGTTTAGAAATAATGATATATCATCATACATGTACATGTTAACTCTTTGTAAAATTTATGTAACTCCTTAAAGGAGCTTTTTACGCAAATATGTTATTATTTGTTCATTAATAAAAATTATTTACTATTCTGTATTATTTCTTGAATCTGATCCTGGAATTTATGAGTAATGATCTGCGACTTTAAGATCTTTTAGACACTCAAAAGTGTGGGTCGTTAGAATGAAATTTGTGTCGAAATATTAGTAACACAATGATAAAATAATTTACATCCTTATAGAACCATAATTCTCCAATTGAGTCAAATCAGAACAGATGCATGTTTTCAATATTAATTCTGGAGCTAATCTAATATTAATCCGAACATCAAACTTAGAATTGGTCGATATATATTGATTTGCAACTCTATTAGAACATGAATCCTCTAAATTTGTCAAAATCCAAACGTAGAACAATCATGTTTCAATTCAAACATCAAATTTTCATCCCAAAATTGATTATCAAAACCCAAAGCTGGGATCAAATTTGTTTCAGCTCTAGTCCGTTCAGGTTTATAGGTACGAACATTACATTGAACGGCATAGTGTCTTGTGTTGTCCGCCGATAGAATTTATTTAATGAATAAGAGGTGTGCTGACAAAAAGAAGAAGGCATACACACTACAAGAAAAATAGGAATATCACCCTTGATATGTCGTCAAAATGTTGGAATCAATTTCAGAATAAGAGGTATACATAGTCACAATCATTTTGACTAGCACAAAAAATCAAAACACAACCAGCAAAGCAAGCGAGCAAGTAAGAAGGAATATCCAGCACACTAGTCAATTTTATCTTTATCAATTATTTTTATAGGTATAAATAAATTAACACCATCGTCTCACTCGTTCTTCCCTTCTACTATTCATACATTCACCACCGTAGATCGGCGATCCACGGAGAAGCAACCACCACAGCAACAGCCACTTTGATTTTGCTGGCTACTTGTCGACGTTTTTTTAACCTAAAGTCGGTCCTAAAGAAAAAGAATCGACGCCGACCACTTCGGACATTCACGTGGGAAGATCCTTTTTTTTCCGTAAAGACTTAAAGGCTAAGGCATGTCATATACTGGGAAAACAAAGTTGATATACGACTTTAATTTGTCGGAGTGACGAGTGCTTTATACAGCTGATTCTTGCTGCCTTGCAACCTCAGCAAAAGCACTCCAGTCCAAACAGTAACATCATCAGTGCAGGTTCTGGTAGTACAAATGATACATGAACTTCACATGCATCCCTCATACCCATCAGCATCTCTGCTTTCTAGGGGTCTATATAAGCTACCCGCCCCCAGTTTCGACATGTTCTTTCGTGGTTCATCTCATACCAATACTTGCCTGCGTCTTCAACCTTCAATCAAAATCCTCAAATATACTACTCCTCAGCTCATACTGTCAAGAAATTAGCTGTTTCTAAAGGGTTGAGCAGCCTCGACCGCACCAGCCGGTACATTACCGCAGCTGCATCTGACGGACCACATCTAAAGATGAGGAAAAGGCAGGCTTCCAATTTCCTGAAGAAAGCCGTCTCCGTCCTGGTGACACTACTGAGGGCTAAGTCGACGGCAGCTAAGCACAGGGCCACCGCGGCCGTGAAAGCCCGACTGCCCCTGCTGCTTGGACTCGTCAAGGACAAGAAGGTCCTGCTGAGCAACATCTCTCAGAAGATCCACGCACTCGTCGTCACCAACCACGACGAGGACGAAGACCAGGACGCAACCGACGCTAGCAAAGCCATTGTTCTCTACTCTGGTGGTGACTCGGCAGCAGCGCTCCAAGGGCATGATAATGCTGGCTATGATGACCCTGCCGAAGAGGAAGATGACTACCTCAGACACTCGCTGTTTGACGAGGAGGACTGCTGCGTCGACGATGATGCTGGTGACCAAGAGTGTCTCGAAGCGATTGAGTCTGAGGAAAAGCTTGAAGAGGAGATTGACACTGTGGCGGACGCATATATAAGGAGGTTCCGCAGGCAGATGATGATGCAGAAGCTCGAGTCCTTTAAGAGGTACAAGGAAATGATGGAAAGAAGCCTCTGAAGCGCAAGGGACTCTGCAAACGTCGTTTTGGTTGCACCTAAATGAGTTACAATGCTGCCTATATGACCTATATGAATAAGCTTTTATGCATACTTAGGTGCTCTCGTCACATGGTTTCCGCATATATAAGGCAGACGACGCAATTCAGTTTAGAGATTTGCCTAAGAATGTTAAGGATGGAAATTAATGTGTAGTTGGTCAGTTTTCTCGTTCCATCATCACTTACCAAATATTGTGGTCCATATCTTGGGAATTTTCGATTATGGTTATTGGCGAGTTTCTAATCGGTGTAAAGAGAAGTCGCACCAAAGTAATCTACAAGAACTTACGTTTGGATAAAGTAATCTCAAGTCCCGGTAGTTATTGAATTAAATAATAGCAAATTTGTTGGATAAGGGATTCATAATAACCGTCGGCTCATTTAATAGAAATTGCAGACTTCTTTAATCCCCCGATATCGGCGGGAGTGACAACTGTCACTTTGGTCTGTGGTTCTTTCTTTTTCTGACAGCAGCTTGCGCTCTTCACCTGCAAAACTTTACAAACAGTGGACACGCAGTTTCGTGCCGGTGCATCATATGTTCGTGAATTACCGAAAGTTTAAAAGTGAGCGGCCAAACTAAAAACTACAAGCAATTCCAATGAACACTATACCATGTCCAAAACTATTTCTGAAGAAACATATCACACACTAGTACAATATTAGCCAATCTCCACGGTAACTGCTGTTTGATCTGCAGCAGAATTATCGGGTAGGCTGCTGACTTTAAAAGAAACCGTTGAAGTTGGCCCGTACTCCCTGGCTCCGCTGAATGTACAGGTCTTGCCGTTGAACCTGAGTTGGTCGAACAATTATAAAATAAAAACATGGATCCATGCCACCAACCGTTGAAGTTAAGTCTGTAATATTAATAAAAAAATCAAACAGAGTGGCATTCAACCACCTGTTTATTCTCGTCTTTTAAACAGAAGCTTCACCTCCTTTTTGCATTATAAAGTAAAATAATACGATTTCCTTATATAAATATTTTTCCATTCCACTAAATACAGTTATACATATTTTGTGTGAGGTATTATACATTCTATCATCCATATACATGAAAAAAATAAAATGGACATCTAATAAAAGTTAAGGGGCACAACCAAATGTGCATACACCTCCTTATATAATAGGGAAGATATAATAAACTATAAACATCCATCTTCTGTGCACGGTATCACCTTGAATAATCTTTGCAGTAAGCTGAGACTTTAAGATTTGCTTCACAATTACAACAACTCTACTAGGATGGTGCAAACACAAGACTTTCATTTCATCCCCAACAATCATACTCACCACCTATTTGCCTTATGTCTATCTGCTTGAGAAGATACAGTGTTCTTTAGAAATATCTTGCCATTCCAACTAACCGAACAACTAAAGTTTCTTTAAAACCGTAGAAAACTTCTGCAAATTCATAACAAAAAGCAGCAAGATTATCAAAAAGGCATAAACACAGTAAGAAAAATCATTTGTAAGTAACTATAAATCCTAATTGTCATAGACTAGACAAGTATACACAAGTAACAATGTCACTACTTGTAGACAACATCAAAATGGCAAGCAAAACACATACCAACCCCTAACATCAGAGCAAACATACATTCTTCTTGATTGAGTAATAGAAGCCAAAACATAGCCAACAAGGAAGCTGCTCAATAATTAAAAGGAAACGTCAAACGGCCTGGCCTTGACCAAGAAAATGTGACTAGAAAGGCATCAACCCAAGCCTCAAAACATGCATATAATAGATAGCAGGACCTCCGGGTCATCAAAACAACATAAAAATACATTAAGGCACACAACATGCCCCTGTAGTTTCAAGCTAGGTGCCAACAACCCTTTATTAACATAGCAGAACTATCTTATAGTTCTAAAAAAAGTTAGCAGTTAAAGCCTCCTCAAAATAGATGAATATCTTGTGTAATTTAAGAATAGAGAGCAGAGAGAACAAAAAATATATCCAATTCTAAGCAACAATAAATCCCAATTGCCATTAAAAAAACATTGATATGCAAACTCATTATCTAGTAGTTGACATCAGAATCCCAAGCACAATATAGTCAAGACATACCTTCTTCTTGATTCAATAGTAGCAATAGAGAGCAACTAACTACTCAACATCTAAATAGAAGCTTCCAACATCCTAGCTTTCACCAGGGAAAGATGACTATGAGGACATCAAACCAGAAGTATATGATAGATGACAATCCTGAGCAAAGAAAAACACACAACATGAGTTCACAGATGAGAGCATCCTGAATGGAACCAAAAACATCTTTGTAAATGAGACAACGTTCAAGAGTAGAATCCCAACAAAGAAATCACTTACTGGAAAACACACCTAAATGGAACCAAAAAACAAATCCCAATTGCCATTAATAAAAAAACATTGATATTGTAAAGTCATTAGATAGTAGTTGACATCATAATCCCAAGCACATTATAGTCAAGATATGCCTTTTTCTTGATTCAATAGTAGCATTTGAGAGCAACCAAGTACTCAACAATTAAATATAAGCTTACAACATCCTAGCCTCACCCAGGAAAGATGACCATGAGGACATCAAGCCAGAAGCAAGCGATAGATGACAATCCTGACCAGAGCAAAACACACATAACATGAGTTCACAGTTGAGTGCATCCTGAATGAAACCAAAAAACATCTTTGTAAATGAGCCAACCTTCAAGTGTAGAAACCCAACAAAGAAATCACTTACGGGAAAACACACATGAACTTCAAAACCATGTTGATTTGGTCACAGAGCTTTCTAGGCCTCATTTAATTGAGACGAACCTTTCCCTACAAAAAAAGATAGTCTCATTTAGTTTTTCCCAATTGTCATCATTAAAGAACGGACAAAACACTGTACTCAGTAGTGAAGAATGGATAATGGAAGATTCATAGCACTTCAAGATGGAACATTTAGTTTCACATCCATGCCTCTTCTATGTCACCTCTGCTGGTATGCTCTAACCCTCACTATCTTCCAGTTTACTATTGTCACATTGTGACCATCTTTTTGCACTTCATGCTTCATATTTGAATTCACCCTATACCATGCATTTTTATCCTAGCATGTGGAAAGTGTAGCTTCACCATTAAGTCCTTTTATAGTCTCAAGTGGTTTATTCTTCCACTCCCTTGCACCTTTTACAAGAGAAGAATAGGCCCTGTCAACATTTACATCACACAATATTCATCTCAAAAAATTTCCTCATTGATTTGATACCCATCACCATTCATGAACCACGAACATCCATTTCACAAGGGTGTTGTCCATGCTTACATCCATGTACAATGTATAGGAAAAATCCCTCATTTCAAACATTATAGCCTAATCGGTACATTCAAATACCACATACAAACAATCACCTAACTATTACTCCTAAATGAACCCATGCTTTCTTGACCATTACTCCTAAATGAACCCATGCTTTCTTGGCCACTGGCAGCCACATGGGCGTCGTCTATTTAGCCAATTACTAAAGGAAGGGTCGTCCAACCACCTACTTAGCAACGGATAACAGTTGGCCACCCTCCTGGCCCACAAGGAAGCTAGGCGCCCTTATGTATATTATTCAGTGTTTTGAAAAGTCGCGGCTCAAGCCGCTCAAACCTCATGTCGCCTGGTTAGATAGCCAGTGGAGTGGGCCAGCAAAAAGTGGCCACCTACAAGCTGATTGACCTGCCTAACTGCCAGCTTCACTTCAATGTTGAGGAGGTTGCATCCCTCTACTTAATGAAAAAGTAGCTTATGGGGCCAAAATAAGGCTGAGATTGTAACGTCCCTGACCTAGGTTATGGCTTAACCCTAGATGTTTAGCTTAAGTAAGTTACTTACAATACTTGTTTTAATATTTTAAAAAATAATTAAGAGCTCTTTGTGAAGTTTATTTTCAAATTTGAGTTATATGCAAACTGTGTGTGTATTATCTCATAAAGTCTGAGTGTAAAATACAAAATTACCCAAGAAGAAGGATTATATTGCAAATGTCACGTGTTGAATGTATTCTAAGTGTTTTAACATCGTGAGAGAGAAAATGATGCTAAGTGGTGGCTTGTGCAAAGTATAAATTCTAAGTGAGAACTTGTATGAATAATGCTAAGTGCTTTGTGCATCAATTATGGTACGAAATGTAATATATACAAATTGTAGGGTTGATATGTAAATTATCACTTCTAAGTGGTCTCTAGCCCTTCCTAGTGTTATCTATATGAGAGAGAAAGAAGGAGACACTATGTTTGAATCATCCTAGAGTTATAGCACTCTTAGAAATAAAAAGATTAAGAAAATGAATAGTTGAAAGCTCTATATGAACTATGTTGGCTTGAAGACTTGAAGGAGGAGTCCCTATCAGCCATGGAGCCATAAGGGGGATCTCCTATAGGTTTGTGGAGTCTTGACCTTGCCCATGACGGGCAAGGCACTTCAATGAAGTGATATGTATCGGCTTACAACTTTTCCTTGGAGAAGTTTGTGTTGAATATAATAATGAAGTGAGTGGAAAACTTGCCCTAGAAGGTAACTAAAGAGTCGACCCTTATCCTCTACATTATCCTTGAGATTTTATTTTTTTATTTTTTGCATGGAAAGATAAAGATAGGATGCATGCAAATACATGTGTCGACCATGCATGGCTATGTGGCACTTAGTAGCTTAAGCTAATGACACCTCATACACTCTTTTTCATAAGACAAAAGTATAAATACCTTACACTTCACTTATTAGTAGAATTTTCAAAATCTTGTTAGCAATGTTCATTTAGATATTTTTCATACCCCTCTTGTATCGTGCATAAGTAAGGAGAGTTGAGAAGAAGAGCTTGGTATTGGATAGAGACAAAGGATACCGACCAAGTAAGTCATAAGCAACCTAGTAAGGTGATATCGGCCATTGGGATTGGAGATATCATGCAAAAGCTAGGAGCTCAAGTCTTGGAGCTTGGAGAAGCTCATCTTCAACCTTGGGAACTTGAAGAGTGGAGCTTGAAGCTTGGAAGTTACTTTTGAGGTGGGTTATATAACTTAAACCCAACCATATTATTATTCATTTTTCAATACTGTTGAACTTGTTGATTATTTTCAAATTCGGATTTCCTTTGAGTAATTGATATATCTATGAATTCCAATAAGTAGTTAGGACTGTTATGCATGGATTAGAATAGCAAAGACAAAGGTCTTAAGCTTGATGATGATGACATCATCATGGTACAACCCAATATGTGTTGAATTACCTTGAAATCCAATATGGAACCCAATATGATGGTTCACCCGATATCAAAGTAGGTGATATCCCATACACGATATGAGGCATGTCATATGGACGATATGGGAGGAACCTACTTTCACCTTATACATGATATGAGGATAAGGTTATATTTCTCACACGATATGGTATACTCTACCCAATATGATGAAAACCCTAGGTGAAGAAAGGGAACCCAAGATGAATTACCTTTAAAACTCGATATACTCCTATTAACTTGTGATAGGTTAATAAGTAACTAAGTATCTAGCTTGTCGTGTAACCATAGTGAATGAATTGAACCTTGAAAGTATAAAATGGTTATGAGCTCAAGGGTTTATCTAAAATAGGTAACTCGATATGATATCCAATATATAAGAAACGATATGGCAATCCAATGTGGGAACACGATATGGCAATCCAATGTGGGAACACGATATGGAAATCCAATGTGGGAACACGATATGGAAATCCAAGAAAAGGAAACTGAAATGGTAATCTAAGACAAGAAACCATTTCAGTTGGAGTATGAGCGGTATACCTCATCTCCTCTGGACATAAGTGTGAATGAGAACATGTAATCAGCCGTGTAGCATATCTGCTTAAGGATTTAATATGAAAAACATTGGTTGATGCTTCATTATATTTTAGTTGATAGATGTTATACATGTTCTCCATATTCCTTATAAAGCAAGTAGATAGTTTATAATTCTGTTATCAATAAATATACCTGCTAGTTTTATAAAGTATCTCCTGTTCAGTTTTATACCGTTTCCTGTAATAATAATATTGTTGGCAGAGAGTTATATATCTCGTTGGGACAATAGTCTCACCCTGTGGGATCCACAATTTTTTTAGGTGGACGCGGATGAGGAACTAGGAACCAGACTATAGAGGAAGGATCACATCAGCAGGGACAAAAATAGTAGCTCCAGTTGAGTACAATGTCTGTCATTTCTTGTAGATAAAAGTATATGTGTCGTCTTTGTATTCTCAGGCCCTTGGGAGATAGCTCTTTGTAGTTTTTACGAACGACTTGAGATTTTGGTTTGCTTACCTCGAGGTTTTATGTTGTTGTTGTATACATTAGAGTAAAGCAACTGGTATTTGGTATCCTCAAGAAGAGATAGTGTAATGTAGGTACATTATGAATCACATGTATATAAAGTTTTGGTTCCTTTGGAAGAGTTTTCCTTGAAGAGGATCTATGTGCAAAATGTTTTAAATTCTTAGTTTTTTTGTTAATTCCTCTGATTATGATTATTCCGTGATTATTACTGGTGATAGCTTGATTTGTAATCGGGTCGTCACAGAGATTGTTGTATTTATTTTACATTATACATATATTAGTACATAGTTATATATGATATGTTTGTCAAGCAAGGTAACCATGTGTTTCTAACTATTAATTAAGTTTATATGTATCAAAATCATTCCGACTTTGTACATGCTTCGTATGTATGTATTGTTGCACCCATGTTACATCTTTATGTATAAATTATTTCACCTACATCAAATGTTTATCATTTATGCATACATTGTTGCTCTGCTATGTACTGAACTACTAATTATATACTAATATACTTTACTCTTATCATTCATATGTTTGTTTCTTTTGTATTTTTACGTGTACAACTAATATATTGTCTATGTAGATGTACTCCATTGTAAGTGTTATGTATCACTAGTGTACCACTAATATATTGTCTATATAATATACATATCATACATTGCCTACTACTATATATTGTTTTGTACTATATAGTATGTACCACAATAGTATAACATATATATCATGTATTTCGTACTACTATATATTCATGTACTATGTAGTGTGTACCACTAGTGTATATGTATCATGTTGGCTAGTGTTATACATAACTAATTTTATATATTACCATATTTAGTATGTTGCGATTGAGTTAATTTGGTTATTTTATATTCAAGGTTCATATATGTATGAAAATTTCTCAAAAGTATATTATAGTATATAGATATGTGTAATTTTCTATGAAATTGTATATGGATTTAGGAACCTTATTTTTCAAAAAGTGTCCGCTTGAGCGCCCACCTAGCACTCAAGTGGCCACAAGCTGACGTATGCACGCCTCCTGCTTCCCGCTTTCTAAAACATTTATATTATTATTTCTTAGTACCACATGACCATCTAACTTCCTATTCTAGTTCTTTTCTTACACGACTCCCACGCACAGACTACAAATGCATTGCATCAATGTGTGCCTTTCTTCTATACCAACAGTTAGCAATCACATACTACAAATGCATTGCATCAATGTGTGCCTTTCTTCTATACCAACAGTTAGCAATCACTTCGTAGTTCGTACCATTTTCCCCAGAAGCTGGTCAAGGAGGAATCTCACCCCCTTCCTCCCACTTCCTCTCTCATCTCCTCTTACACAAGAAAGCACCCATGTTACTCCATGTTCTATGTCTACATATGCTTGTCCATGAGGTGAGCTAGATTGGTATAGGAAGGGTTGTGAGATATTTGGCAAAGACATTATCATTCGCCACAGGATAGTGAACCACAAGCAAAAGGTGACACTTGAGGAGGAACTATAGGTTTTAGTAGAAATAGAAAAATAAATCGAGAAAAGGAGACTGTTGCCGCTACATGTCCAGGCACCCTGCCAAATCTAGCTTGAGGTGGAGTAGACTAGTTGGGGCACACATGTTGAGTCAGGTAGTCACCACACATGGCTACTTGATAGCCACCACGAGGAGAGGAACTCCTCGAATCCCTAAATCCGCTTGCCCAATCCCAACTGCCCCACCACATACATAACCGAATAACATCCACACCATCCAGAGACGACAAACCAAGCCACAGTAGCGAAAGGAGGGAGGAGAGAGGAGAGGCAAAAAGAGGCCTAGGGGGAGAAGGGGAGGAAAGAAACCTCATGCCACTGCCCCTCTCCTCCAAGAGGGGTGGGAGGCTTAATTAAAATAGGATGAGAGAATTTCACAATAAGAAACTAGATATCAAGTTGTAAAATATCAAAGAACATTGTACAATCCAAATTTACAAATGCTAATATAATTCTAGCAAGTATCTTCAAAATCAAACAATTAGTATAGTGTTTTGTGTGGCATTGATCATATATCTTGCCTCGTACTTCTTGACATGGTAATGCCTATAGTGAAGCATAAATGAGGTGGCATATCCCCTTTATATTATTACGATTTGTCAAGAAATTGATGAAAATAAGTTATATTATGAGATGAAAATACTATAACATGTCTAATTTTAGTTTTCTAAATGATATAGTAATAGACAAGAATACAAATTTATGTCAATGATACAATAAAGCACCACTTTCTACATAATAAGCATATAAGCTTGAATAAATAAAACATAGCATAAGGCAAAAATTTCCAATTGAAATTATTGATATGCTATATCCAATTCTGTGAGAAATTGACGAAGATAAGTTATATTACGAAGATGAAAATACGATAACATGTCTGACTTTAGTTTTCTAAATGATATAGAAATAGACAAGAACAGAAATTGATGTCAATAATACAATTGCAAGAAACTAGATTGCCTAGAAATTGAGAAAACAAATACGATTACATGAACAATGGTTTAACTAAAAATGTAAAATGATGGTCAAGTTGTGAAAAGGGAGGTAGGAAAGTCATGTCCTTATTGGTATGATGGAATCTATTTCCCTACTTTTTTAGCTCCTAGAAACATAAAACAATGGATATAGAAACATTTAAATAGTAAAGTTACATTCAATATATGAATCAAAAACCTCAATGCAAATTAGCATGTTTGCATGTATGCACTATTGATGGATAAGATAAATAAAGAAAGGCAACCATGACTTGGGGGCTAAGATTGATCAAAATTAAGAAGACAGAGCATCAAGTCATATTATTACTTGGAAAAATAAATTACTAGTAAAATGTGTCCAAGAAAATTGGATTTGTTGTTTTCTTGACCCAAAGAAGACGTTATGGATTGAAATCCAAAAGAGGTAGGGTGGTGAGATATCTTGTAGGTCATTTTAGGATCCAAGACTCATGGATCTTCAAAATTGGAAGTTCCAGGCATTCCATAGAGTACGATGTGATATGTATGTTGAATTGGGTTAAGCCATGTTTGGCATGAGGGTACACACAAGACAAAGTAATCTCTGATACTACCATGAAAGCTTAGAGTCTATAGAAATGAGTAATGCAATAGAAAACTTTTGTTGATCCTTGGCACTAGCATATAAAAAATTTATTGGCATGGAATCATTAACTCTCTAATGGATGAATTGGTCATATCTTATAAGGATTTCCAAGTGGGTTATGTTTTCCTTCATGTGGATAGATAGTTAACTTCTCTCAACTTTTAGTTTGTGTGGGTATTCTATTTTTGTATCTTTTCATGCATAAACTTTGCATTGACTGTGAAAAACACAACTATAAGATAGTAGAATGCTTTTATTCCATTGACGTAATGTGACTTCACTATAAAGTATTTTTGAAACAACAATAAGGTATTAGGGCCGCACATATAATTTAAACCAGATAAGATAGAAGAAAATTGTCTTTAAGTAATTTACACAATTCAGATAGTAGAAAACTACCTTTAAATAAAATCTTTTATTATATTGTTTATGGACTTATGAATATTATAACTTATTAAAATACTAAATAATACTACAATGTTATCACCTTATTTACCAAGTATTGTAAAATCATGTATGTCAAATTCTTAAATGGACATAATAAATCTTGTCGGGTATAATGATTAATTATTAATGTTGGCAGAATAAAAAACCTCACCAGTAATATCAATCTCGGATCCTCCATACATAAATTAGTCGTTCTTCTCCTATCTACATAGCCTTCATTACATATGATATTGAGAATGCTCCATACCAGTAGCCTCCTCCTTTCCTGCACATGGGTCTCAAATACCTTATAAGTGATAAAAAAATGTTATTTATCCTAACAAAAGAGAAAGGGAGCGAAAAAAAACTTTGCTACTCAGAGAATATGGATATACATAATGTGAAAATCTTGCATCCATCTCAAGTATAGTATGTTCATTTTGACAAAAAAATGAAATTGGGAAATTGCAACAACATCTGAGATGCTCTGTCGGAACTAGGGAAAGGAAACCAGGCATAGTCTAGAGTCTTTAGACAATATGTGGAAATCATTATAGGTCATTCGACAATGGCTGAAGATTTTTATACAGAAAATAGATCACATTCATTAAATAAGAGTCATACAACATCTACGTGAAGAAGAGAACACACAGGTTGAACATAAAACATTCAAGAACAACGTTAATATTCGCCACGGCTGATTAAAGGCAGCATTTCAAATGAGATACATTCAGCTTGAGTGTAAATGTGTGGTAGAAAGGATGTACAACTGTGCACCACTAGAAGATTCCTTCCTCACTGAAAGTCATACCATAAGCAACCAAAGTGACTAGAAGCAAAATTGAGACCCAACTAGATGAGGAACTTGATGCTCTCTTGAGAGAGGACAGAAAGAAACCTGAAGACTGATCTAGAGTCAAATTCAATAGTGGTCAATTCAATAGTGGAAACTTAGGGAAGAACAACCAAAAACACTAACACCATGAACAAAGAAAAAAATGAGAAGATAAATTAAAATAAAAACTAAAGACAGGGGAAACAGGGGAGCTTACGCCTAGACCACCAATAAGGGAAAGACTTGCACAACCACCTTGCAGCTGCCACAGTAGGGAGCATCCAGAACCTCAGCCACGCATCCTCCACCTCAGGCTTAGATGTTTAATAGTGTCGAAGCCCACAGGTCCAGGCTCAGACGTCGCTGGTGTAATGCCAAGCCAAATTGAAGATGTCGCCTACATAGCTTTCGATCCACCACCACATAGCAGTCTCCATAATAAGAAGACTAGGAGGAGTGAGGAGGACACCTACTGGCGGATGGAGCCCCTAACCCAAGTTGGAGCCATGCAGCTAGCGGACCTTGGGGCGATCCCACAACACGCGGTTGTGGGTCTTCCACAATGGACGGAGCTGGTCAATTATTGAGGGGGATGGCAGGAGGATTCGTAGGTAGATGCATTGTGGGACGATAGAGAGGAGTCGTTGGTGAGAGGGAGAGGAATCAACCATGTAAGGGTTTCCATAGACACAACAAAAATGGATGTAGAGGAGCTTGAAGGAAGCATGGAGGTGGAAGTGCCAGCGTTATGTGCTCGTTGCTACAAAAGACGACAGATTTGGTGTTAGGGTGGGGTAGAGAATCGGAGACCTGCTCTGGGTGTTTACCCCTTTCCGCCGCCGTGCAAGCGGCGCTAGCTGTGCGACTGAACTGCAAACTAGGATAGAACCCACATAAGGGTAAAGCTCGCTTCTCAATCCAGACCGTTCAACTTCCACAATGAATCTGGACCATTCGTCTCGATAAGGGCTAGTTTAGAACTTGGAAGTCATAGAGTTGGTATTAGACTATTACTCAGTGGAGCCTGTTGGTTTTGCCCTGTCGTTAAAAATAAGAAAAATCACCCGTTGAAAAACACCCCCCTTTCCAGTAGTGACAGGATATTAGATTTACTTGGCACACAATAATGAGCACGTGCACATAGACATGTAGACCATTTATTGCTCAAGGCCTGTTTGGTAGGGTGTACCAGGACGACAAAGTGCGTGTTTGATGTGCATTTTTACATTGCGAACTCACACAATTGCACCCTACTACGCCCAACCAAACTAGCCTTGGATTTGTTGGTCCGTCAAGTTCCTACCAGGTTGCCCACCTGAGTACATTGGGAATCATCGATAAGCCTGCCTCAGTCATTATTCCCACCCCAACTATTTTCTATAGACACGAATTAATAAGACGTACAAGTCAAAAAGTTTTTCTCTACCCCAGATTTCGCCTAATTCCTTCTATATTTAGCAACTCCTCTCTCCTTCCGATCATTCCACCTTTAAATCTTTCACTCTAATATAGTACCTCTGACCACATTCCTCCATCGAGCCCTCTCTATCATCGACATACAGTATCAGAGCTCAGCCATGCCGCTTTTTTTTCAAACACTCTAGCCGATAGTGACCGAGGCAACATAAGACGAGATACATTCTAGAAGTTAAGATCCCTTCTAGAGCATCACAGTCCCTAGATTCTCTTCTATTATGCTAAGGTAATTCTTAATTTCTTCAACCTCAGTACAATTTTCTTACCCCCCAAACATGTATAAAAATCATACATTCATCTTTCCTCCAAATCTTGCACGGTACGTGCTTTCTTTGAGAACTTACACAGTACATGCTTTCCCCCAGAATTTACACACTATGTGCTCCAAAAAGCACTACTCTAGATATGATTTAATATTTTATAAGATTTTACTCTGTCCAACAATATTTTATAATCTAGTACAATAGACATGCAAATTTTTTTATAATATTGTACGATCATATTTTGTACTCTGCTAATGTATTAAAAATATGTGTTTTCAGATGCAACATCAAGTCCTTTTGAGTAAATAGAAGATTAACAAATGGTTTAGCTCTTGCCACAAATTTGTTCATGGACTAGTAGGACAAATATGTTTAACATACAGACGTTATTATTGTACGTCTTGTATTGTACATATTGTACTTTAGATCTTGTACTCTATGTCTTGTAATTTTTATTGGTATTGTACATCGAAAAAGTTAAGACAACCTATGATCATCAAGAAAAATCAGATGAACGGGAGAGTGAACTTCATTCAAAGATTAACAAATGGTCTAGCTTCTACAACAAAACCGTTCATCGACTAGTAGGACATATATATGTAATATATGGATGTTAATACTATACACCTTGTAATGTAAAATTTGTACTATACATCTTGTAATTTGTGTTGGTATTGTAATTTAAGAAAAGATTGCAAGTTGTATATTGTGTAAAATAAATCATGTGTAATATCTAGGTATTATAATGGGTGCTAGTACAATATTCCAGGAAAATTACATACTATATCAATGATGAAAATTAGGAAGTGTTGTTGTTGTTTGTTAGCAGTGTATGACACGAATGTCACATATTGTATGTATTACTAAATTTTGGAAGTTATTTTGTTGTGAGTTAGTACTGTACAGAGGAAAAGTTACATACAATATATATGATGGAAGTTTGGAAGTTTTGTTGTTGTGTGTTAGTATTGTATGGTATGCATTATACATCTTGTAATGTACATCTTGTAATTAATATTGGTATTGTACATTGAGAAAGTTATGACAATCTCAGATCATCACGGGAGAGTGAACTTCATTCAGATTTGAAAAAAGAATTGTTTAAGCACTATATGCATAAGGAAGATTATCAGAAGATGTTAATACTATATGTCTCGTACTATACATGTTTTACTGTATATAAAAATTGAGTAAAAATGATAATGACTGCATGAGCAAAATGACATGAATCATACTCTCTTGAGTAAAATGAATATATTTTGTTGTGTAAATATAACGACATTAAACATAACATATGAAATAAATTACAAATAAAAAGTATTTCCATACTGTATGTGTGTATTTGAGAAGGAACATGGACTGCAGAGAAATCAGGAAGAAATAGATCTTTTTGAAAAAATAGAGGGCGTTAAAAATGAACACAAATTTAAATCTACGTGATTTTCCTAATCTATGGTGGATTAGGATATCACAAGTGCAATTCGTTGGGAAGTTGATAGAATATCTGCACTTTATATGGGATTTGTATGGATTTTGTATGGACATTAATACAAAAAGTCTGCTACAGGTAGAGCATCGATGTCACACATTAAAACTCACAATTTTCCAACTTCCAGATAGGCCAGCGGGTGGGTAACTGACTATTGCTAGAGTTTTACCTATTTTTAATAGGACTACACTGCTCCTTGCTGCTTAACGTTCCATGAGTGCTAGCAGCAAACATTATTAGGTTGCGATTTAACATTGTAGCCACACGACATCATCTTCAATAAGGAGAAGAGTGCTTCTTATCAAACTAGGAACAACAAATCCTGAGGCTTTGTTGTTGATAGGGGTGGGCATGAAACCTACCAACCAACTCAGAACTAAACTGACAAGTTCAGTTCAATTTAAAAGGGTAAATGGTTTGTCTTGGTTTCAATTTTTTAATCATTAAACAAATCTTCTGTTTAATTTAAAAGTGTGGTGTAACTAGACCAAATGAAACTAATACACCTATCCACATACTAATAAAAAATTTAATTGTATTATGTACAAATATTCATTTGAAAACAATTACATAATATTTAAAAATTGTATACTAAAACATATAATGACTGCTAGAGAAATGGGGTTTAAAGAAAAATAGACTAGACTATGTGGTATCATTCATGCATTATGATTTGCAGTTGTTGGACAAGGTCAACATAATATATATATATATATATATATATATATATATATATATATATATATATATATATATACATATATATATATATATATTCTTATACTAGCCAGTGCTAAATAATATATATTCATTTGGAAGTCATGTTAGATAGATTATTAAATATGATGATAGATAGTGGTATTTATAAATAATATAGGTAGAAATCAGCGACAACTAGCTACTTCATTTGGAGACTCTATACACTCAACTAGAGGTACCTTAGTAAAATTTCTTTTTACCTCTTTTAATATTCAAACACAGTACAAACAAGTCAGAGTACTTGTTGAAAGATTAGTCAATTTTCCTAACAAGTCAATCCAATCAACACGAAAGTTAGACATCTTGGCTAGTGACCCTCTAATTTAGCTCTGGTAGAGTTTGACCAAATTCTTAAATCAAGAGTGACTTTCAAAAGCTTAAAACGAGTCTGACAAACAAATATAAGTCAGCCCATCAAACACACCACAATTCAGAAAACTTGTCGACAATTTAGATTTTTTTTTTATGACCGAGAGAACCCACCTTGGGAGAAGCCGACATGGTAAACTCTCGAGACATGTGAGGGTGTGGTCCGGTCACCCCTCCCGTGCCTAATCAGCGTGGATTGCCATTCGCAAAGTGCCTTCGGTGAGGTTTGAACCCGAGTCCTTCATTGGGACTTACCGAGCTCTTACCACCCGGGCTACTATGGTCGGACAATTTAGATATTGACTTTCTACATTGATTATCCAAAATGGTTAACCTACCTTGAGTCAATAGAACGTCATTGATACCAATCAAGAACTCAAATGAATTCTTAGAGTGTGGATAAACTACAATTTTGTTCAAAACAAAATAATTCAAGTCACTCCAATAGACAACCTGTTGGATTTTAGGGGAGGCAGAGAAGACAGCGGAAACAAAAATTTTCTCCCCCAAACCCGGAACAAGGAAACACATCAACGTCTATATAATAGGAAAGGATGATTTGTGGAATCATACCTTTTCCCGAGGCTTGCTCAGCGACAATACCTCGTGTCTTGTGCGGTCTTCAAAGGCCGGTCTTCTACGGTGTCTGTGCAGCTCTTGGTCGCACCGGGACTAACGACTCCTGATCGCACCGGACTGTTGGGTTGACAGTTGTCCTCCTGAACGGCAGTAACCTCCCGCCTCTGAAGTAGTCCACACGGACCACCTGGAACTCCACACTCCTTGTCCCACAAGGAAGTGGAAGGAGTCACACCCTCCTGTTGACGTACTACTCGCCAACACACTCTCCTGCCTCCAGTTGCAACTACAATTGTCTTTCCCTTGCTGCGCCTCCCTTTGCGGGTAGCACTTGCTCGGGCTCTCTCGGTTACCAAAACCAGAGAATGACAACTTTGTAGAGCAACTGGTTGCACTGAGCTGTTGTACCTGGAGAAGCTCCCAATACCCCTATATATATAGGAGGGTCATGGGACAGGGTTCTCCATCCCGGGCAATGCGGGACTAAAAGCTGGAGTAGAAGGGTTCGAGATTTTCCACAAAAGCAACCAACTCACAACCTGAACCGATCGTTTCACAAGTGAACTGGTCAGTTGGAGACCTGAACCGATCGATTCACAAGTGAACCGGTAGGTTAGGACACCTCAACCGGTCGGTTCATAAGTGAATCGGTCGGTTGGTGGTCCTGGTCGGTTCCCGATTGACTTTCCTTCTTTTGTTTCTAATTGGTATCGAATACCAATCCTATTTCCCAATCAATTTGGGCAATTGAAACGAAAGGAAAATTCTCACCAATCCTACTTTCCCAAGTTTCTCGGTTGCACCAGTTGAATTGATCGTTTCAACACTTGAAGCAATTGGTTCACCCTAGACTTGAGTCGATCGGCTCAACACTTGAGCCGATCGTTTCAGCAACCTCAGCCGATCAGTTCATCACATGAGTCGATTGGTTGGGAGTGCAGGTTGTGCAGAATCAGACAATTGTGATTTCAATCAATCCGATACTCCAATCAACGCGTCCAACACCGTGAACATTATGATATTGAGCTATCGATTAATTCAGTGTTTAATTGAACTACTAAACACCTTTAGTAATCAATCTAAACATTGCTTGTGGACAAAACTCCTCTTCCAGGTTAAATCCTATGTGTGTGACCCTGCAGGTCCATTTCACATTGGCAGTGAAAGTCCATAACACTTATGACTTCACAAGCAAAGAGTGGTGCCTAGTCACACATCATTGCTACCCAAGTGAAAGTAGAAAGTTGGAGAACAACTTTTAATCCTACAATCCATGAATGGTGTTACAGTGAATGTATAATTCCTTTGTCACTGATATCCTGAATGAACTCAAGGCATGGAACAGTCATCCTGTCAACGTTCATTCACTTTCTTGATCTCAGAGTAGATTGAACGAGATATGTATGACATCAATATCACATATTGATTCACACATACGTGCACACGCCTATCTCAATCCTACTCATCAAGTAGACTTGGATATCAAACTCCCTCAGGAGGGACAAATCCCATATCTATCACTCACCCCTCAAAAGCCCCATGTGTCAAAGCCACCCAATCATCACCTTTATAACAACCCATGTTTCAGGACTGTGTTTGATGATGTCAAAGTGTGCCCAACGACATGTGTTGAGTGTAGTGATTTCAGGTCAAAGAATCACACTCACCACCATCACTTTGAGTGCTGACTGCGACTACCATGTCATGGTTCCATGTGTCAAGCTCACGGTGGGTCTGTCTGGTACACTTGTTCTCTAACAAGTACCTATGTGTTTGGTTTGATATCTCTATATCATGACTAATGATATTCTGTCATCAACCAACACCACAATCTAGTCTTGTGTGTCATTGATGTCTATCTACCTTCCACAATGACATCTGAATAGGGACATAACAAGAATGTACAAACTCTTAGCATCCATATGATCTCATCATTCAGGTCCTCAACCGAAAAGCATACGTCATTGAGTATTGTCATTCTCTAGACATTCAATCTATTCTATCACTATCTCATATGACTGAACCAGAAAGAATTAGAAGCTTGCCTTTGATGTTTATCAAATCAGTCTTAATGTATCCCACCAATCATCCCATGATTGGCTCTCAGGGCATTCATACCAACAGACTCCCACTTGCACTATGAGCCAATCACCCATGAATCATATTCATAGTGATCTTCAAACATGTCCCACATGTTACTGTGCTCTTAGTGCGAACATAGTGAGTAATGGCAACACCTTGCCAAAGTCAGTTTAAATTGCATGTCTCACATCTCTTTGCTGTACGTCACACGTATGAGATGGAGTTTCCGTAATATGCGATCTAGTATTCCTTTGCTAACCTTTAGCCACATTACATGATCAAGGATTCCATACCTGTCATCAATGAGCGGAATATAAGTTCATCTCATGAACTTCCAGATCCATATAGTATCCACTGTTGTTCTCTAACACATAGATACTTGGCATTTCCTTTTAAATGGTTTTATTGGAACACTTCCAATTATCAACAAACTTTCACTTTTATATATCCTATATATATTTTGCGATTAATTTTCTCCTTTCGAAAGATTGCATCAATGTAACTCCTTACATTGAACTCTTCCTTGTCTCCATAGAACTAGTACTTCCCAAGTACTTATCAAGTTCTCATGGTATTCCAGTAACCCTTACTGGAAGTGGACAGACATCCACTCGTCATGTCTCACATACGAGTTATTAGGATGAGCACATCATATTGTCATGTCATACATACAACATGATGAATGCATTTTGTTCTTGCCGTGTCGATACATGCAAGATAATGGGATGATTACATACATGATAGATCCATATCTATTCTTAGTGTTCCCATTCTTCATAAGAATTGGACACTTGGCCTTGGGATACTAACTCCATGTAACATGGACAAGTTTTCTCCCACTGAATCTATGCATACTGAACCCTTCAGTATAGATTGCCAATGTATGCTTTCTCTTTTTCAGGTCAAGAGGTTTACGAGAACTATCTCTATATATCTCTATTCCTATCACATAGGAAACATATCTATCTTCCTTAAAGATAATTTCCACTTTTCGATTTCCATTCTAGAACATTTCCATTTCACATTAACATGTGGAATGTGAACACACTCCCACTAAATCACAGATCCCTTCTTTATCTTTGATATATCAGTCAAACCCTTTGACTATATCATCAAAGTACATATCTAATTCTGAGTTGCTTGTACTTAATCAATCACATTGATTAGTCCATTGTAACTTATAGACTTAATTTGCATTAGTGGATTCATAAAACTTATAGGTTGTGTCACGTACACATCCTTGTTTTATTCCTCATAGGAATGCAGTTTTAGTATCCATATGCCAAATGTCTTAGTCATTAAGTTGCAATCAACAAGCATCATCCTTCTCAACATGTTATCCATGTGTCTTAACACTTAAGACTCATTTTCACTTATGGATTTCATCCAATGGGTGCTACCACCAAGGTCATACCTTATGGTTCACATGGATGTCATTTAGGATGTAATGGTCATAAACCATAACTCAAAATTCGGTTCCTCATATTCATCTAAATAGTTGACTCATCACATGAACAACTCATCACATAGATAATTGAGGTGTATCTGTTAAGGGTATAAGAACTCACAACTCCTTGTGATTCTTAATGTCCTTTATTAGTGTGGGGTATTCTTTTATTAAGAAGAATTCAGTTATTCGATGATCATTCTCTAACTCCTTAGAGTATGATTCCTTCTTGATTTAGACATCACCATGCCTTAATCATGAGTTCACTATGATACACTATAATAATCACTCATAAGGATCTCAAACATTTGGTCCAAGTATTTCATTCATTGATCTCATCAAGAATTAACACTTTACCAAATTTGCACTTCATCTATGATAATCTTGAACACTTCAAGATATTCATATTGGTATTTCTCTAAATACCATTTGAAGTATTAGCATTTGTTCCAATAGGTATGTAGATACATCACATGTATCATACCTAATAGGATAATCATTCTCCCACTATCTTTAGTGAAGATTGATTAATCATGTCCAAGATATTCATGTCTCTTACTGGTTCTCTAACCAAAAGAGTCTAGATTTATCCATCACATGGAAACTAGAAATGAATTTCTCATGATTGATGTTAATTTGATTGTTTGAGTTATCTATATCTTTTAGGTATCATTTTATCTTATGCATATCAAATACCACAAGATAAACAAGGCATTGCCACAAAGATCATATCTTTATAAATTGAAACATCTCTTTATTAATTGCCATCATTGTCATACAATATGCAAAAATAAAGTGTTTCTATCTATTGGCAAATATGAAATAGCAGTTCATAGTTGTATTACATGCCTTGTAGGCTGAAAATAAACTAAAGTACTCCTATCTATGGTGGCAACACTTGCCCCAATTATGAGTGCTTTACACTTTACATCTTGGTATCATATACCTCAAAAAGTGTTACAAGTTTACTTTCATGACACCTTCAAGTGGAGACTTCAGTTGTCTCCTTCTTCTTTTGTTCTTCCAGATAGAGAGGACAATTCCTTTTCCAATGTCCTGGCTTTTGACAATGGTGGCAATTTCCTTTCTTGGTCATGCCTCCTTTGGCCTTGAGAGCTGAAGACGACTTGGGCTCCTGCCTAGCATCAGAACCTTTCTTAGCTTTGCCCTTGCCCTTGCGCTTGGACTTGCCTTTTTTGCTAGTGATCACCATCACGGACTTAGGCCTGTCCTTCTTCATATGTAACTCGGCTATCCTCAACATGCCCAACAACTCTGACAGTGGCCTATCAAAGTTGTTCATGTTGTAGTTCATCACAAACTGACTGTAGGATTCTGGCAACGATTGCAGTATCACGTCAGTAGCCAACTCTTGGCTCAGTGGAAATCCCAGTCTCTGTAGGTTCTCCACATACCCAATCATCTTGAGTGTGTGAGGACCAACTAGATCTTCTTTTGTCATGACTCACTTGAACAACGTCCTAGAAACATTGTATCTCTCTTGCCGTGCCTGATCTTCATACATGTTCCTGAGATGCTGAATCATCTCAATGACACCCATGTTCTCACATTGCCTCTGCAACTCATGGTTCATTGAACATAACATCAAGCACTTTTCATCAATGTCATCATCAGAATGCTTCTTGTAAGCATCCTTTTCTGTCCTTGGTGCATTAGGAGCGGGTTCCTCTGGAATTGGAGTATCCAAGACATAGAGCTTATGCTCTTGAGTGAGAACAATTCTCAATGTCCGATACCAGTCGTGGAAGTTTGTCCCATTTAGCTTGTCCTTGTCAAGGACCGATCGCAAAGAAAAGTTGTTGTTGTTTGTTGCCATTTGTACTACAAAAGGAAAATATGCAATTTTAGTCCAAAAACTCATTTTTGACTTATTTGATTGATTTGAAAATTTTACGATATAATTAGGCCTTTAATTAATTATCGCTCCCACTATTTTAGTTCAAATTGATAGCCCTCACCATCAATTTGGAAGATTGCAGTGTACAAACTTCTAGTGGGCAAGATCCTAAAATCCTCTAAGTCATGAGTCAGCTTTGGCTGATCGCCCACAACATAGATCTCTCAGGTAGGAAACTCTTGCCAATTTCATCATATGCAAATCTTGATAAGATGTCATATGAAACTCCTTGCCATGATCATCTCCATGCCTCAAGGCGCTAGATCCTATCTAGGTCACCTTGTTAAGTCCGACACAAAGCCAACACGATGAATATGCACCCTGCTTCGGCAGAGCCACACATTCATCCTTCACGCTTCCACGAGATAGACGGTGCACCACACTTGGGCATGCCCACACTTGGTCGATGAAGCTTTTCACATGTGTCGCATTTGGAAGGCATCTAAAACTTAATATTTAATGAGGGATTTGGTTTTTATATACATATACATATCCAATCACCACAATACATAGTACATATCATATACATGCTATATCCCACATAAAACATGCAAAACGATAAAAAGCAATGATTATGGCCATCCTAATGTGATTCCTCGAGCCAAGAGGAATCACGATCATCTAGGTCTACATCACATGCAACCTGTACAAGACGAACTCTGTGATTTGCCTTTGGAGTAGATCAATTCATCACATGAATGACTTCCTCGGTTCGGCCCGGTCGTCTGGGTGCCACCAACCGATCAGTTGGCTCCTCCAACCGATCAGTTCGCCTGGTCGTCGTGCATATCCTTATGGCCGCCACCCGCTCATCTCGCTCCTCGAACCGGTCATCAACTGATCGGTTCACTCCTTGAAATGATCGTCTGGAACGTCAACCGATCGGTTCACGCCTTGAACCAATCTTTTCAGCTGTCGTCAGATGTCTGCCAGTCTTCGACATAACAGGAAATAAAATCTATCCTAATATTACATTGCTTAAAAGGGAAACCCCGAGTTACATTCGGGGGGAGCAAAGGTAGGACATAATATTGAATTATTTTGAGTTACATCAGGAATAAGAGTGGGAAGATCGGTGCGCAGACCGAGATGCAAGCAACCACAAACAACCACACACAGATATAGGGGTTTATAGGCCATAATCATGCTACACATGCACCACAAAACTCATTTAAGGGCGACGTGTATCGAGTGCATTAATAATACATATCATATATGTAATTTGGGATTTGTAGATTTAGGATTGAATATGCATAAAGCCAATATTATTCACATCGTATGCAATAAATAAAGGCGACAAACCCAAAATCGATCATGTCGATATTCCTAAAATATAGAACAATTAACGTGGCTCTGATACCACTGTTGGGTTTTAGGGGAGGCAGAGAAGGCAGCGGAAACAAAAATTTTCTACCCCAAACCCGGAACAAGGAAACACGTCAACGTCTATATAATAGGAAAGGATGGTTTGTGGAATCATACCTTGTCCCGAGGCTTGCTCGGCGACAATACCTCGCGCCTTGTGCGGTCTTCAAAGTCTGGTCTTCTACGGTGTCTGTACAGCTCCTGGTCGCACCGGGACTGACGACTCCTGATCGCACCGGACTATCGGGTTGACAGTTGTCCTCCTGAGCGGCAGTAACCTCTTGCCTCTGAAGTAGTCCACACGGACCACCTGGAACTCCACACTCCTTGTCCCATAAGGAAGTGGAAGGAGTCACGCCCTCCTGTTGACATACTAGTCGCCAACACACTCTCCTGCCTCCAGTTGCAATTGCAATTGTCTATCCCTTGGTGCGCCTCCCTTTGCGGGTAGCACTTGCTCGGGCTCTCTCAGTTACCAAAACCAGAGAACGACAACTTTGCAGAGCAACTGGTTGCACTGTTCTGTTGTACCCGGAGAAGCCCCCAATACCCCTATATATAGGAGGGTCATGGGACAAGGTTCTCCATCCCGGGCAATGCGAGACTAAAAGTAGGAGTAGAAGGGTTCGAGATTTTCCACAAAAGCAACCAACTCACAACCTGAACTGATCATTTCACAAGTGAACTGGTCAGTTGGGGACCTGAACCGATCGGTTCACAAGTGACCCAGTCGGTTGGGACACCTCAACTGGTCGGTTCCCGATTGACTTTACTTCTTTTGTTTCTAATTGGTATCGAATACCAATCCTATTTCCCAATCAAATTGGGCAATTGAAATGAAAGGAAAATTCTCATCAATCCTACTTTCCCAAGTTGCTTGGTTGCACCAGTTGAATCAATTGTTTCAACACTTGAAGTAATCAGTTCACCCTGGACTTGAGCCGATCGGCTCAACACTTGAGCCGACCGGTTCAACAACCTCAGCCGATCGGTTCATCACATGAGCCAATCGGTTGGGAGTGCAGGTTGTGCAGAATCAGTCAATTGCGATTTCAATCAACCCGATACTCCAATCAACACATCCAACACTTTGAACATTATGATATTGAGCTATCAATTAATTGAGTGTTTAATTGAACTACTAAACTCCTTTAGTAATCAATCTAAACATTGCTTGAGGACAAAACTCCTCTTCCAGGTTAAATCCTATGTGTGTGACCCTGTAGGTCCATTTCACATTGGCAGTGAAATTCCATAACACTTATGACTTCACAAGCAAAGAGTGGTGCCTAGTCACACATCATTGCTACCCAAGTGAAAGTTGAAAGTTGGAGAACAACTTTCAATCCTACAATCTGTGAATGTGTGACAGTGAATGTATAATTCCTTTGTCACTGATTTCTCAAATGAACTCAAGGCATGGAACAATCATCCTGTCAACGTTCATTCACTTTCTTGATCTCAGAGTAGATTGAACGAGATATGTATGACATCAATATCACATACTGATTCACACATGTGTGCGCACGCCTATCTCGATCCTACTCATCAAGTGGCCTTGGATATCAAACTCCCTCAAGAGGGACAAATCCCATATCTATCACTCACCCCTCAAAAGCCCCATGTGTCAAAGCCACCCAATCATCACCTTTATAACAACCCATGTTTCAGGACTATGTTTGATGATGTCAAACTGTGCCCAACGACATGTGTTGAGTGTAGTGATTTTAGGTCAAAGAATCACACTCACCACCATCACTGTGAGTACTGACTATGACTACCATGTCATGGTTCCATGTGTCAAACTCACGGTGGGTCTATCCAGTATACTTGTTCTCTAATAAGTACCAATGTGTTTGGTTTGATATCTCTATATCATGACTAATGAGATTCTGTCATCAACCAACACCACAATCTAGTCTTGTGTGTCATTGTTGTCTATCTACCTTCCACAATGACATCCGACTAGGGACATAACAAGAATGTACAAACTCTTAGCATCCGTATGATTTCATCGTTCAAGTCCTCAACCTGAAAGCATACGTCATTGAGTACTGTCATTCTCTAGACATTCAATATGTTCTATCACTATCTCATATGATTGAACCAGAAAGAATTGGAAGCTTTCCTTTGATGTTTATCAAATCAATCTTAATGTATCCCACCAATCATCCCATGATTGGCTCTCAGGGCATTCATACCAACACAACCAACTCATTTCTAATACTAGTACAAACATATGACACGTAGATGAAAATCATATCAATTAAATTCACATAATTTGACTAGATATATAAAGTTAGTTCAATGTTATGGTTATTTCATAGTTCAAAGAAGTTATCACTGGATGTTTCTAAATTTGAAGTGGTTTATAGTCATGTAATTTTGGTGGTTGTAAGATAACAATGTGGTGAGGGTATTGTGGTTGCTAAGGTTTTTGGAATATGTCTATATGATTATTAAGTGTTTGGCAAGATGGTAGTGAGAGACAAGGGAATAATGACATGAACATTCGTGGTTGTTGAAAGGAATGGTAGTGGGTGGGTAGGACATTTAATGGAGATATTTTATTGAGAAAAGCAATTGAAATCTAAAAATCATGAGAATTTTTCTAGAAGAGAGAGAGTGAAGAAGATAACATTTCAAGATACTCATTTCTTATTGGCCATGATCGAATATTTGTAATTTCTTGGAAAAATCCCTCTTTCAGTAGAGGTATAGATATTCTAATTCATGTAATCAATCACTAGGCTCCTCTTTAACCATGACTATTGTGTGATCAATTTAGAAACATGTCACCATATATGTCATATAAACCAATCAATCCATGCTAAGTTTTTGTCTTGCTAAATCCTACAAAATTATCACAATCCAAATAATCATCACAATTATGTAATTATCAATATCAATGAACAGAATGATTGATCATGTATTACAAATAAAAACTCAGGCAAACAAGGAGAATTTTCTTGATAGAGAACAATCATTATGTTATAATTCGAGCGAGATGAACCTATTGGGATCTTTTGACAAACCTCTGAGTGCATGCAATGAAACCCTGCACCATGATGGGCTTAGAAATGGGGATATCCCCAAAAATGTTATGGTGTAATGTTCTCAAAAGGTGCTAGTTTAGTAATATTTTTTGTTCTTTTCTTGAAATTTTATTTTTCAAAGTGAGCCATTTTGATTTTACTCCTAGGAATTAGGGGTGGGCATAGTTCAATTTGATTTAATTTGTGTTTTGCTTAGTATACCATTTTAGATACAAACTTGTGAAAACTTTGAAACAAAATCAAACCATTAACTAGTTCGAAATTAAGCTAAATCAAACATTTAATGTGTAGTTTGGTTCGGTTACTTTTGGTTTCAGAATGCTACCTAAAATTTATATTAAAATTATTTCACAATGAAAAAATGAATCTAAACAAAGTGGAGTGAAATTAAGGCTTTTGGAAGAATTGAGCATAATGAAGAAAGTATGGTTAGAAACTCTATTTCTAACATAAAATAAGTTAGCCTATATTCAATTGATTGTATGTTTACATTATCTGCAATAGCTTGGTTATGTAACTAAATTTGGACTTAAATTGATGATAACTTGATATTTGATTTCTTTTCCTTCTCGATTAGATGTTCATGCATCTTTTGGAGTAAAGCTTAACTATACTCTTGATATCACTAGGTATTTAGGTTATTGATAGTGAATAGTTCAGATATAAGGTACTTTTATTTATGTTAGTGAAATTATGTTTTTTTAGAGAAATATTATTGAAGGATGCCAATTATACTTATTTTAGTCTAAAATTAAGGGTACCTTGGGTGAATCTTGAATGAAAAGTCGAATTTGATGAATTTTCATAAAACATAGCATGATTTATTTTGCCGCTTTAAATATATTTTAATTATTGAATGTGAGCTATGTAGTTTAGATGGTTAATGCAATTTTATTAGAAAAACTAATGGCATATATGAGTACCGTCCTGACTATCTTAGATAATTGAAGCCTCACTACATAATTATATGTTGATGGTAATTCAAGATATCCAAATATGAATCCAGGTGATGAATATAGATCCCTTAATATTGTTGTGGATTTAAATAATGATTATATGTCTAGTTGTGGACAAGTAACACCTTAAGTAACCAAAACTGTTTGCTTAATGAGATAGTGTAAAAACAAAATAATTAATAGTTGTATTATTACCAATTGGATAATGATTATTAAAATGAACAAGATTCCACCATTAATAAATTGAAATGAAGTATAATCTAGTAAGGAATGTGGAGCATAATGAGTTACATTCAATGTTTAAGGAACAAAGTTGTTTCTCCTTATTGTAGATTATAAATGCTACGAGAAAGAAAACTAGACAATGGATCAAATTCTTCAAATAAATTTATGTGTGTACTTGGAAAGCCCCACTCAGGCGAGTAACTTTATTGTAGTGTGAACTATCACACAATAATACTAGAATCCATGTGAGTAAAAATTCAAAATAAATTTTCATTTTATTCATAAAGCACATTTTTAAAAACTCACAATAAAAAGATTAAAAACTCTAAGTAAAAGAGATACAATCAACCTAATAAATAGACATGAATTTCACACCAGTTAGACCAAGAACAAATCCTAATTGGGTTTTGAAAATTTTGAGTTTATCAAACACAAATACTTACATAGGCTTGAAATGCTATGGTTTTTTAAATTGTTGCACCCAAAAGTTTGAAATATTTTGGACTTTGAACTATTGGTGTTTGAAAATGATTGCTACCAAAAAACTCAATTTTTGGAAGCGTTTTGATGCTATTTGGGTTCTGAAAAAATGAGTAACAATGAGTTAAAATTTTGGTTGCATTATATTTTGGGATTTCAAAAGTAGTTAAGAAGGTTGTCTAAAAATAATATTTCTTTGGATTTTGTCCCTCATAAGATGTATCACATATATCGTCAATATCCCCATATTCTTACAAAGGTTAATAATGAAGATCCTTACGTTCACTAGGGATACTTTTTCTTTATCCTACTTAGGTCTTTGGGTTCACCCGAGATACTACCCTTAATATAAATCACGAATCACCATAGTCACATTCGATTATAGTATAAGGGAGTAGTCATCTTTGGGAATAATTATGACCTAGTTGAGCTAGGTTTGGGCCATTATTGAAGTATTGTCATCTTTCAAAATGGGTAGTTTGAGTGTTTCTCTTCCCTACTTGACACCTTATGAGAATGAGGGAACATAGTGTTAGATTTTTGTTTTTAATTTTGTAACTCACATGATGTAGTATATAATGGACAAAGGGAAGAAAATGTGAATACATCAGAAAATACTAGAAATTGACAAAATGAAGCTAAATAAATTTTGATCAAATGATATTTGTCTAAGTAAAATGGTCTAGTCAACCTGCAAGGCAATTAAATAATTAGTTCACTATGGGGTCGTCCTGAGGGAGTATTCACTTAATGTAATAGCAAAAGAACATTTTAAGCAATTTAATTATTGATACTTAGAGAGGCCAATGACGGGATATGCCCGGATGGATGCACCAACGATCTTCTTTTTTTTGTAAGTAAGTTAGTAAAAAATAAAAGAGGAAAAGTATAGGAAGCATGGCCTAGTTGCATGTTCTTCATGATCCTGTTTTCATAGTTTACCAATAAAAAAAGGAAAACGAGAAAGGAAAAAGAAATATAGTGTGGGAGTTCCTATAGAAATATGAGATTGCCTTAGATAGGAGGACACACTATAAAAAAGCAAACTGGCTTTTGATCAATGATGGTCGGTTGAGAAATTTACAATTGAAGCAAAGATAAGGATGCCATTTTTATGAATATATACCTCATTCAAGACTTGATTTAAATGGTGATTATCCCCATACCTTTTAGGTGGGAATGCTTGAGGAGCGCACCCCATTATCCTAGATGTTTCATCTTCCCTGTCTCATGCCCCTTCTCATGTTAAACCTATAAAAGTAATTAAAAGTTGATTCCTCCCACCTTGAGGATTTTGGGAGTCATTAGTCCCCAAAATGTTACCCTTACAATCACTATAAAGTCATGGTCATCACCTTGAATGAACTCCCATCCTTTATTCCAATCTTTAATCATAGGATTGCAACTCCATCTCACAACAAGAGCATGCTAAGTCTAAAGGGGCGTGTACTATAAGGGCTATGAGGAAAACACACAAAACAATAATAAAATCAGTCAATCCTCATAAAGGAGGAGACCCCAAATGAAAAAGGCTTAGAACCAAGGTTCCCCTAGTAACCTGTTATTTCAAGGGTGGAGAAGTCGTGCAGTCCCATGCACAATAAAACATGCAAAAATGTGGGGATGCACTAGAAGCACCCCGGTTTCAATACTCAATATCATTGGAATTGCAGAAACTTCAGTGCTACTCATTAAATAATTTGTCGGTGTCTTTTTCTTCTATTTTAAATACTATTTGTTAGGCATCTTGAATCATTCACAAAGCGTAGATGAATGAGTTTCTAAATAAAGTAACCACTTTATTTAAAAGGGAAATATTCAAAAAACTATATCAAGATTTTTAAAATAGGTGGATAAAGAAAAATGAATGTCCAAAGATCAAGTTAAGGAACCATGGGAAAGGTATTAGGAACCCCTTTGTGCCAAAACTCGATAATTTCAACCTTGTAAGGTAAAAAGGGAATACTACATTATAAAAAAATTCCTTAAATGCAACATGGGGTGTATGATATGAATGCATATTAGTATCTAAGAAATAATACTAATAATAATTTATAATGAATCATAAATCTCGAGTGATCTTATCATCACAACATCATGAGTTATGTAAAATGTGAGAAAAGAAGCAATATACATTGTAGCTAGACACATTCTACCTTGTGTGAACATCATGCAAGTGATGAAGTATCATTCTTCTTTGTTTATGTACGAAGGAAAACAAATTAGAACCTTTCAAGGTGAGGATTTACTTCCTTAATCCAACATGTCCCTAACACGAGGAGATGTTTTAGGGTTTAAGAGGTGGATATGAAGTTTGTGGGTGCTACGAATTTAGGTTGTTGGTTCTCTCAGTTCCCATAGCTAACCTCAATAAATGAAAGCCTATAGTCATTTATATAGATGTTTGGGGATGTATTAGGATTAGACACAAGTTAAACCTAAAATTCTTTGTAATTATCAAAACAATATCTCAAAATATAGGGATTTCCTCCGCAGATGTGTTCCCTATATATGGGTATTTTTGAAGAATCACTTAGCGATCTTCGTCAACGTTGGCATCACATGATGGGTAAAGAGGCATGTATATTTTATAGGTGCCAACGATAGTGATTTGGATGATGTCATGTTGAAGTGAGGGGAATGATTATTATTTCATGATGGAGTAGGGCAATCTCAAGGGGATGTACATATGTTGTATGCCCTCATTGACCTCAATTTTGCAAACCTTTTACTGTATTGATGTAGCAAATGATTTTTCATTAAGAAAGGAGACAAGGGTGGACACCTTTGTGTGCCCACTTAGTCTTCATTGATTATAGTGTGAACAAGAGAGTTTATTTGGGTTATTTGAGTTAGATTTAGGCGGAAACATCACGTAATGGCTGAGGTAGAGCTTTATCCAAACAAGGTAGCTCGCAATAGAACATCGATTGAGTGGATGTTTGTTTGAGTTATCATCATATCCTTTTGTAAAATTTGTTATTTGAATAGTAAGTATGACCCCTAATCCTAGTTGAGATTAGGAACCTTCTTTGATCAATCCATGTGGTCTCTCTCAATCATTGTAATCCTTTAATCATTTCTATTATTTGATCATTTATCTCATCAGATGTTTGATGGTCTTTTGGATTAATTGAGCATTGTATATAATCATTTCCCTATGTCCCGGCATCCATAGGGATGTACCTCACATATTTAAGATGTTCATATGGTTTTTTCTCAATCCAACACAACTTCCAGTGCATATTACAGACAAATTTCGGTAACCATAAATACATCAAAGTTAACTGCTAGATCTCTTGTGATCTGACAACATCCACATACTTCAGTTTGATTTGTTATCACTAATCGAGAATTTTCACGATTTGTAATATGTCTGACAATCAGATTTCAATATACCAAAAATAAAGTTTCAACGAGTGATCTTTATGCTTACTCCATTAGCCCAATAGCAACCATTGCGTTTGCAAGATGAACATCGCCAAAAGTGGGGTGTGTGCATGGGCGTATTCAGAGGGGGGCTACCAGGGATGAAGCCCCCCTCCCCCAATGCCAAATGTTCAATTAACTCCTATTATTTGTGGTTCAAGATAATGAGAAACCCAATATGTAACTTAGTTTTCCTTCACGTATTCATGAATAACTGCTGAAAGAATTCATGAATAACTGCTAAAAGATCTGCATATCCTCCAATCACAACATCTATAGGAGGAACAAATTGTAAACATAAAGTTATAGTGGAATGATAACTCACTATTAGAATGGGGTAGAGAGAGAGAGAGTTAGCCAATTCAGCAATAGAAAAAAAGTGTTGTCAACGTTGAACATACAGAGAACGAGAAAGTCCAAATTAGATAAGAATAAAAAAAGGAGACATGTATGGTCAAATGATTAATCGATGACTCTTTTTCTCAAGATGCTTATGGTAATGTTACATCTTGTAACCGTGTGGACATTAAGACCATCGCCCGTTGAACACATAATGGAGTTGTTTTGATGTGGCATTGCAATGATCAGAATTATACAATTAATTATCATTTTAGGAGTACATTCTAAGAATTACTTTAATTGTGTGATAAATGTCCCTTACATTGATCGTAGTAGCAGTAGTGAGGGTGGATGATAACGTATCTAATGTTGGTTCATATCATGGGTCTAATAAGTATCATTGATCTACATCACATGCAAAATCCGAGCTACTTGTCTTTAGGGTTAGTCGCCTGGAGCTTGATCATGTTCTCCTATAGCACTCTCCTCAATATCTTTCCAGAGGGTGACTTGGGGATGGTGTCAACGAACCGCATCACCCTGACTTTCTTGTAGGATGCCACATTGGATGCCACATACCTCATGAGATCATCCACACTCTCTGTGGCTCCCGTAGTCATCACAACGCAAGCCGATGGGATCTCCCCTGCTTCCTTATCTGACAACCTACAAGAAAACATCACAAAATTTTAAAAAGAAGTAGGGTTAAAAACATACAAATGATAGACCGAATTTATAGTATCCTATTTTTGTATAAAATAAACAAAATAAAATATAATGATATGAGTGTGAATTCCCTACAATTTTAATCTTAGTTTAAATAATCTATCGTTTCCATCCTTTCATATTACCCTACGATAATGTGAACTAAAAAATAAAAAAGACCTTATAATCAAGTAATAATTATAGGCCCTCTCATTGAATTGATCTTGGTATAATCACCTTTCTACCATTTGTTTATGTAATTTTTTGTTGGTGTGATTGAAAATACTTTTGTTAGCAACCATGATAGACAAATTACGATGACAAATTCATTTAGTAGAAGTATTAGATAAACATATTAGATTGTGGGTCCTAGATGACAAGAAGAGGAAATAGTAGAAGATTAATGTTTTGAGTCCATGGTTTAATCACCCTAAAATGTAATTTATGATTTTATATAATTAATAAAATATAATAAACCTTTATGAGTTTTTAGAATGTCAGAGATTATGTGCTAATTCTCAAACCCACATGTCATTCTTATACTCCCACTTGTTGATTTCCAATGTGGAGTAGGACATGAACAAGTACACTCAAATTCCTTTTACAACTGTAATTTGTATACATTATGTATATACATTATATGCCATTTCAATGAGGTGAACGAAACTAATCACTAAAGTCTCAACCTTAGTCATATTTTTCTTAACTTATGACATGATATTTTTCATGACTCCCTACATTCCTCTTGATGTATACTATCATACAACTAATTACCATTCTGTTTGACTATGACCTCCATAGTGATTACACTTCCAACTCCTCACACTTCGGTATTAAGTTTGCATAAAAATTTAACTTTTTGTCTCATCCCCCCTTACCGTGATTTTGTAGATCTTCTGCTGAGTGTGTGGGAGGCTTGTTCATTTCACAATTGGCATTTATAATCACCATCCAAACAAACAAGATGTTATACATGTAGCGTTGCTTCGATGGTGACATTGTAGTGTCCATAAACAATCACTCCAACGAGAGATTTGTGTTTGGAGTGATAACTAGTTTTTCTTTTCCAAATTTTTGATGGACTACCATATAGTCATCTTGTAACCATGTGGACATTAAGACCATCGTGAGTTGTTTCCATGTGGCATTGCAATGATAAAAATTATACGATTAATTCTCATTTTATGAGTACATTCCAAGAATTATTTTAATTGTGGGATAAATGTCCCTTACATTGATCGTAGTAGTAGTAGTGAGGGTGAACGATAAGTATATCTAATGTTGCTTCATATCATGGGTATAATAAGTGTCATTGATCCACATCACATGCAGAATCCGAGCTACTTGTCTTTAGGGTTAGTCGCCAGGAGCTTGATCACGTTCTCCTTTAGCACCCTCCTCACTATCTTTCTAGAGGGCGACTTGGGGATGGTATCGATGGACCGCAACACCCTGACTTTCTTGTAGGATGCCACATTTGATGCCATATACCTCATCATATTGTCCTCACTCTCTGTGGCTCCCGTAGTCATCATGATGTGTATCGATGGGATCTCCCCTGCTTCCTCGTCTGACAACCTGCAAGAAAACATCACAAAATTTTAAAAAGAAGTAGGGTTAAAAACATACAAACGATAAACCTAATTTATAGTATCCTATTTTTGTATGAAATAAACAAAATTAAATATAATGATATGAGTTTGAATTCCCTACAATTTTAATATTAGTTTAATTAATCTAGCATTTCCATCCTTTCATATTACCCTACGATAATGTGAACTCAAAAATAAAAAATACCTTATAATCAAGTAATCATTATAGACCCTCTCATTGAATTGATCTTGGTACATTCACCTTTCTACCATTTGTTTATATAATTTCTTGTTGGTGTGATTTAAATACAGTTGTTAGCAACCATGATAGGTGAATTACAATGACAAATTCATTTAGTAGAAGTGTTACATAAACATATTAGATTGTGAGTCCTAGATGACAAGAAGAGCAAATAGTAGAACATTAATGTTTTGAGTCCATGTTTTAATCACCCTAAAATGTAATTTATGAGTTTATATCAATAATAAAATCTAAAAAACCTTTATGATGTTTTAGAATGTCTGAGATTATGTGCTAATTCTCAAACCCACATGTCATTCTTGTTCTCCCAGTCATTGATTTCCAATGTGGAGTAGGACTTGAACAAGTACACTCAAATTCCTTTTACAATTGTAATTTGAATACATTCTGTATTTACATTATTTGCCATTTCAATGAGGTCAACAAAACTAATCACTAAAGTGTCAACCTTAGTCATATTTTGTTTAACTTATCACATGATATTTTTCATGATTCCCTACATTCCTCTTGATGTATACTATCATACAACTAATTACCATTCTGTTTGACTATGACCTCCATAGTAATTACACTTCCAACTCCTCACACTTCGGTATTAAGTTTGCATAAAGATTTAACTTTTTGTCTCAGCCCCCCTACTGTGATTTTCTAGATCCGCCGATGGGTGTGTGTGAGGCTTGTTCATTTCACAATTGGCATTTATAATCACAATCCAAACAAACAAGATATTAGACATGTAGCGTTGCTTCGATGGTGACATTGTAGTGTCCATAAACAATCACTCCAACGAGAGATTTGTGTTTAGCGTGATAACTAGTTTTTCTTATTCCGAATTTTTGATGGACTACCATATAGTCATCTTGTAACCATGTGGACATTAAGACCATCACGAGTTGTTTTCATGTGGCATTACAATGAGCAGAATTATACGATTAATTCTCATTTTAGGAGTACATTCCAGGAATTATTTTAATTGTGGGATAAATGTCCCTTACATTGATCGTAGTAGTAGTAGTGAGGGTGGATGATAAGTATATATAATGTTGCTTCATATCATGGGTCTAATAAGTATCATTGATCCACATTGCATGTAGAATCCGAGCTGCTTGTCTTTAGGGTTAGTCGCCAGGAGCTTGATCATGTTCTCCTTTAGCATTCCTCAATATCTTTCCAGAGGGTGACTTGGGGACGGTGTCGAAGAACCACAACACCCTGACTTTCTTGTAGGATGCCACATTGGATGCCACATACCTCATCATATCGTGCTCGCTCTCTGTGGCTGTCGTAGTCATCACGACGCAAGTCGATGGGATCTCGCCTGCTTCCTCGTCCGACAACCTGCAAGAAAACATCACAAAATTTTAAAAAGAAGCAGGGTTAAAACATACAAACGATAGACCTAATTTATAGTATCCTATTTTTGTATAAAATAAAAAAAATTAAATATAATGATATGAGTTTGAATTCCCTACAATTTTAATCTTAATTTAACGAATCTATCATCTCCATCCTTTCATATTACCCTACGATAATGTGAACTCAAAAATAAAAAAGACCTTATAATCAAGTAATCATTATAGGCCCTCTCATTGAATTGATCTTGGTACAATTATCTTTCTACCGTTTGTTTATGTAATTTCTTGTTGGTGTGATTGAAAATACAATTGTTAGCAACCATGATAGGCGAATTACAATGGCAAATTCATTTAGTAGAAGTATTACATAAACATATTAGATTGTGGGTCCTAGATGACAAGAAGAGCAAATAGTAGAACATTAATATTTTGAGTCCATGTTTTAATCACCCTAAAATGTAATTTATGAATTTATATAATTAATAAAATATAATAAACCTTTGAGTTTTTAGAATGTCTGAGATTATGTGCTAATTCTCAAATCCACATGTCATTCTTGTGCTCCCACTCGTTGATTTCCAATGTGGAGTAGGACTTGAACAAGAACACTCAAATTCCTTTTACAACTGTAATTTGAATACATTCTATATTTACATTATATGCCATTTCAATGAGGTGAACAAAACTAATCACTAAAGTCTCAACCGTTGTCATATTTTGCTTAACTTATCACATGATATTTTTCATGACTCCCTACATTCCTCTTGATGTATACTATCATACAACTAATTACCATTCTGTTTGACTATGACCTCCATAGTGATTACACTTCCAACTCCTCACACTTCGGTATTAAGTTTGCATAAAATTTAACTTTTTGTCTCAGCCCCCCTTACTATGATTTTGTAGATCTTCCGCTGAGTGTGTGTGAGGCTTGTTCATTTCACAATTGGCATTTATAATCACCATCCAAACAAACAAGATGTTAGACATGTAGCGTTGCTTCGATGGTGACATTGTAGTGTCCATAAACAATCACTCCAACGAGAGATTTGTGTTTGGCGGAATAACTAGTTTTTCTTTTTCCGAATTTTTAGTGGACTACCATATAGTCATCTTGTAACCCCGAGGACATTAAGACCATCTCGAGTTGTTTTCATGTGCCATTGCAATGATCATAATTATACGATTAATTCTCATTTTAGGAGTACATTCTAAGAATTATTTTAATTGTGGGATAAATGTCCCTTACATTGATCATAGTAGCAGTAGTGAGGGTGGATGATAAGTATATCTAATGTTGGTTCATATCATTGGTCTAATAAGTATCGTTGATCCGCATCGCATGCAGAATCCGAGCTATTTGTCTTTAGGGTTAGTCGCCAGGAGCTTGATCATGTTCTCCTTTAGCACCCTCCTCAATATCTTTCCAGAGGGCGACTTGGGGATGGCGTCGACGAACCGCAGCACCCTGACTTTCTTGTAGGACGCCACATTGGACGCCACGTACCTCATCATATCGTCCTCGCTCTCCGTGGCTCCCGTAGTCATCACGACGCAAGCCGATGGGATCTCCCCTGCTTCCTCGTCCGGCAACCTGCAAGAGAACGTCATATAACAGGATTATATCAGAAATGAAGTAGGGTTTCTTTTTACAAGAAGAAGAGCCTCGATCGAGCTCGTGTCATGTTACTTACGGGAAGACGGCGGCGTCTTGGACGGACGGATGTGCCAGGAGAAGAGCCTCCAGTTCCGCCGGAGCAACCTGGAACCCTTTATACTTGATCAACTCCTTGATACGATCCACCACAAACACATCACCATCTTCATCAATATACCCAATATCTCCAGTATGAAGCCACCCCTGCGAATCCACAGTCCGGTTCGTCTCCTCAACATTCTTATAATACCCCTGCATCACACACTGACTCCTCACACAAATCTCTCCAGGTATCCCTCTCGGCAACGACTTCCCAGTCTCCGGATCCACAAACTTCACCTCGATATTCGGCAACACAAACCCAACCGAGTCCTTCTTCGACGCACCATTCTCACCATGCGTCAACGTGATACAACTGTGTTCCGTCAACCCATACGCCTCCTGGACCACGACACCGGGGAACTTCTCCTCAAACGCCGCACGGAGCTCAGGAGCCATCGGCGCCGCCGCAGTCATCACGGCCTTTAGGTTCAGGCCGCTCAGATCGAACTCCGCCATCATAGGGCTCTTCACCATGGCTAGCATGATCGGTGGGACGATGGGGGCGAAGTGCACCTCGTGACGGATAAGGGCGTCCACGAATGTTCGAAGGTCGAACCGTGGCATTACTACGACTTTTCCTTTGTTGCGGAGCGTTGCGCAGCAGATCCCTGTTATGCCGTAGATGTGGAAGAATGGCATAAGGCCTAGGGTTGTCACTTGGCCTATCATTTCTTCGCGGACGCTGTAGAGGGTCGAGCAGAGGTTGGCGACGAGGTTGCGGTGTGTGAGCATTACGCCCTTTGATGCGCCGGTTGTTCCGGAGGAGTAGGGGAGTGCGCAGAGGTCGGTTTGCTGGATTGTTATGCCGGTGCCTAGGACGCCGGGAGGTGGTGATGTACCGTTGTGCTCGGAGCGTGGTGGTGATGGGGTGTTGGTACTGTCCGCGGATTCGAGCAGGTCGGCCCAGATCATGCACGGTGCGGCGCCTTCTTCGTCGGTTGCATTTGGAGAAGTCGCGGAGCAAGGTGGCTCGCCGACGATGATGACGGGGATGAAGCCGCTGGTGGTGGCTGCTGTGTCTTCCTCCGCTTTTCCGTCGCTGCGGCAGCTCGTATTCCTTATGTGCTTCACCTTGTCGTAGGAGGCAGCGGTGGTGACGATGAGTTTGGCCTCGGAGTCATGAACCTGCTTCTCGATCTCCGAAGCAACAGCGAGCGGGTTGGCGCCAGAGAAGACGCCACCTGCGGCCATGATACCAAGAGCGACAACCGGATACAACGCCATGTTCGGAAGAACCACCACAACCACGTGGCCCTTGCGGATGCCAATCCGAGTCAACGCCATGGCGAAGCTCCGTGTCTCCTTCAGGACTTGTCCGTACGTGTACTCGCTCCCACCAGGGAACGCTTCCACAAGTGCCACTTTGTCGGCGTACTTTTCGGCGTCGTGAAGGACGAACTCTGGCAAGGTGAGATCGTCCGGGAATGGTACGGTTGGGACGTTGCTTCGGAAGATGTGCTCTTCTGCTTCCTTGCCGTTGACACCGCAGGCCGCAGTTGCTTCTGATCGGGAAGCCGGAGTAGCACCCATGGTATGGTTCAGCTGGAATGCGAATACAATCAATTTAGGAAGGTCGTTTTTGAGGCGATGCAGATATGTGATGTACGCTGAATGAGCATGTTATATAAGTAGCAACGTCTAGCAAGTCGTTCAAAGACACTTGCACGTACATCGGAGCAGAGCCAACTACTCCAAGAACATGTTCAGGGCATGACTTGGAATATGAACAAGCTATCAAAGAACATGAAAGTTAGTTCAGAAGAGAGATAAATGGTCGCAAGCAGAGGTTCGGAGGAGAACAGGTGGAGCACTGGGAATGCATGTATTGACTCGGTTAAGGCCAACAAACGGCGGTTTAAGTAATAAGTAGATAGTAATTAGGCAGCGCAAGTTCAGTATAACATATGATTGAAACAAGTACATTGGTTGTAGCTAGCTTAGACCAATTAGTTGGCATCCTAGTTGGTTACTAACCTAAAACGTTGTAAGTTTAAAACCCTCATACATTTTGAGTTGTGAGTAAATTTCACATATAGCCAAACTGAATGTAATCCCCAGTATTTCATAAAAAACATGTAGTCTTAGCAACAGATGCAGGAAGAGGCCAACCATCACGGATGGAGAAGGTCGAGGACGTTATAAAGGTCAACGACCACAAGAGGTGCCCTTTCAGATTTCTATCAAAAAGAAGCCTCGGGATCTTGTGTCTCGTGGGGAAACTGTTTCTCACATCGATGAGAGACATTGAGAGAGTAAGAGGGAAAGAGGCAAAGACGCAAAGAAGAGAGGATAACGAAAGAGACAGGGACGGAGACAGGGGTGCACAGGTGAATAATATGAGTGTTTCTGCGCTAAAGCTGACAAGAGAGATAACCAGAAACACTAAATATGTCTCATTAAGTATTTGAGTTTTACACTTTTTTTTTCGTGACCTATATTACTAACTTCTTTACGGTTCATCTGCCCGGGTATTCTCTATAAGGAGATGTTTTGCCGGGAGGTCTTTTGTTGTAGTGACGTATCGATTCATTCTCCTATCTCTTCATGTTGTTCTCTGTTCATAATATTTTAGGTCAAAATTTGATACGAATTCTGTAATATGTTGATTAATGAGTTTCTTCATCAGACATTGATCCTATATTATTTCTCTCACAGATTGTGGGGGAGAGTTTCCACATAAATCTTAGAGTTCATTGTGGTTGTTTGTTCGTGTTTAATATTTTAATTCTTGTATACTGATCTTGCTTATAATGTTGCGCTACATATAATGGATATTGCGTACCTACTCCACACAGGTGTTTCTTCTATTTCTTGTGCATGTTAGAGATACATATATTGGCCTGCATTTCTTTTTAAAGTGGGTGTCAGACATATTGTTAGGTTACACAGACTAGATGGAGAGCGCAAACAATATGGTGAAATTTATGGTGTCTAACTAGCTGACATTGAAGATTAAGATGGAGGATCTTCTTTCTTGTAGTGATTTATATGAACCCATCAATGGAGATGCAAGCAAGCTCGTAGATACAAAAGATGACGACGGGAAAAAGATAGATACAAAAGGTCATAAGAGGTCATGTACCATATTGGGAAGACCAACATGACACCTAGCTCTGAATTGAGAGGTGGCCAATAAGGCACCTAGCTCTAGACTGAGAGGTGGCCTAAAGTCCGCTACAGGGACAAAATCCTAAGAAAGGGTAATACCAAAGGTTGAGTAAACAGTTGAGAAGTTAACTTGTTATACTAACGGTTCTTTTGTTTCACGCCGTTTTAGGATAATCTTCTATTCTGCAAGTAAGAGCAAAATAGATATTCAGGAAAAGAAGGCACTCAAGAAAGAGGCAATAATATAATCTTTGGAGGATTTAGTTAGCTTTCTTTTCATGTTGCAAACTTAGAAAACCGTATTTTGTAATTTCTTTTTGGAAAGTTAATCTTGTACAAACCCATTCCTATCTAGTGAAATTTCTTAATTATTTTTGGTTATTTGCTAAACCTACGGTCTTATATGATTGATAATGGCCCTTGCTCTCTTGGTCCGTCTGAATAGGGGATAAAAGGAGAGGGGATCATTACATTTTGTATCAGAACATGGTTTACCATTAAACCTATATTAATTATTAAATTTTAAGAGTTCTATAAATCCCAAGGGAATTATTAGAATGTTTTCCAAAGATGATGGTGTCTAGAAAGGACCACGATCTGAGGGGGGCAATATTTTCTTCGACATCTCTAGTTGGTTAAGGAGGACTCCCAGGCCCGTACATCTGGCCTGACCAAAGTCAGAGGGCCCGTACATCTGGCTTGGCCAAAGTCAGAGGACTTTACTCGAAATAAGATACCACTAAAATTTCTTATCTAATTTTGTCACTTCTCTACCCACTTCGCTCCCTAAACCCTAGGTACACATATCTGCTCTCTTTAACTCTTCTGAGTAGTACGGTAATGGATATTAGGGATTAAATAATCCTCCTCTAAATGATGTATAGAAGTAGACATAATGATAAAGAGAATGATTTATGGATAAATATTAGATAGAAATAGGGCCGGTTTGGGAAACAACCTTAGCAGGTCAAGAGTATCACAAAACCCTAAGGTATAGGTGGTGGTCCCAAACCTCAACCCTAAACCTTAATCCTATGGTATGAGCAAAGAAGGAGAAAAAAAATAACTCCACCTTAATGAACCTTAAGCAGTGGATAGAAAGAACCCAATAATTTGGATACCATAGTTTTCCCATGCATGTAAGTACATAGGACAAAGCGTGCATGATACATGTGAAGGACTTGGATACACATGTGAAACATAGACAATAAGTGGTTGTATAACCCTTAGTACAATGTTTTGGTGTTCCAACCTAGGGTGGATCAACCCATGAGTGGAGGAAAAGATCTATAAGGGAGTTAAACCCTAAGATCGGGCTATGAATAAAACTCCTTCTGGTAGGTACCCTAGCATGAAATACATCCCCACATCAGTACAAGCAAGTGGAAGTGAGGAGCATCAAGAGGAATTTTGTTTTAGATCAGATGCCCAAAACCTTGTTTGCATACATGATAGGTGGAATAGATGAGACAATTTTAAGAGATGAGTTATATGGTTTATGATGACCTCAGTCGAAAATGATAGCTTGACTTTAGTTTTGAATTTTTTGACAATAAGATTTGACAATACAAGTGTGTGCGTTTCTCTGAATAGGATAAACTAGATGAGGATAAGACATGAATAGACTATAGCCTCAAACTCTTCTACAAAAGGGGACCCCTAGTGTTAGGACCAGTTATAGGGTTAACTCCAGGGGAGAGTGAGACCCAGAGGAAGTCATGAACCTAAACTCCAAGACATGAGGTATTACAAGAAGTATTTGTAAGAAAGGTCTTAAACTAGACAACCCTTGAGTGGATGAGTTTAGTGCTATATGCATGATCCCTGGAGGCTTGTCGTTCCCTAGATGTCCTTGGAAGGACCAAACCATTGAGATAGAGGAAGAGGCTGCCTACACAGATGTCTTTGTGATATGTGTACCTACAATCTAGGTGAAGGAGAGAGAGTCCTAAGATCCTAGAGAGATAAGGAGTGGTAATATGTTGTGAAGCCTCGTGTTCAGGTTGGTAGTTTCTTATGTAGACTTTAAGGGATGTTTACGTGAAAGAGAATGTTGGGAAGAAAATGTCGTAGCATTTTTTGGTTTGGTACATGCTTGAGTGGCTAAGTGATGTAGTTTGGACGACCACTACTAAGGAGGTAAACTCCAGGTTCCTAGACCAAAGAGGGAAAGTGGGGGTATCTGGTGCATATAATGCTCACAAGGTTGGGTGAGTTCATAGAGATTAAGCATGGAACCCCCTTAAGTTTTGGGATAAAGGAAACCCCACTTGGACTGTGAATTATGTTTGATGAGCCACTCACCCAAGGTAGTTTAGCACTACCATGCTATCATATGTATGCATGAAACTGGTCCAACCTTGAGGAATGATGAATTGATACGACATAACAGAAAACTTACAAATGGATTAATAGGTTGTCTACTTGCTAGCCACATGCATGGGTGGAATAATAGGAAATATGCCCACATGTAATGATATAAACTTTGGATTCAAGTTAGGTTTTTGTGTGAACCTTGGTACTGCCAAGTATTAGTTTTATCTTGTCCTGGGAGAGGACCTTTCCTAAAAGAGTGAGTTTCAAAAATTAGTTTAAGAATTGAGGTAAAATTAAATGTCACATAAAACTTGAGAGATTAAGGGCATAAAGCATAAAAGCACATAGATTGAGTATGATTCCTTGCACCCATGTATGCCATATCTAAGGGACATGAGGAAAAATCACCATGGAAGTGATCAATAGAATGGGACCAGGCCCAGAGGGAAAGGTTGCCATGAATCCTATAAAGGAAATTGGATGTGCCTTAAGAGAAGAAGGAAATTTGGGTAAGAGAATCCTGAAGGGTGCAACATGCTTATTAGAGGAACCACAAGAAAAATAAAGTTATGACATCGCAATAGGATCCTAAGTCAATCCTAAGGTCAAGTAGGGAGGAGACCGATGGGAGTAGGAGTTGATTGTTACCTACATGCACAAGACCATATGGTCTGGAGGTAACAACTATCTTTTCTTGAGACCCATGAGTGAGGAGATTGGCCACCTTTATGAGTTCTTGGGGCCCAAGAGAGAGGCACTTCCTAGATGCATAAGGGTGAGATCACCCCAAAAGTACCGACACCCTAGAGACCTTGACGGAATGACTGAGGATCATAAATAGGAGTTATGATATGTCTCATAGGTTATGAGGAAACTTTTTCCTACAAGTGTGCATAGAATGGTGGTATGAGGAGAATGACTAAACCTAATATGAAAATAAGATGATAATGTGCGATGCACCATCTCTACTCTTATAATGGGATGAAGTTTGTAGTTGGACTGCAGTCAAATGCATATTTCATTTCATTATGAGTGTTAGAGATTAGGCAGACACATGCCATATTGGGAATGGAAGTGATATGAGGTATACATTCTTAGGTTGAAATCCTTTCAGGATAACTGAGAATTTGAGGAATTACCACACCCTCAGGAGAGAACATTGGATATGGGTTAGAAAACCTAAGTGAGAAAGGTAAATTAAAAATTTCAAATGAGGATATGTTTACCTAGTAGAATTTGAATTCTATAGGTATAAGGTTGAATCTGGTGATCAAAATAATGGGTGAAAAAGTTGAAGTACTAAATAAATAGTAAATCCAACCTAACTTGTTGATTGAGCTTGTAATATCAAAGATAGATGATCTGGAGTTAGTTGAGATGTAGGGTTTAATGGAGAATCCTCAGACACATCCCTTGATGGGTGTAGATGGTGGAATTCAATATGAAAGTTGTATTTGAGTTCCTGAGGATTCACCCAAATACTCATATCTTGGAAATGGCTCATGGTTCTAAGTATATAGTACACCCTGGCATCACAAAGGTGTTTAAAGTCTTACTATGATTTTATGGTAGCTTAGAATGAAGAGAGGCATAACAACATAAATATCTATTGGATCTAGGGCTCTAGAGGTGGGGGTGAATAGAGCTTTAAAAATTCTCACAAAATAGATTAGACCTTCAAGTTATATCAATTTAAAACCAATAGCCTAAGTGCTATTTGAAGTCCTAACTAACAAGAATTGCAAGGATGAGAGAGATTGAAAGAAAGCACTTGACAAGGTCGTTTAGAGTGGTTCACTCTCCAAACTAGGAGAGAGTCAATCCACTACCTAGAGAGGTCAACCTCTAGGACTTTACAAGTGCTTTCCTCTATATATTCACTAATAAGAGTTACAACACATGACCACCAAAGGACTTACCCATCCAAACACCAAGAGTCTTCCACCTTACCAAGGACTTACCCACTTTGCAAGAGTCTCCCACCTTCTTCCAAGGACTTACCCACTCTTGTACAAGTCTTCAACCTTCAAAGGATTTTCCTACTCTTCTTGGATCTTAAACCTTTGCCTTCTCCTTCACCTGGAGAAGATCTTTACCTCTTCTTCAACCTTGAAGAAGAACAACAATAGCTCCACCTTCACTCAGAGTAGCTTGCTTCACCTTTGATTCATGGAGGAAAGGGGTGGGAAGATGGAATGGAATGAGAGATTTATAAGAACAAGGAAGTAGCTCTCTTACAAATAGCCTATCTCACTCATAGTCATGAAATGAAGTGTAAACTAGAGAGAGAAAGGGGCTTAAGGAGTTGCAACACACTCAAATATAGCAAGGACTTAGAATAGCATGAATGAGCAAACTTGGAATGAACTCCAAGGGTACCTATTTCTAGTTGGGGGTGTTCCCTTGAATGTGGGATCACTTAGGGTCAAAATATAGCCGTTTTCGAAGTTGAAATGGATCCATTCTCACCCAACATAGCTCACCAATAGTTATAATCACTTTTTCTACATTTTTTGTATCGTACATTAGGTTGAGTTTTGATAAAGGTAACTTGACCGATCCACTAAATGACAAAGCCAATTTTCAAACTATCGGTCGAGTTTGTTCTGGGCAACTCAACTAAGAAACTTGACTCATGTGCCAAAATCAGTTTTTCTTAGTGAGTCAGCCAGTCGAGTTCTATGAGTGTGCAACTTGACTGATGGGTCATCTTGAAAAAATCCATCTTAGGATCGGTTGAGTTTCCAACTCGACCGATGAACAACCTGTGACAAATTTTCTAAATTGACATATGAGTGATTAAACCTTGGAATTAAGTGTCCCTAATTTTTTCTCATCTTAGTTACAAGTCGTATCATCAATACAAGTGATTACAAAAATTATCTAAGGTCATTTGGAGTGATTTCCCAAATTACACACTTGCATTGAATTTGACTTGAACTTGAACAAGCTAGGTCTTGTATAATTTGATCATTTTCATGTACTTAAAGCCTGAAATCAATCTTTAACAAACATATTAGAAACATAGGAATGGAATGGTTAAGTCATTATAAAAATGTGGGCAATATATAAATCTCTAGTCAACATTCTCCCCCTTTTTGACAATGACAAACCATTCCTCAATCATATTGAAAAGGATATTTAAGTTATACCTTTGCCTTGTGAATTTCAAGGGGATTCAAGATTTTGAACAATGTGAATTGGTCCCCCTCAATATATACTTATTTTAACATGCTTAGTTAGTCTATCTACACAAAGTAACATGACATACATATACTATATGGTCATTTATCCAATCACGTGATAAAACATATAATGAATAAGAAAAGGATCACATAGGCAATAAAAACAATATGGTTGAGCTTCAAAACATTGAACTTCTCTCACCCTTTTGACATTATCAAAAAGGAAGGGGGTAGAAGAGCACAGAAATAGGTCTTCACCAAGCACAACCAAGCAAATATCTATAACATGCAATCTCAAAGCATACACCAAAAAAGAGACAAGAGAAACAAACAATCGAAGTCATAATAAAAATATGGTAAAACATGACACCAACCTAGTAAATTAGAGAGTAAGTGTACAAGGGATTAAGATTAGAACCCATAAATCAAGTTCTTATAAAACAACTACAAGCCAAAATGATGAAATCAAGATGATAAAATAGTACAGCTCAAAACATGTGCCTAGATGTTTCTAATACAAAATAGCCTAGAAAGATATATATGATCAACAACTAGACTAAAAACTAGAACAACTAAACATCTAGGTCATCTATGTCTACATCATCCACAACAACATCAGGATCAGAGGTGTTAGACTCGTAGTCATCATCTTTGTATGAAGGTGCAACAACATCACCTTCATCACCAAAGTCACCAGCAAAGTCGTTGGAGCCAACATCATCATCATCCTCATCAACTTCCTCATCAACATCCTCCTCATTAGTCTGGTCTGACATCTCTTCATCGGTAGAGGGACTGAAACCATGATCGAGCCAATGTCCATTTTGCTCACCCCAAGACATACCAAGAGCATGGAGCTCATTGGGCTGTGGGAAGGAGCATAACTACTGAGGCCAGCAAGCAGAGTGGCCAAGGGGCCATCTGTTAGAGGCAATACACCGGGGGTAGATCCACCAACATCAGGGGGTGCAGTAGAGGAAGGTGCAGGTGGAGGGGTAGGGTAAAAGTGATCATATGAATAGGATGCATAGTCACCTCTTGGGTAGGGCTGGTAGGTAGGATAGGGATGTGTACATGACATGTTCATTTTGGACATGATGGAACAAAGATCCTGATGCAGGTGCTCCTGAACCTGAAGGTTGTATGTCTGTTGATGCATCATGTAGCCCATAAGGGGTTCATTAGATACATGAAACGAGGCATGGGTAGGTCAGGTAGGCTGAGGTGGTGGAGGTTCTTGGGTAGAGGCAGAGGTAGAGGCACCCAGGGTGGTGGAGGATAGGATAAGCACATACTTTTTAAGAGTGGTCTCACTGATGCAAACTCCTTTTCAGGCAAGTTTGTAGTGAAGGTCGTGGAAAAGAGATTTGTCAGTGGCAAGATGGAATAGACCTCATGTCAAGGTAGGATAGGGTGGGTGGGTGCCACGAGTGTTCTTTCCTGGGTCAAATCAGGTCAAATGATGGAGAAAATATCTTGACCACTTGACTCTGATGTTCTTCAAGAGACAATACATGATTACCGTAGTGTTTTCTACAATCTCAGTCTCATTCTTCTTTGGGTGAATATTGCAGTTAACGACTAGGGCAAGGCTGTGTCTCTTGAGGTCCAAGATAGAGGAGGGAAGGGTGCACTTCTTCCTATATGGGAATTGAGGCTTCTTCAAGAACTTATGAATGTAAGGAAGAGTAAGATCATATTGATTGTAGAAGGCCTCATGCTCAATAAGGTCAAAATATTCTGGGTAGTCCTTATGCCAGGTGTCAGTCACTTCAGTACCTGAAAAGAAGATGTTTAGGGTATCCTCAGAGACTTGAAATTTCTTTCCAACTATCATAGATGGGAGGAATACTTGAGTATTAGGCGGGGGTACGAGGGTGTCATAATTCCAACGCAAATTTGTGTAGAATTCATGAATAACTTTGGTGCTAGTGATCAAATTGTTATAGCATGCGCGTTCAACACCCAAGGAAGAGATATGGTGATCATAAAGAAACTCCGCTACTTGATCTATGACCTCTTTTCTACGCGGTCTAGGCTCAAATAGGGCACAAAAAGGGAAAGGGTTCCTAGGAAGGATCTCCTTATAACTATTTAGAGCCTCATTTGAGACGAAGAAAGTGTCATCAAACGGAATCAAGTGGGAGGTGGATGAATATTAAGGTGCATTAGCAGGGGAGGCTCTCTTCCTCCTATTGGATGCCATAGAGACGAAACGGAGAGGAAGGAGAGAGGAAAAGCTAAGGAATCACCACCAAAACCTATCAACAGACCTGGGTTTGCAAAGGGTTAGGTCAAAGGAGGTCAAACTAGGCTGAGCTAGGGCTAGGGAGAGGAAGGTCAGGGCTAGGGTTGAGAGCTTAGGGGAGCTAGAGGTCGGATTGGTTGACTTTTCTCTAGTTGAGAGGGAGAATAGTCGACTAAACCCATCTTAAGTTTTCTCCAACCCATCCATCGGTCAAGTTCTGTGAACTCAAAAACTCGTCTGATAGGCTCTTTTAAAAAGCTCTCGACCTTCGATTGGTCGAGTTGGAAACTCGACAGATGGTCAACCGGACCTAAACTCAGAAAACCTACTTTCTAGCCATTAGAGTGCTAATTAAATTTATTGTAACATCCTAGGATTTGAGGCCTCGGATAAAACACTCTTAAAAGGAATGATTGAACTACCCATATCACCAAGGTGCACCTCCTTTTCCGGGAGCCCATCACTAAAGAACTCCATAGTTAAGCCTGTTCAGCTTGGAGTAGTACTAGGATGGGTGACCAGTCAGGAAGTTGATCCTGGCTTGCGCGTGACTGTGGATAAAGCACGCAATTAAGGCTAGTGGTGGTCTGTGGGGCCAGTCATCATTCCTGAAACTCTACTAGAGCCTTGGGCAGTGAGCCCAAGCATTACAAATGGTATTAGAGCCATAACCCCTCCAGTAGGTGGGGCCCACATGGGCATGTGACATGCCAGTCTTGAGTCGTGCGGTCCAGGCATGTAGGAAAGGGTTGTCCATGGTTGACGTAGCCACCCTTGCACTGGTATTCCGTGATCGGGAGTTGGGTGTCCACTGGCCATTGTGGGTCCGCACTGAAATGGGGAAGAGATTATGAGGCCTTATAGTTGAGCCTTGATGAGGACGTCAAGAGTCTAAGTGGGGGAGATTGTAACATCCTAGGATTTGAGGTCTTAGATAAAACACTCTTAAAAGGAATGATTGGACTACCCATATCACCAAGGTGCACCTCCTTTTCCGGGAGCCCATGACTAAAGAACTCCATAGTTAAGTGTGCTCAGCTTGGAGTAGTACTAGGATGGGTGACTAGTCCAGAAGTTGATCCTGGCTTGCGCGTGAGTGTGGATAAAGCACACAGTTAAGGCTAGTGGTGGTCTGTGGGGCTAGTCGTCATTCCTGAAACTCTACTAGAGCCTTGGGAAGTGGGCCCAAGCGTTATGGAAAATGAGCAACGTGGAGCTCTCTGATTGGCCGGGAAGGTATTTCCTTTATTAATTCGTAATTAAATATTGGTAACTCTGATTAGGACAAGTAATATATGGAAATTTATCCTCAGAATGAGAGGAATCCAATAAAAATAGTTTTAAAGTCTAATTCCTTTTGCAATTCAAAAAGTAGTGTAAGTTATCAACTTTAATGAATTAAAGTTTAAGAAACTCTACTTTGAGGTGATTAATGTAAGTACTAGAGTTTAATGGATGATTAAAGTTGATGATTAACCTATTAATTGCAAAAGGGTACATTAAGAACAAAAAGGAAGAACTTTGCACGTAATTGGTTTAATTAGAAGTTCATTTGCATAAATACACTTTAATGGGCCTTGAAACCCTAATATTGGTAAATGTGACTCTTAATGGCTTTAATTATTCGAAATCATGAATAAAGCTAAGATTTGATGATTTTAAGATATTTCGAGTATAAAAGTTCCTAATTGGGGATAAATACCCTTAATGTAATAATTAGGGTTTTCTAATGGATTAAGGTGGAATTAATGACAAATAGAGTTCATATGTAAATTAGATCATAATGAACTATGAATTGATGATAATGAGCATGATTCTGTCATGGATTAAAATGATAAAAATGGTAGCTTTAATGTAAACGAGGCTTAATGGACTTAATTGATGATTAATTGTGATGTTTCTGAAATTAAGGTTATATGTTGTTAAAAGGTAACCTTAATAGCTTTCATGAAGGATATATGAGAAAGTAGGGTTTAAAAGAGTAAAATGAAGTAAAAACCCTAATTGCAAAGTAAACCCTAAAAGATGTAGAAATCCTAAAAAGGAATAGAAACCTTAAGTAGAAAGATGTTTGAATAGATTTTGATAAAAAGGAATTGGATGTGATTTTAGGATTCTTGTACTTGCTTGATTGGATTTCCCTTCTTGGTTGATTCTATCTCAAATTTTCCTGACAGGTATGTGGTTACACTTATGAATATCTCGAGTTAGTTTTTCAAGGTTTTCCAAAGTTTTCATCGATGTCATGAATTAATTGTTGGATGAATTTAATTCATGCAAACTATAATGTGGATATGACTATCACATAAGATATGTGCCTGCTAGCTTAGATCCTGGTCCCCTCTGTGGCTTGATAGTTGACCTAGTACATGGCTACCTATGGGGTAGGTCCATCAGGTCTTTGGATGACTTAGTACATGGCAACCAATGGGGTAGGTCCATCAAGTCAAATTGAGTTAGATATTGGGCTTCCTTCAGGTAGTGCCATGCGACTCTATTACCCTATGTATTGGCTACCTGTAAGGTAGGACCATGGGGTAAGCATCTACCTGAAAGAGACGTAGCATACAAATCCACTGTAGGGAGAGCACAGAGTTAGGGGATAGGTAAGGATTGAGTAGTATGGCTTAAAATGTAATCTTGGTTGTTAAATGTTTAATTGCATGATTACGTTGTTAACATAGTTGCACATTATTTGTTTCCCCCACATACCAGGTTCTGCTGACCGACGTTTTGTTTGTCGGTGTTTTAGGTACAAGTGAAAAGAACAAACAGTAAAGTGGCATATGTGGAATTAAATGAGAATTAAAGTGCAAAGGAGGATTAGTTAGATTAGTATCTGTGTGGATAGAAGTTTAGAAATCCCAGTTTTCAAAAGGTATGCAAAGTTTTATTTTTACCATATTTTAGTATAGTTGGTAGAATTTAATAATTGTTATTGATTATTTGTCGAACCTTTGATCCTGTTAATTAGGATAATGGCTCTGACCTTTCGGTCTCCCTTAATTGGGGGTTACCGGGAGGCGGGGTCGTTACATTTATTTTTCAAGTCCATTATATATTTTGAACATACTTAGGCACATATCACTCATCATTGGGTACTATTTTGTGATAAAACATGTGTTTTCAAAAAATACCCAAAAAAGGAGAAAAAAAGGCAAAAATGAACATGAAAAACTGGAATTTTAGCATATTAGCAAGCAATGATGATCAAAACATAGGCCAAACATATAGGATAGATGACAACTAGCTAGAAGGCATATCAGATTCATTCAAAGAAGTTATGAGAAGTTTAGATCTAATAAAGTTAAATTGATGTCTAGCTAGAGGTTTAGTAAAAATGTCCACCAACTGATTTTCCGTGTCCACACTGCATGATATAGATATCCTTCTTGGCAATGTGATCATGGAGAAAATGATGGTGAACCTCTATATATTTAGCTGTACTATGCAAGATAGGGTTATATGAAAAGTTAATTGCACTATTATTATCACAATAGATAGGAGGAGCATCAAAATGAATGTTAAAGTATTGGAGCATTTGCTTCATCCATAGGACCCAGGAACAACAACTCCCGGTTGTAATGTATTCAACCTCAGTGGTTGATAATGCCACTGTGCTCTATTTCTTGGAAAACCAAGACACCAAGCATGGTCCTAGGAGAAAACAAGTGCCACTTTTGCACTTTCTATCAATTAAGCACCCTACATAATCCGTATCACTATAACTAGTAAGAGTAAAGTCCCTTGACTTGGGATACCATAGTCCAAAATTTTGGGTTTCGGCTAAGTACCTTAAAATCCTTTTAACAACTGTAAGATGTGATTTCATAGGATTTGATTGAAAGTGAGCACACAAGCCAACACTAAACATTATATCAGGTCTCGAGTTAGTTAAGTAAAGTAAACTTCCAATCATACCTCTATAGAGCTTCTCATCTACCATTTCACCTTCTTCATATTTGTCAAGTTTGGCGGTGTTTGACATGGGTGCGTCCATCAGCTTGGTGTTTTTCATCCCAAAGCCCTTGAGTAGTTCACTTGTGTACTTGATTTGGTTGATGATGTTTCCATCTTTTGTTTGTTTGATTTGAAAGATGAGGAAGAACGTGACTCACCCATCATACTCATCTGAAATTCACTCTGCATAAGATCACTAAATTATTTGCAAAGATCAAGGTTAGTTCCACCAAAAATGAATCAACATATATTTGTATGATAAGAAAATTGTTCGAAGTGTGATTTAGAAATAGGGTACAATCCACTTTGCCCATGATATACCCATGATCAAACAAAAATCTCTTTAATTTCTCATACCAAGCTCTAGGTGCTTGTTTGAGTCCATAGAGAGATTTTTGCAAGAAATAAACATGGTTAGGTAGACTATCATGTTCAAAGCCTGGGGGTTGTGCAACATACACTTCCTCCTCGATTGTACCATTCAAAAACACACTTTAAACCTCCATTTGATACAGAAAAAGTTTTTATAACTAGCAAATGTAAGTAACATACGAATGGACTCAAGTCTAGCTACATGTGCATATGTTTCATTAAAATCTATGTCACAGAACCTTTCTTACCCCAATCCCAATCCCACTGCCTAGACAGTAGAAAAAGGATTGAAGCGCCCGTCCCTGAGTGGCCCAATAGGATCAATCAAACTGGCATATACAATAAGAAATAAATAACTCAAAAACTAGATATTTAAAGAACAACTAACCTAATATGGAGATTTTACCAATATATCTTTGTCATCAAAATGTATGAGTGTGGAAGCGATCTTATTCAGTATTTCCTAAAATCAAGAAAATCAAGACAATCATGCAATTGCATGGTACGCTATCAAAATCAAGAAAAGCGATTTATAACAAAATATTATACTTGGCAGGACTTATATTCAAAAGAAATAACAAGCAATTTGCAAAACCAAAGTTTATTTGACTAGTTTTTCAAGCAATTCGACTTTTATTATGAGTTCACATTATGTTGTAGTTCGAGAAGCATACTTATACATTTTGTGTGACTCTATTACCTCAACGTGATGGGGGAGGTCACTAGGCTCCTTCTCACCATAGGAATATAGGAAGCCAATGTACAAGTCCCACCCCCAAATGAGGGGGTTGTTGTACTCAATATCAACATTATCAACATTATCAATATCATCATCATTATCAATATACGGGCAGTCATAATGGGCATGCAATTTATGTTTTCATGTTTTTCAAAATATAGTATAGAAAAATAGAAGACTAATCATAGGGAACAATAGCTCATCCAAGTAAATAGCCAAGTATTCAGTCAAGAGATACATAAAAGTATTTTCAATACAATCAAGGATGAGTTATATAATAGCGTACCTTTCACCGAGGATTTTGAGTATAAATCATCAAGTAATGGGTAGACCCTTCGAGTCAGATCCTAATTCACAAGATTGGATCAAGGGTCAAGATCATGATGTTCGGAATATCATATGTCAATATTTGAGATTAGGGTTACACTTTCCTATGTCAACCTTAGGGTGAGGTCATCCACTTATAATTTAATATGTTCAATATGATTTCAAGTATCAAGTATTTTCAAGTGTGAATGACTTTCCTAGGTTTCTAGGCTCATATGTGTTAACCCTAATCTATGATCATTATCCAAGTCATCATCAATTTCTAGATTATCATCATTGTACTAAACATCGTTGGAAATCAAGATTAGATTGATGGGTCAAAACTACATCAAGTGTTTTGCAAGATTAGGATCAAGATTACTCATTATAAAGATTATAACCAAGATTGAATCCAGTAAAAAGATCTAGATCACTAATTATTCATTTTCAAGAGTAGATGATTCAAATATATCAGATATAGGTTACAAGATAATCATTCGAGTTCAAATCTAAGGTTTCCAAAGATTAATCATGATTATGAGTCATTTGACAATTTAAATATGCAAAGGATCAAATATATGGAGATATCAGTGAGAAAAATTTATAATCTGGTCTCAAAAGTACTTTTAAATAATTTATTGGATTTTTCTGATCAAAATGGACTACTTATATGAATTATTTGGAGCTAAGATGCAATTATTATGATTTAAGCAGGATATGACCATTTTATTGATTTTCAGAGTACAGAGGAGCACAAAAATACCTTATTGTGAAAAAGGATGGCCGTAGGATGCACCGTGACTGGCTGAGATGGAGCCATGTAGGTGGGGTGGATCGCCTGGTGGTTCAGGCCTTTGATCGGCCGGTTCAAGTCCTGATTGAGCGGTTCATATGGTCCAATCATGGTTTGGTTATGATTTTACTGAACCTGGTCGAAGTCCTTTGACCGGCGGTTCACAATGCTCATTTCCCATCTGTGCAGGACTCATGAAAGACATGATGGTAAGGCAGCAGGGAGGGCTCGCCGGCGTGGAGGGGCTTCGGGAGCAACAGTGGGCAAGGGAGGCCACGAGCAGGCCATTCTTGTCTGCCACCAGCTCGCGGACTCGGTGGGAGCCAAAGGAAGGGGGGAGGAGGTGCGAGGGAAAGATGCCCAATCGAGCAGGGCGACGGTGCCACGGAAGTGCATAAGGGGCAATTGAGAGAGAGAGAGAGAGCACATGATGGGAAGAGAAGGTGTCAGTCGAGTTCAAGGGGGTAGGCCGAAGCTGATGGTGGGGTTTTTATAGCTAGGGAAGGCTAGGTTTAGGGTTTTCCTATGGCCACAACATCCATGGTGGCGGTCATGAGAGCAAGATTTCAATTTCTCTCAAAATAGGTCAAAACGAGGGGAGGGGGAAGGCCATTTGAGTTCAGAATGGCGGGGGAAATGTTCCGGTTCATTTGATTTTTGAAGCTGGTTAAAAACGAGCCAAAAGGGTGTGTCAGACCCCTTAGTCTCCACCCCGCTCATTGCGGGAGGTAGGAGATGATCTCCTAACCACTGGATCGGGCCGCGATCCATGAATCTCCAATCTAAAGGCTGAGGTTCATCCCTTGCCTTAGCCAGCGGATTGCTGACTAGAAAAAGATCATAAAATGGCCAATAAAAGGGGTTTTTGAGCACAGAAATTTCAAAAATCATAGTAAATCATAGGAATGTCCAAATGACATAAAATTTGGACCATATCTTTAAAAAATGTGGAGAACATTTAGAAAAAGTTTTAGAACAAAAACATGAGCTTTGATGGATCAATTTTCTTCTTTGGACAAAATGATAAATTTATCACATTTAAGGTGTTATAATGTGTATAAAATCCACATTGATCACCATGTTTTAGATTTGAGTATCAATAATGATTTTGAAGACAAGAAAAATAATTGAGGATCATGAGTGAGTATAATGATGGTAAAATAGTAATTTCATCATACTTATGTAAATTCTACTTTGTCACATCATTCCCTCCTTGAAAAGGAATTTTGTCCCCAAAATTCAAAAGTATCCTAAAACATTGGTATTATTCAACCTAAGTCATTTCCTCAAATACTGGGTTATCCTGAAGTATAAAATCAAAATCATGTCCTCGAATTTCAAGTAATACAATCATCATAATTGAAATTCCATGTACCATATCATAACCAACTTGGTACTAACATCATTTCATCATCGAGCAATTGAGTATCAAGGTCAACACATATATTGTCCCAAGTCACTATATGAGTACCAAATATGGAAATCATCCTATTGGTCACACATTTGGACATATTATATTTTAGGTCAAACAAAAAGAGTCTTTGAATCAAGTGTACAAGGTGACTTTCAATCCCAAAATCTCAGGATCTTAGCTTCTACGTTGGCCTAGGTGGGGTTATACATCCATGATTTTAGATTTCATATTTCAACATTTTGAGACAACATCATACTTTCAATATCATTATTTCGAGCTCAAAATCAATGGGAAGGTCCCACCCTAGTCCTAATGAGAGTCAATAAGTCATCATTTCAAAATTTCAAGATTTGGGATTTGGAAGTCATTAGTCATATATCTCAATGTCCAAATAATGTGGTCATAGGATTTGTATCATTATTGAGATTTGATAATCGTGAGTCACAATATTATATATCAGTATCAAGAGTCGAGATTTTTAAACGTCAAAAGTTATAGGTCCAAAATTTTGAAGCTAGGGTTTAGATTCCTATTTAGACCTTAGGGGAGATCACTCATCTATATCCAATTTTGAGCAACAATATTCAAGCAATATTTGAGTAACATATCAAATTTCATTATAATTGTATCCAAGGTTGATGAATGATCTAAACCTAGGTCTATCCAGGAAGTCAACCATAAGCTATAGTCTATATTATCATACATCAAGATCATTATCAAATCACTATTCAAGATTGAGTATCAACCATGGGTTCAACCTATTAGGCTTAGGTATACCAGTCAAAATAGGGTGAAAGGGAATACCTTTCCAAACTCTAAATAATCGATAGGATTAAAACTTAGAGGTAGTCAAAATATATATGTGACCTAGGTTAGGGGAGTCATGAGTCAACTACCACCCTAATCTGTCACATTACTAACATTAGTCATTATCAATTGAGTTTATTCAAATAGGGATAGTATCCATGATTAAATCTTATATATCAAGGTCATAAGATCAAAATTTAAGATAATAAGTCAATAATGTCAAGATTTGCAATTCTTTCTTTCAATATCAAGGTAGTGACAAAATTTGAAAATTGAGGATTTGAATTTGATATTCGAGTAATTAGAGCATAATAATGCAAAATCAAGCCCATCATCATCATATCAAAATCGAGATTGCAAAAGGCATCAATAGTCAATAGAGAAACTGCTTTTTGCATCATGGTCTTACATCATGATTTTGTGAGTCTCAGGCTTAGTCATTTGATAGCATAGTCAAGGTGTGTATAAAATAGGATACGAGTTTTCTTAACTATGTTTGAGGTTTAATCAACAATAGGGTAACATGGGTTTAATCAAATAGGGACCTTATCAACAATAAGGTATAATTCATCCTTATTTCACCATATCATAATCTCAAACATAGTCAAAATTGAGTGTTCATGAAATTAAGGGTCAAACATGATTATTTGATTTCAAAGTTAATTGATCAAAATCTAGTTTTCAAATTAAGGTTAGATCATAGTATCAACTTTCAAAAATTTAGCGATATTCATTTTCCCATGCATAAGCTACCCATAATCGAGACATCAAGTGGTAAAAGGTCATGAGAAGGACCACATGATGAGATAAGAAGACTACCTAATCTTCATCTACATGGGTGGCTTAGGATTGTCCTTGAATAAGAGATGAGATGCTAGAAGACTCTCTAGGGTTTCACTTGGAACCTTTAGGTCCAGTTATGGATCAATTAAGGCCAGGTAGAGCGGGGGATCTCAACCACCATGAAGACGGATAGAAGAAATTATGCCAGAAAACCGAGCCTAGACACCTCAATTTTCACCATTATGGACTTTAGGGTTTCTTGGGTGTAAGACACTTGAGAAATTATTTACTTAAAGTATATGAGAGTGTGAAAGCTCTGATACCAACTATCATGGAACTGTTCTTACCCCAATCCCAATCCCACTGCCTAGACAATAGAAAAAGGATTGAAACGCCCGTCCCTGAGTGGCCCAATAGGATCAATCACACTGGCATATACAATAAAAAATAAATAATTCAAAAACTGGATATTTAAAGAACAACTAACCCAATATGGAGATTTTACCAATATATCTTTGTCATCAAAATGTATGAGTGTGGAAGCGATCTTATTTAGTATTTCCTAAAATCAAGAAAATCAAGACACAATCATGCAATTACACGGTACGCTATCAAAATCAAGAAAAGCGATTTATAACAAAATAGTATACTTGGCATGACTTATATTCAAAAGAAATAACAAGAAATTTGCAAAACCAAAGTTTATTTGACTAGTTTTTCAAGCAATTCAAATTTTATTATGAGTTCCCATTATGCTGTAATTCTAGAAGCATGCTTATATATTTTGTGTGACACTATTACCCCAACGCGATGGGGGAGGTCACTTGGCTCCTTCTCACCATAGGAACATAGAAAGCCAATGTACAAGTCCCACCTTCAAATGAGGGGGTTGTTGTACTCAATATCAACATTATCAATATCATCATCATTATCAATATACATGCAGTCATAATGGGCATGCAATTTATGTTTTCATGTTTTTCAAAATATAGTATAGAAAAATAGAGACTAATCATAGGGAACAATAGCTCATCCAAGTAAATATCCAAGTATTCAGTCAAGAGATACATAAAAGTATTTTCAATACAATCAAGGAGGAGTTATATAATAGCGTACCTTTCACCGAGGATTTTGAGTATAAATCATCATGTAATGGGTAGACCCTTCGAGTCAGATCCTAATTCACAAGATTGGATCAAGGGTCAAGATCATGATGTTCAGAATATCATATGTCAATATTCGAGATTAGGGTTACACTTTCCTATGTCAACCTTAGGGTAAGGTCATCCACTTATAATTCAATATGTTCAATATGATTTCAAGTATCAAGTATTTTCAAGTGTGAATGACTTTCCTAGGTTTCTAGGATCATATGTGTTAACCCTAATCTATGATCATTATCCAAGTCATCATAAATTTCTAGATTATCATCATTGTACTTAACATCATTGGAAATCAAGATTAGATTGATGGGTCAAAACTACATCAAGTGTTTTGCAGGATTAGGATCAAGATTACTCATTATAAAGATTATAACCAAGATTGAATCCAGTATAAAGATCTAGATCACTAATTATTCATTTTCAAGAGTAGATGATTCAAATATATCAGATATAGGTTACAAGATAATCATTAGAGTCCAAATCTACGGTTTCCAAAGATTAATCATGATTATGAGTCATTTGACAATTTAAATATGCAAAGGATCAAATATCTAGAGATATAAGTGAGAAACATTCATAATCTGGTCTCAAAAGTATTTTTAAACAATCCATTGGATTTTTCTAATTAAAATGGACTACTTATATGAAGTATTTGGAGCTAAGATGCAATTATTATGATTTAAGCAGGATATGACCATTTCACTGATTTGCAGAGTAGAGAGGAGCACAAAAATACCTTATTGTGAAAAAGGATGGCCGTAGGATGCACCGAGACTGGCTGAGATGGAGCTATGCAGGTGTGGTGGTTCGCCTGGTGGTTCAAGCCTTTGATCGGCCGGTTCAAGTCCTGATTGAGCGGTTCATATGGTCCAATCATGGTTCGGTTATGATTTTACTGAACCTGGTCGAAGTCCTTTGACCGACGGTTAACAATGCTTGTTTCCCATCCGTGCAGGACTCATGCAAGACATTAATGTAAGGTAGCAGGGAGGGCTCATCGGTGTGGAGGGGCTTCGGGAGAAGCAGTGAGCAAGGGAAGCCACGAGCAGGCCATCCTAGTCTGCCACCACCTCGCAGACTCGGTGGGAGCCAAAGGAAGGGGGGAGGAGGTGCGAGGGCAAGATGCCCAAATGAGCAGAGAGGTGGTGCCATGACAATGCATAAGGGGAAATCGAGAGAGAGAGCACATGATGGGAAGAGAAGGTGTCAGTCGAGTTCAAGGGAGTAGGCCGAAGCTGATGGTGGGGTTTTTATAGCCAGAGAAGGCTAGGTTTAGGGTTTTCCTATGGCCACAACATCCATGGTGGCGGTCATGAGAGAAAGCTCTCAGTTTCTCTTAAAACAAGTCAAAACAAGGGAGGGGGAGGCCATTTGAGTTTGGAATGGCGGGGGAAATGTTCCGGTTCATTTGATTTTTGAAACTGGTCAAAAACGAGCCAAAAGGGTGTGTCAGACCCCTTAGTCTCCTCCCCACTGATTACGGGAGGTAGGATATGACCTCCTAACCACTAGATCAGTCCACGATCCATGTCTCTCCGATCTAAATGCTGAGGTTCATCCCTTGCCTTAGCCAGCGGATTGCTGACTAGAAAAAGATCAGAAAATGGCCAATAAAAGGGGTTTTTGAGCACAAAACGTTCAAAAATCATAGTAAATCGTAGGAATGTCCAAATGACATAAAACTTGGACCATAGCTTTAAAAAAACGTGGAGAACCTTTAGAAAAAATTTGAGAACAAAAACATGAGATTTGATGGATCAATTTTCTTCTTTGGACAATATGATAAATTTATCACATTTAAGGTGTTATAATGTGTATAAAATCCACATTGATCACCATATTTTGGATTTGAGTCTCAATAATGATTTGGAAGACAAGAAAAATAATTGAGGATCATGAGTGAGTATAATGAGGGTAAAATAGTAATTTCATCATACTTATGTAAATTCTACTTTGTCAAAATCTATACCTTCCTGTTGATTGTAGCCTTGAGCCATTAACCTTTCTTTGTTCCTTACCACTTTGCTGCTTTCATAAAGCTTGTTGTAGTAGACCCATTTGGTGACAATGATCTTTCTATCACTTGGTCTTGGCACTAGGGTCCATAATTTGTTCTTTTCAAATTGCTCCAACTCTTCTTGCATTGCTAGGATCCACTCATCATCCCCAAGAGCTTCCTTGACATTCTTTGGCTCGAGTTGTGAGATGAAGGCGTTGTTGGCTAATTCTTTGTTGAATGCAACCCGCATCTTAACTCTTTCAAATGGATCACCTAAAATCATCTCTTTTGGATGATTCTTTGCAAAGTGGGGGGTTGTATCCTTCTTCTCTTCATCTTTCACTTCTTCTTGAGTAACCACCTCTTTTCCCTTTTGGGTGATGTTGAGCTCTTTTAGAATAGGAATTACTTCACCTACAACATCATCAATTGGAACAACATCTTTGGGAATAGAGGGGTTAGTATCAATAAACTTAACATTTATGGATTCTTCTACTTTAGCAAGATCAACAATAAATACTCTATAAGTCTTGCTAGTGGTGCTATAGCCAAGAAAGAAAGCCTTGTAAGCTTTCATATCAAACTTGTCGAGAGAATCATTTATGTTCAACACAAAACAAGGACATATGAAAACATGGAAATACTCAGTAGAAGGCTTCCTACCATGCCATAGCTCATATGGGGTTTTCTACAAAGAAGGATGTGTAAAAACCAGGTTTTACACAAAACATGAGGTACTAATAGCTTCAGCCCAAAACTTCTTTGGAGTATCATACTCTAGAAGCATGGTCCTAACCATCCTATTCTTCCTCTCTACAACCCCATTTTGTTGAGGTGTTCGAGGTGAAGAGAAGTTATGTGCATAACCATATTCTTAACAAAAACGTTTGAAAATATCACTTTCAAATTCTCCCCCATGATCACTACAGATGGAAACTATGCGACAAGAGGCTTCATTCTCAACTCATTTACAAAAGCTTGAGAAAACAACAAGTGTATCACTCTTGGAAATGAGAAAGATGGTCCAAGTATATCTAGAGAAATCATCGACAATAACAAGGCAATACTTAGAGCCACAAAGTGATTGAGTTCTCATTGGTCCAAATAGATTGAAGAGGCTCAAAATCTCTCTTGGTACCAAGGACTCCTTTGGATTTTAAGGAGGACTTGATTTTATTTCCTTGGGTACAACATTGGCATTCCTCATCCTCTTCAAGATCCAATTTTGAAAGTCCCTTGACCAAGTCCTTTTTTCTCAACTTCATCAGTTGATGCATATTTACATGACCAAGCTGACGATGCCAAAGAGAAATATCATTTGAGTTGACTACTAGGCATCTAACTACAACATGCTTAATAGAGTCAAGAACAATAACATAAAGATTACCACTTCTAGTTACATTATATATAACTTGGTAGGTGATGGAATATATAATCAAGCATTCAAAGGAAGTAAATAATACAAGGTAACCATTATCACATAATTAACTAACACTAATTAAATTGTGATGTAGTCCATCCACAAAAAGAACATTCTTGATACGCAAGGATTCACCTAAATCACCCTAACCTTTGGCTTTACCTTTCTTGTTGTCTCTAAAAGTGAACGAACCTCCTTTCTTTTTGGTGAAGTTGTTGAAATGGATTATTTCACCTGTCATGTGCTTAGTGCAGCCAATATCAATAATCCATCTTCCGTTTTCCTGTAAAAGAGGAGAGTGTCAGTTCCCAACTCAAATTTTGGGATCCACTGTTATCTTGGGGACCTATTTCATCTTTGGGTTGGTCCCCTTAGGCTTGTAAGGACAATAAGTAGAGTAATGATCATCACACTTGCAATAAGAACAACCCATAGGATTCTTAGTGCTAGAAGACTCTCCTATAAAGAAAGTGGTCTCCTTGCTCTTTTTATTACCTTTGGATTTGCTCTTTCCCTTTGGAGCTCCCCCTACAAATCCCAAACCACTAGTACCACTTTGTTTGGTAGAATGGTCAAGGATTTCATTTCGGGAGGTCTTCCCTTTGAGGAATTTCTATAGAGATGCTCTTAATATATGATTATCATCATTTAGAGAAATGATAGTAGAAGACAAACTAGCAATGTCATCTCTAGCATTAACAAGGTCGGCCTCAAGATAGAGGGCTTTAGTTAAATAAGAATCTTTCTCAAGTACTAGGCAAAATAGGTGTAGAAGATAAATCATTAACATGACCAAGAAACCTAACATTTTCAGATTTAAGCACTTGAATTTCCATAAGACATACATCTCTCTCATCTCTACGAGCATCAACAAGAAGCTTAAATTCATTATTTTTAGTTTTAAGAGTTTCAAGCTCCTTTAGGCAATTTTGATTTTCTTCTTTAAAAGTTTCAATGTTCTTATGGTAGATACCATTTTCTACTTCAACTCCATTGTATTGGAGCTCAAGATCAAGATATTGTCCTTGCAAATTATCAATTCTCCCCAGATGAGTTTTCTCATTAAGCTCAAGAATTTCAAGTTTAGCATACACATCATCAATAATTTTTCCTAACCATTTTCTTTTAGATTTACATTTAGCAAAAGATGAACGAGTATAAACAAGCATGTCAATAATAGCTTCCTTAGATAACTCTTGCAATCTTACCTCACTTGCCTCACTTACCTCACAATTTCTTCACTAGTGGAAGCCATGAGTGCAAGGTGGGACTCTCCATCTTCTTCAGAGCATGAGCTACTTGAGGATGAAGCTTCCCAAGTTGCATGAGATGCATTCTTGTGTCTCTTCTCCTTCTTGTCTTCCTCCTTGTACTTTCTCTCCTTCTTGTACTCCTCTTCCTACTTTGAGCTTCCCTTATGGTGTGACTTCTTGACTTGGGACATTCACTCTTGTAGTGCCCCTTTTTCCACACTTGTAGCATCTAGGAGTAGAGGAGGAGGAGGCTTGCTTTCGCTTGAAGTGTTTGCCCTCAATGTAGTTGGCTTCACACTCACTTGGGCCATCATATTCACTAGAGGAGGAAGGATACATCTGGCAAGCAAGTTGTTGTTGAAGGATGACCACCTCCACTTGTTCTTTGAAAGCACTATCTTGGATCTTCCTTCTCCTCTTGCCCGACTTCTTCTTCTTGTTTGTCAAGCCTTGGCTCATGGGCTTGGAGGTTGCCAATGAGCTCTTCGGTTGGGATGTCACCAAGGCTCCTCACTTCTTCAATGGAGGTGACCTTTGAATCCCATCTCTTTGATAGAGTCCTCAAGATATTGGAGTTGATCACACCTCTATCTAAGGTGTTGCCCAATGCAGCCAGCCTGTTGATGATGACATTGAGTCTTGAGTACATCACCACAATCCCTTCTTTCTTTCCCATCTTGAAGTTCTCTAGAAGGCGGTTCAACATGTAGATCTTAGCCTCCTTGACTTGCTTGAAGCCTTCATAGGTGATGCACAATTTGTCCCAAATCTCATAGGAAGTTTCCCAAGATGAGATCTCGTTAAACTCCGTTGGGGTAAGAGCTGCATAGAGGATGCTTATGGCTTTGACATTCAGTTGGACTTCTTTGAATGTAGGTTCACTCCATTTTGCAACAACTCTAGTTGGATTCTTTTACTGTGTGACCATCACCTTCCACATGTCAAAGTTCATACCTTGAATTTAGAATTACATACGCCTCTTCCAATCGAGGAAGTTGGTTCCATCAAAGACCGGAGGATGCATGGAGAAGCCTCCCTCTTGGTTGAGAGAACCAAGTAGGTTGTTGCCCATATTCTCATCTCATGGGAGATTGTTGGAGAAGATCCTTAACTCTGAAATCACTTGTTGGATCTAGGTCTCTAGGGGGGTGACTAGAGCTTCAAAAATTCTCACAAAATAGATTAGACCTTCAAATTATATCAATTCAAAACCAATAGTTAAGTGCAATTTGAAGTCCTAACTAACAAGCATAGCAAGGATGAGAGAGATTGAAAGTAAGCACTTGACAAGGTCCTTTAGAGTGGTTCCACTCTCCAAACTTGGAGAGAGTCAGTCCACTACCTAGAGAGGTCAACCTCTAGGACTTTGCAAGTGCTTTCCTCTATATATTCACCAATGAGAGTTACAACACATGACCACCAAAGGACTTACCCATCCAAACACCAAGAGTCTTCCACCTTACAAAGAACTTACCCACTTTGCAAGAGTCTTCCGCCTTCTTCCAAGGACTTACCCACTCTTGCATAAGTCTTCATCCTTCAAGGGATTTTCCTACTCTTCTTGGATCTTCAGCCTTTTCTTTCTCCTTCACCTGAAGAAGATCTTCACCTCTTATTCAACCTTAAAGAAGAACAACAACAACTCCACCTTCACTCAGAGTAGCTTGCTTCACCTTTTCTTCATGGAGGAAAGGGGTAGGGAAGATGGAATGGAATGAGAGCTTTACAAGCACAAGGAAGTAGCTCTCTTACAACAGGCCTATATCACTCATAATCATGAAATGAAATGTAAACTAGAGAGAGAAAGGGGATCAAGGAGTTGCAATACACTCAAATATATCAAGGACTTTGAATGGCATGAATGAGAAAACTTGGAATGAGCTCCAAGGGGTCCTATTTATAGCTGGGGCTGTTCCCTTGAGTGTGGGATCACTTAGGGTCAAAATATAGTCATTTTCCAAGTTGTAACAGATCTATTCTCTCCCAAAACAACTCAACAATGGTTATAATAACTTTTTCTATGTTTTCCATATAGTACATTCAGTCGAGTTTCAATAAAGGTAACTCGACCGATTCACTAAATGACAAATCCAATTTTCAAACTATTAGTCAAGTTTGTTCTGGGAAACTCGACCGATGAGCTAAAATCACTTTTTCTCAGCAAGTCGATCAGTTGAGAGTTCTGTGAGTGTGCAACTCGACCGATGGGTTATCTTCAGAAAATCCATCACAGGATCGGTCGAGTTTCCAACTCGACTGATGAACAACTTGTGACAAATTTTCTAAATTGACATATGAGTGATTATACCTTGGAATTAAGTGTTACTAATTCTTTCTCATCTTAGTTACAATTCATATCATCAATACAAGTGATTACAAAAAATATCTATGGTCATTTGGAGCGATTTCCCAAATTGCACACTTGCATTGCATTTGACGTGAACTTGAACAAGCTAGGGCTTGTATAATTTGATCCTTTTCATATACCTAAAGCCTGAAATCAATCTTGGACAAACATATTAGATACATAGGAATGGAATGGTTAAGTCATTATCAAAATATGGGCAATGTATAACTCTCAAGTCAACAACATCTAGTTATCTCACATGCTAGATGATGAAGGTTGAACACCAATGAACCGATGGGTTTCTATAATCAATTGAAATTCCTTAGAGGAGATGGGACCATAACACTATGGATTTCGTGGTGGGTCTCCCCAAGACAAAGACATGTTATGATGTAATATGGGTTGTGGTAGATTTCCTTACCAAGTCAGCACATTTCCTTGCCTTAAAGATCATTACGCAGGTGACAGACCTAGATGAACTATAGAAATAGTTTGACTGCATGGTGTTCTGAGTTCAATTATTTCTGATCGTGACCCTAAGTTCACCTCCAAGTTGTGGAAGTAAGTGCATGAAGAACTTGGTACTAGGTTGAAGTTTAGCATAACCTATCACCCCCAGACTAATGGATGGTTAAAAAGAAAGATCTAGACTTTAGAAGATATGTTGAGAGCATGTGTGCTCGATTGGGGTGGTTTATGGGAGCAATACTTTCCCTTAGTTGAGTTTTCTTACAATAAAAGTTACCAAGCTAGTATTAGGATGTCTTCGTATGAAGCTCTTTATGGGAGGTTGTGTCGGTCACTGCTTCACTAGGATAATGTCAGTGAGAGAACCTTGTTGAGGTTAGAAGAACTATGATTGTATTCTGATAAAGTCATTTTGATCAAGAAAAGGATGGTGGGAGCCCAGAATTGATAAAAGTCGTATGCTGATGCAAAGCGGATTGACTTGCAATTCACTGCGGGTGAACTGTATTTTTGAAAATTTGACCCCTCTGAGCTATATCTAAGAATAGAGGAAAGTTGAGTCCCTGATATGTGCGTCCATTTGAGATTTTAGAATGGATTGGTGAAGCTGCTTATCATTTAGCCTTACCCCTCAATATAGTATGATGCATGATGTGTTCCATGTGTCTAATCTAAAGCATTATATATGTGAAAGATCCGAGCCGTGTGATGGGAATTGAACCTATTAAATTCCAAGGGAGGCTGACATACCCTGAGTCATCGATGAGGGTCATGGATACCAAGGTAAAAGAGCTTAGGAATAAAAAGATGGAGATGGTGAAGGTTCTTTAGAATCACCATTAAGAGGATGAAGCCACATGGGAGCTAAATACAAACATGGAAAAGTCTTACCCTAAGTTGTTTGTTTGATTAGTCAAATTTTGAGGACAAAATACCTATAAGAGGGGAAGGATGTTACAACCTCAGTTTCACTTGTATCATAAATAATTGAAATGCAATCATTGTAGTAAAGGAGAGATGTTCGAAATTTGTGTGCTTTGTTTTTAAAGAATGGTCTTCTTTGCAAATTTCCCTTGGATACTTGATTTCGTGAGTTCTACAATTTTATTATTTCAATAATGGATAAAAGGAAAAGGGAGAGAAGAAAATCCCATAATAAGCAAATAGAAAAAGAAAACAGATAATAATTATATGTGCTTAAGAGAATTATGTAGAGTTCTCTAGAAAGTGGCATGAATGACCACTATTAACTAGTTATCGTTTGCCCATGGCTTCTAATAGAAAGAATGACCAAAATAGAGAAAATATAAAAGAAAGAAAGCGGAAAAGATGTGTTTTAATGCATAATATATGCCTTAGAAGTGGATGAATTGAATATTAAGAAAAGTATATTTTATTTTCGAGTTTTAGTCTCAAACCTTTTCCATTTCTAGAAAAATTCATTATATACTTTCCTTTAAAATTTGGGAGAAAAAGGACCTTCTATGTGGTGTAGGTGATTAATTTAAAGATTTACTAAAAGTGCCAGGTTCAACAATTTAACTTGTTCCAATTAGTCCCAAAAATTTTATGTAGATTGTAAAAGACATTAGTTAGTTTCCCTCCAAATTTAGGACCAAAAGGGTGATCCTAATGGCCTAGAAAAATTCGGGAAGAGAAAGGGTTTTATGTGCAATTAATACATTTGTTTCCATTTTTTGGAAATCGATTTAATGGACCAACTTTGGCTTTGGTTAGAAGGGCCCTACTAATGTGTCACACGAGCCATGACCTTCGGATCCAAGATTAGATGGTTCACATATCTCCTCCTACCTCATTCTGAAATAAGAACAACATGACATGTAAACTCCTCACATTGCTTTCTCCCTCTCCAGAGCCCACGATTTCGAAAGATAATACTCACATTAATTTTGAGAGATGAAATTAGCTATCCTATCCCAAAGTTCCATTGGTTTATTGTGGGTTTGATATTTTTCCAAATTCCTTGTAGGAGTAGAACTCCATTGAAGCCTATAGTACACCCTCACACACACACACACACACACACACACACACATATATATATATATATATATATATATATATATATATATATATATATATATATATATATATATATATATATATATATATATATATAACCCATAATGGATTTGCAAGATGCTCACCAGGGCTTTGTAAGATCATACCCCACCCAAGATCACCCTATGTAGCGAAAGGAGGTACCAAACCTAGGTTCCATTACACTGCCTCATGAATATTGATCAGAAGAATTCAAGGATTTTAAAAAAAAATGAATGAAGATCTAGATCTACCTCTAGTACAAAACGTACTCAAAGATTCCATCTTTAATGTATTTAATGAATTAGAATCCTAATTTTTTGGTTTTGATGATCTTAATGTGTTCAACTGATCTTGATAGTCAGAAGTTGATATTTTATGGATAAAAGAGCAACTTGGAATTAATTTGAACTTAACAACCCATGCTTTAATGAGTTAGGGTTTCCTTGATATGAATAGTATAATTATTGATAAATTAAGGTTTGTAAACCCAAAGGACATGAAAAGTGGTCATTAGGGTTTAGAAATCCAAAACCCTAATGAAATTGAGACAAATCCCAACTCTATCACTCATAGTCAGTCCCCATGCATCACAGTCACCCAATAACCAACTTTATAACAACCCATGTTTCAGGATTGCATTTGATGACATCAAAGCGTACTAAATGACATGTGATGAGTGTAGTGATTAAAGGTCTAAGAACCACAAACACCACCATTACTATAAGACGTGATTCTGACTAACCTAGTTAAGGTTTCCATGTATCACTCTTATGGTGGGTCTGTCTGATACACTGTTCTGTAACATGTATCTGTGTGCTTGGTTTGATATTGCCATATCATGACTAATGATATTTTATCATCAACCAACCCACACTCTGATCTTATGTGTTATTACTGTATGTTTACCTTTCACAATAACAACCGATTAGGGACATAACAAGAATGCATATACTCTTAACATCCGTAAGATCTCATTCTTTAGGTCCTAAACCTGAAGGCATACATCATTGAGTAATAGCTTTCTCTAGACATTTATTATGTTAATTCATTATCTAAAAACTGAACACACAGAATAAATTGGAATCTTGCCTTTATTAGTAATCAAATCATTTACAAGTTTTTCCATTAAAATCATCATATGATTGGCACCTTGGACATACATACTAATAGATTCCCACTTGCACTTAGAGATAACCACCCATAAATCTTATTCTGAGTGATCTAACATGACCATCATGCTTTTGCTGTGAAAGTGCCTTAGTCAAGGGATCAACAATGTAGTTCTCAGTTGGTACTCTACAATTATTTACATCTCCTCACTGTACCATCTCTCGTATGATATGATACCTCCTTTTTATATGCTTTGAGAACTGATGTGATCCAGGTTCCTTAACTTGTTCAATAGATCCATTGTTGTCATAATATAGCTTGATTGCATCACTGATGCTTGGAACGACCTCAACTTCTAAAATGAACTTATTGATCTATATAGCCTCAATTCTACATTTGATGCAGCAATATACTAGACCTCTATTGTAGAATCGACAACTATCTCTTGCTTGGAACTCTTCTAGCTTACAACTCCATTATTTAGGTAAAACACAAATCCTGATTGTGATTTCTAATCATCTTTTTTAGTCTAGAAGCTTGCATGAGTGTAACCTCTTACCACCAACACATACTATCTTCTGTAGACTAAGAATTGATCCTTAAGTCCTTCTCAAGTACTAGAGGATGTTCTTTACGGCTGTCCAATGAGAATCACCTAGATCTGACTGATATCTTCTCATCATGCTTAAAGCATATGCGACATATGGACGGGTACACAACATAGAATACATGATTGATCCAATTTCTTAGGAATATGGAATCGAGTTCATGCATTCCATTTCTTCACAAGAACTAGGACATTGAACTTTAGAAATGGAAACTCCATGTAGAATTGATAGGTTTACTCTCTTTGAGTTTTCTATGCTGAACTGCTTCAACACTTTGTCAATGTGTGTTCTTTGACTTAGTCCAAGAAGACTTGATGATCTATCTCTATATATTTTTATCCCTAAGATGTTGGATGCTTATCCCAAGTCTTTCATAGAGAATGTATTTCCAAGCCATGTCTTTACCTTTGTTAAAGTAGGGATGTCATTCCCCATCAATAGTATGTCATCTACATATAATATCAAGGATACTACCATGATCCCACTAACTTTCTTGTACACACAAGGTTCATCTTCATTATGAATAAAGCCAAACCCTTCGACTTTCTCATCAAAATGAAGATTCCAACTCTAAGATGCTTGCTTCAAACCATAGATTGACCTTTGTAGCTTATAGACTTTATTTGCATCCTTTGGATTGATAAAACCCTCAGGTTGTGTCATATACACATTCTCAAGAATATTGTCATTAAGGAATGAAGTTTTAACATCCATCTGCCAAATATCATAGTCATGATAAGATGCAACATCAAGCATGATCTTGATGGACTTAACCATGGCCACTGGAGAAAAGGTGTCCTCATAGTCAACACTTTGAACTTGTTTGAAATGCTTTCCTACCAGTCTTCCCTTATAGGTTTGTATTTTACCATCCATGAGGGTCTTCTTCTTAAAGACCCACTTGCGCCCTATGGGTTTTACCCCTTCAGGTGGTTCCACCAAGGTCCATACCTTGTTGGAATACATGGATTCCATCTCAGATCTCATGGCCTCAAGCCATTTCTCAAACTCTGGTCCCTCAATAGCTTCTAGATAGGTTTTTTTCTCATTATCTATGACCAACTGACTGCCTTCTTGAGTCACAAGATATCCAAATCTCTTAGGTTCAATGCATGACCTACTAGGTCACAAGGTTCGAGTGTTACTTGTAGAATTTGAGACTCCACAACATTTTATGACTCACTTTGTTCCTCTTATACATCCATTGGTTCAATGATCTCTTGTTGGTCTCAAACCTCTTTGAGTTCCACTTTCCTCCAACTGATTCCTTGGGAAATAAATTCCTTTTCTAGGAATATAACCTCTCTGGAAACAAACAATTTGTTGTCATATTTAGAATGAAAGTGATATCCTTTAGTCTCCTTAGGATATCCAACAAAATAACATTTATTAGACTTTGGACCAAGATTTTTAGAAAACATTTTCCTAACATAATCTTCACATCCCCAAATCTTCATAAAAGACACATTGGGATGCTTCCTATACCATATCCCATATGGTGTCTTTTGAACCAATTTATATGGTACTCAGTTTAGTGTATATGCAGTGGTTTCAAGAGCATACCCTTAGAAGGAAGTTGGAAGATCAGAAAAACTCATCATAGATAGCACCATGTCTAGCAATGTGCGATTCCTTCTTTCTGAAATGCCATTATGCTGTGGTGTTCTAGGTGGAGTCCATTGTGATACAATACCACGGGCTCACAAAAGGTCCTCAAACTCTTATTTTAAGTATTCTCTACCTCAATCAGATCAAAGTGTCTTAATACTTTTTCTAAGATGGTTATGTACTTCATTCATAAACTCTTTAAACTTTTCAAGAGTTTATTACTTATGTTTCATCAGGTAAACATAGCCATACCTACTGAAGTCATCAGTGAAGGTTATGAAGTACTGATACCCACCTCTAGCCTTTGTTCTAAAAGAGCCACACACATTAGTATGTATGAGTCCTAATAGATCACTATCCCTCTCACTGTTTTCTAGTGAAGGGAGTCTTGGTCATCTTTCCCAATAAACAAGACTTAAATGTCTCTATTGATTCAAATTAAAAGAGTCCAAATAACCGTATTTATGGAGTCTAGATATGCGATTCTCGTTTATGAGCCCTAGACAACAATACCAAAGGTATATTTTGTTTGATTCATTGATTTTTTGTCTTTTGGTATTTATGTTGTATACATTTGTCTCTAGATCTATCAGGTATAGACCATAAGACATTGGGGAACTTCCATAAAAGATCCCATCTTTACTAATAGAACATCTTTCATTCTTTGTAATAAATACAAATCCATTCTTATAAAAAAGATACATATATGATGTTCCTATTAATGACAGGTACATAATAGTAGTTCTCTAACTCTATTACTAGCCCACTTGGTAGAGATAACTCATAGGTTCCAACTACGATGGCCACAACTCTTGTGCCATTTGCAACTCGCAGTTCTACCTCACCTTTCTATAAAGGTCTACTTCTTTTTATATCCTTCACATGTGAAAAAATGTGTGATCCACATCCAGTATCTAGTAACCATGATGAGGAACTAGTAAAGTTAACCTCAATAACGTATATACCAGAAGTAGAGATCTCAATCCCTTGCTTCATATTCCTAGGTTCCCTTATCCTTCTCCTTATTTTGAGTGAATAAGACTTGGACTTTATCTTAGTCAAATAATGCTTCTTGGATTTACCTTTGTCTTTGGACTCCACTCCAATGATCATCATCACAAAGTTTTCCATCTTAATTTGTGCTTCAAAACTTATCAAAATGTCAAGCAACTCTAACAACACTCTAGCTATGTTACTCAAGTGATAATACTTGATAAACTGGGTATATAATTTAGACAATGGTTGCAAAATCATATCTGTGTCCAACTCCCAACCTTAAGGAAATCCCAGTCTTTCTAGATGCTTCATATGCCCAATCACATTTAGCACATGAGGTTCTACTGGAACTTCCTCTATCATTTTGAATGCAAATAGAACCTTAGAGACATTATACCTTTCATGCTTATCAAGTTGTTTATGCAACTCATAGTTCATACAACCCAACATACAGTTCTTGATGTTCACAACATCATTGGCATGCTTCAAAGAAGCGTCCATGTCAGTTTTAGGCAAATTTGGAGTGTATACTGGCACTGTTGTTTTAAGATCATGCAGAACACTTCTTAATGTCCTGAACCAGTTATGGAAATAAATCTCATTTAATTTGTCTGATTGTGAATTTGTGATGATTGAGTGTTTTCCATTTGATTCTAAAAGAGCAAATCTGCATTTGTCAAAATACCATTTTTGATTTGATTTGATTTGATTTGTAAAGTCAATATTAATTAGGTCTTTAGTTAACTATTTATCCCACTATATTATTCAAATTGATAGCCATCAATATCAAATCGAAAGATTGTTGTGCACCACCTTCTATTGGGACAAGATCCAAAACAATTCAATCAATACCCAACTAACTCTGGCGCTCATGACCAATTATTAAGGCAGGCAACATTTGCCAATTGCATCTTATGCAACTCTTCGATAGATGTTATGTGCAACTCCTTACCATAATCATTTGAATACTTCTGGTCTTAGACTCTCTAAGAATCACCAGTTAAGCCTGGCCCAATAGCCAACCTAATATTAATGCACCCTACTTGACAGACCGACATTATTACCATCACACTTCCATGAGATAAATGGTGTACCACCCTTAGGGTGCCCACACTTTTGATCAAGATTTCCATGTGTGTTGGTAATGGAAAACATCATAGACTTATTATTTTATTGAGTGAATTTGTATAACACATATACATTAACCAATCCCCAAATATGTAGTACGTATCTTATACATGCTATAACCCACAATGAAAACATGAAAAAACAAAAAATGATGGTTATGGCCAGCCTAATGTAATTCCTTGGAGACATAAGGAATTACCACAATCTATGTCTACATCATATGAAGAAACTGTTGTTGATGAAGATCTGTGCTTACCAATCCGGGTTGACTGGTTCAACCTTTAAACCGGTTGGCTCAACTCTTGGCCGATCGGTTGGTCACCTCCATCCATTTGTCTGGATCCTCCAAATGACTGGTTGGTCATCCTATAGCCAATCATTTGGCTCCTCCAAACTGTCGTCTTGTTTGGTCCTTTGGGCTCCTAGTCCGCTTGCCAGCCAGTTGTCTCGGCCTTGCCAGATGGTCATCTCGGCCCCGCCATTTGGTCGGCTCAGACCCCCCATGCAGTCGGCTCAGCTCCTGCGGTCGGTTGATGTATTTCATCTTTGTTAAAATAAGAAAGTAAACGCTCTTACTTCTACATAATTATTGAGAAACCTTGAGTTACATTCGAGGGGAGCAAAGGTAGAAGGGAATAATACTTTTACATTGGGAAGATAAGAGACATGATCAGTTCACAGACTGAGATAAATAGAATAAACCAAGTAACCAACCACACAACCATGCACAAATAATAGGGGTTATTGACCATAACTATGTGGCACATCCACCATCAAAACTCTCTTTTAGGGAGACACGTGTAAAACTACATATATATCATACCATATATATATATATATATTCATTTGGGTTATTATGTGGTGATTAGTCAGACGTGGACATCAAATAGTTTAAATATTTGCATCACATGCAATAAATAAGCTTCATAAAACCAAAAATATGATCATATCGATTATTCTAAAACATAATTAATTGACATGGCTCTAATACTACTATAGGGAAATACCACATCAGATAGGTAGCACAAACTAAAATTTTACTGGCATGTTTCCCATTTACCAATAGAGCACGTCAATAACTATGCAATGGAAAGGATGGTTTTACAAAGATATACCTGGTCCTGGAACAAGTCTATTGACAATCCTCATCGATATAGATGAACTCTATCTTAGACGGTGTCTATGCAGCTCCTGGTTGCACTGGGACTCATCTGACTACTCCACCATGTACAGTAGACTTGAACGTCATCTGCAACAACTCCTCTCATCATAGACTGTTGGATGACATCATCCTCCTTGCTGACAGGAAAAGGCCACCTCACCTCTAGAGAAGTCCACACAGATTCGTCCTACTAAAATGAACAAGAAGGAGTTGTCCCTCCCGTTGGTGTACGAGTCACTAACCCGCTCTCCCACAACAATGATCCTCAGTTGTTTCTCTCCCATAGCTATCCCTCCCTAGTCGGGTAGGACTTGCTTGGGCTCTCTTGGTTACCACAACCAAAGAGGACAACAATTTTTAGAGCAACTAATTCTCAATTGTCTGTGTTGTGCTCTGGGAAGCCCCAAGTATCCCTCTATTTATAGACATGGTTTGGTCCATGGTTCCTAGTCTGTGCGGGAGTGGAAAGCACATGAAGATCTTGAATTTTCGCAACAATTCTAGAAACTTAAAAGCTTATGACATTTGAAACAATCATCTCATAACCAAGATGGTCATTTTGTTAAGAAAAATGGTCATTTCGTGATGTTTCCCAATCACATATGAATTGCCATTTCGAATCCAATTAATGCTCAACATGACATCAACACTAATGCTTGATGTAATCAAATTTCTCCACGAACCTGTCATCTCACTCTCATGAGATGGTCATGTCATGAACACGAGACAATCATCTCTCAAAAGTTAAATGGTTGTATCGACCATGAGACGGTCATCTCACATGAGCAAAATGGTCGTTTCACTTCCTAGTTCAGGAAAAACTCAGCCAATTCATTTTCAAATAACCTAACACTCCAACAACAATCTCAACACTTGAACTGATTGTTTGGCAGTCCAATCAGCTAATTTGTTGCATGAATCTAGTACCTACACTCTTTAGTAATCAATTCAATCATCATTCAACATCAAACTCCTCTTCTATATGAGTTCCTATTTGTGTAACCCTATAGGTTCCATATTACGTTCACAATGAATGTCCATAACAACTTATGACATCACAAACAATGAGTGGTGTCTAATCGCACATAATTTCTATCCAAGTAAATGGAAAGTTGGAGAACAACTTCAAACTACAATCTATGTATGGTGTATAGTGTTTGTATAGTTCCTTTGTCACTGTAACATACTAGATCTTAGACCCTACCCTAGAACTTTGACCTTTTGGTCTTAGCCAAACAAGGTTGAAGGTTAGACCTAAATAGATGTTTAGTATGACCCTAATGAGCTAATACATGAATGTACCACCCTAATGTAACCTAATGTTCTAACATTAATCTTAGGTTAATAATGGATACATAAAATATGCCACATAACTCATTTTGGTGGTAATATGAAGACAAGGAACTTAATTCGTTGGATAATTTAGATGATGGGCTGTTAATGAGCCATATGACATATCTCATAAAAAGAATCCTCAAAAGTGAAAAAAAAACTTCATATTCGTAATCTGCATATCAAAATTAGCCTACATATCAAATTTCATCTAATTTGGACAACCTTGAAATATTAGGATAAGTTTAGGAGAGAGAAAATGAGTAAAAGGCATAAGTAATGAATAATGTGATTATATAACTTCAAAAAATGAAAATAAGGGAAAATGCATATTCAACACATAAAAGATAATTTTTAGATGAAGTTTTAGTAAATTTGGATGTTGTTTGTGCAAGTTATGCAATTTTAGGTACATTCTGGACTTTTTTGCAATTTACCCAATTGAGAGGTTTTCTTTGCAAATTATCATTGAATCATAATCCTTATATATTCCCTTACCATTCTTGAGTTTTTTAACTATAGGGAGCCTAGTTGTACCTTGGTTTGAAGGTGTTTCTCTCCAAGGGCATTTTAGAGATTACCCTCTTTATAAATGAGCTTATCTTTAGAAGCTATCAACCAATGGGGTTATTTCATTGATTGAAGGTCGGTGGGGATGTCCTAGAAGTCTCCATGAACTGAAATTTCATATTCAAGAAGCCTCTATGAGTTGTCCTCTTGCATGACCATGAAACCCTAGGCTAAGGACACATGAAAAGCTCCATGGACACCTCATGCTTCACTTCTTCCTTATTTATAAAGGTTTGCATGTTCATGGGAAACCTTAGCATTGGACACATGGAAAGTAACTGACACCTCATTATTGACTTCTTCTTTATCTATAAATACTTTCTTGACCATGGGCACCCTTATACATGGACACATGAAAAGTCCCATAGACACCTCATGCTTGACCCCTTTCTTTATAAATCCATATTTACCCCTTCCCACGTCCCAATTCAAAAACTCTTGCTCCCCTTCTCTTTCCTCTATCTTAGAGCATCATTCCTACTCTATTTGTCCCTGAAGGTGCTGTCCCAAGGTAAAAGAGAGTGCTTACGTTGGTGAAGAAGGCTCCTAGGGTTCCAAATTTGCTCTATTTAGGGTTTCTAAAGCTCCATCTTGGTGATTTCGACCAAAAATAGTAAGTTTCCTCATTTCCTTACCTATTTTCAAGTTTTTCATCTTCCTTCAACCTTCTTCTAGGTCATAACAATGGCCTTCCATGGTGAAACCCCACCTTGAACCCTTAAACACCTCATCTCCATGATCTTTTGTTAGGGTTTTTGACCTCTAAAGTGGATAAGGTGCTTCTTGCTTGAGATAGGAGCTTTGTTGGAGAAACCACCCTCTCTAGCTAGGGTACCTTTATAATTGGACCTTTGAACCTTCCCTATAGGTTCTTTGGAGGCCTAGGCTTGGACTTAGACTGGACTTTGGATTGTTTAGACTCTGAAGAGAGGTATGTGTGCATACTTGATTATTCATATTGAGCAATTTCTCTCTCTTATCATATGTTTAAAAACCACATTATTCTTGTTGATAAATTATCCTATATTATTCTTTATCTTGGTCCTATGGACATTAGCCTACACAATATCTTCTTCTTTTGGAAAATATGCCGCATGCAAAGTATCTTATTTTCTACTGATCTTGTGATCATATTGGGACATTCTCTTGGTCTCTTTCTTATACATTGTTTGGGTTGGAATATTATTTGATGATATGTAATATCTTTTTTAACTTGTATGGTGGATGTTTATGTTGTCCATCAGTATGATAGAAACTTTTTTTTAGTATGACTATACTTTCTACTTGACTCTCTATTGAACATGCAATGTGAATCAGTAGTACTAGAGTAGTGTAATTGCATTGGTTTTTGGGAAATATGCTCCTTTTATTATTGGGATGGAGGTGGTGGTGCCCCATACACCGGTTTCAAGTTTGTGAGGCTTGGCCGATGTAATATATTTGGGAGTTTGGCAGTACAACATTCTCTATCAGGTTTCAAGTTTGTGAGTCCTGTCCACCTTTGCCTTTATATTATTCTAGGGATATGTTTATCTCACATGCAAGTTGATGATATGGGGTGTGTGCCCTAATTTTTTTACATGTTCTTATGTAGCACAATCATTATGTTTTATTAATGGCAAGTATTATTTTTTTTATCATATGATTTCAATTCCTTTTCTCTTGATACCCATTTGAGTGGTCCTTAACCTTTTTATGGGAAGCCTTTTATATGTGTTGTCCTTTATTCCATCTATTTCTCAATTCATATTTCAGTATGCATATACCATCCTTTACTGATGTCATCTATTTTCTCTTCTTGCTGGGGTATGCTTACAACCCTAGGTGAAGGACTTGGATGATAAGGCATGAAGTTTTGGACTAGCTAAGGAGTTAAAGCTTGGAGACAAAGTTGTTATGGATTAGATTTCCCTCTACTAGATCCCTATTTTGAGTGATACATGTAAACCCTTTGTGGGAGATTATGATGTTCTTTTGTAACCTTGTGATAAATTGAATATAATCAACATTTTTATCCCATTGCTACACTTTGGTTGTTTTGAATACCATTTATTCAAGTTTGAAAATTTTGCACCTATTCCAACATACATTTAAGTGTGTTTGGAATGGATGTTTTGTTCTTCAATTTTTTTAGTAGGGAGTGGATCCCCCTCTTAGTTCCCACTCCTTACAGCATGGTATCAATTCCCATGGTAGACAGAATCAGAGAATTTCAATTTTGTCTCCCTTATAGAACCCTTGACTTAGATAGTTACCTCTATGAAAGATGTTTTCCCTAGATCTTATCTAAATATGTTTTTGATGATGAAAGGTTGATACAAGCTTCACATTATAAATGAGATGAATAAATCCTAATGTGATGATGTTAGACAATCATACCCTACCATATAGGTCGTTGGTTACATGAACCTTTATATGCAATGGGGATGACTTGAGGATGAAATTAGGTTATGCGATGTGGTTGTGGTAGGAAAGGATATCTTATTATGGATAAATTGTGGCTTGATTTTTGTATTTATTTTTGGGCCCTGACTTTAGTTTTCATTCGCAAAGGTTTTCAAAACAAATTATTTTTCATATAATACTATATGTACAAAATAAAGTTTTTTCTATATTTTAACAAAGTTTTCTTGAGCTAAGTCACACTAAAGATTTTCTGATGTATGGATAGTGAAACCCTATAATTAGTGAGAATAGATATCCTAACCCTAGTTTGGCTTTAAGGTGTGAGTAGGGATATGGATTAATATAAATGTGTAGTTGACCTACCCTATGGCTTTTGGATGTTTATGTAGGGTTGTTAGGTTAAAGACACAGGGACCTAAAACTCAACCCTAGGTGGTTTTGACATTTAATTGGATACATGAACAACATAAATATCTAAAACATTTCACAACTAAAAGGTATGTGGGTAACACTAAATGTTGTTTTAGTTTGACTTGTTAGGTTGAACCTTTTAAGGGGTGGATAGTAATTAGTTGTTGATGTTTATATCAATAGATGTTGAGAAGGAAATCCTTTTATGGGGTGGAGTTCTATAACATACTAGATCTTGGACCCTACCCTAGAACTTTGACCTTTTGGTCTTAGCCAAACAAGGTTGAAGGTTAGACCTAAATAGATGTTTATTATGATCTTAATGAGCTAATACATGAATGAATCACCCTAATGTAACCTAATGTTCTAACATTAATCTTAGGTTAATAATGTATACATAAAATATGCCACATAACTCATTTTGGTGGTAATATGAAGATAAGGAACTTAATTGGATAAATAATTTAGATAATGGAACGTTAATGGGCCATATGACATATCTCATAAAATAATACTCAAAATTGGAAACAAAATTCAAACTCATATTCTACATATCAAAATTATCCTACATGTCAAATTTCATCTAATTTGGACAACCTTGAAATATTAGGATAAGTTTAGGAGAGAGAAAATGAGTAAAAGGAATAAGTAATGAATAATGTGATTAAATAACTTAAAAATATGGAAATATTATAAAATTCATATTCACTACATCAAAGATAATTTGTGGATGAAGTTTCACCAAATTCAGATGTTGTTTGTGCAAGTTATGCAATTTTAGATACATTCTGGACTTTTCTGCAATTTACCCAATTGGAAGGTTTTCTTTGAAAATTATCACCTGCATTATAATACTTATATATTACCTTACCATTCTTGAGTTTTTGAACCATGGGGCGCCTAGTTGCACCTTGGTTTGAAGGTGTTTCTCTCGAAGGCCATTTTAGGGATTACCCTCTTTGTAAATGAGTTTATCTTTAGAAGCTATCAACTAATGGGGTTATTTCTTTGATTGAAGGTTGGTGGGGATGTCCTAGATGTCTCCATGAACTGACATTTGATATTCAAGAAGCCTCTATGAGCTATCCTCTTGCATGGCCATGAAACCCTAGGCTAAGGATACATGGAAAGCTCCATAGACACCTCTGCCTTCTTCCTTATCCATAAAGGTTTGCATGTTCATGGGGACCCTTAGAATTGGACATATGGAAAGTAACTGACACATCATGCTTGAATTCTTCCTTATCCATAAAGGCTTGAATGACCATGGGCACCCTTATACATGGACACATGGCAAGTCCCATAGACACCTCATGCTTGACCACTTTGTTTATAAAGCCATATCAACCCCTTCCCACGTCCCAATTCAAAAACTCTTGCTCCCCTTCTCTTTTATATATCTTAGATCATCATTTCTACTCTATTTGATCACAAAGGTGCTGTCCCAAGTTAATAGAGAGTGATTACCTTGGTAAAGAAGGATCCTAGTGTTCCAAATTTGCTCAATTTAGGGTTTCTTAAGCTCCTTCTTGGTGATTTTGACCAAAAATAATAAGTTTCCTCATTTCCTTTCCTATTTTTATGTTGTTCATCTTCCTTCTACCTTCTTCCATGCTGTAACCATGGGCTTCCTTGGTGAAACCCCACCTAAAACCCTTAAAACACCTCATCTCCATGATCTTTTGTTAGGGTTTTTCACCTCTAAAGTAGAGAAGGTGCTTCTTGCTCAAGATAGGGGCTTTGTTGGGGAAACCAGCCTCTATAGATAGGGGACCTTTCTACTTGGACCTGTGCACCTTCCCTATAGGTTCTTTGGAGGCATAGGCTTGGACTTAGATTGGACTTTGGATTGTTTAGACTCTGAAGAGAGGTATGTTTGCAGACCCGATTATTGATATTGAGCAAGTTCTCTCTCTTATTTTATGTTTGCAAACCACATTATTCTTGTCGAGAAATTATCCTATATTCTTATTTCTCTTGGTCGTATGGACATTAGCCTACACAATATCTTGTTATTTTGGAAAATATGCTTCATGCGAAGTATCTTATTTGTTACTGATCTTGTGATCATATTTGGTCATTCTCTTGGTTTCTTTCTTATACATTGTTCATGTAAGAATATTATTTGATGATATGTGATATGTTTTGTCACTCGTATGGTGGATGTTTATGTTGTCCATAAATATGATGGAAACTTTTCTGTAGTCTGACTATACTTTCTACTTGCCTGTCTATTAAACATGCTATGTGAATCAGTAGTACTAGAGTAGTGTAATTGCATTGGTTTTTGGGCAATATGCCCCTTCTATTATTGGGATGGTGGTGGTGGTGCCCCATACCTGGGTTTCAAGTTTATGAGGCTTGGCCATGTTATATATTTGGGAATTTGCCAATACATCATTCTCTATCAGGTTTCAAGTTTGTGAGACTTGGTCGCCTTTGTCTTTATATTGTTCTAGGGCTATGTTTATCTCACATGCATGTAGGTTGATGATATGGGGTGTGTGACCTAATTCTTTACATGTGCTTTTGTGGCACAATATTTCTATTTTATTAATGGCAAGTTTTCTTTTTTACCATATGATTTCAATTCCTTTTCTCTTGATACCCATTTGGGTGGTCCTTATCCTTTCTATGGGAAGCCTTTTATATTTGTTGTCCTTTATTCCATATATTGCTCAATCTATATTTTAGTATGCACATACCAGCCTTTGCTGATGTCATCTATTTTCTCTGCTTGCTGGGGTATGCTTCCAACCTTAGGTGAAGGACTTGGATGATAATGCATGATGTTTTATACTATCTTAAGGAGTTAAAGCTTGGAGACAAAGTTGTTATAGTAGATTTCCCTCTACTAGATCCTTATGTTGAGTGATGCATGTAAAACCTTTGTGGGAGATTATGAAGTTCTTTTGTAACCTTATGATAAAAGGAATATAGTCAACATTTTTATTCTGCTGCTACACTCTAGTTGTTTTTAATACCTATTGAAGTTTGAAAATTTTGCACCTATTCCAACATACCTTTGAGTGTGTTTGGAATGGATGTTTTATTTTTCAAATTTTTTTAGTAGGGAGTGGATTCCCCTCTCAGGTCCCACTCCTTATAGTCACTAATATCCAGATTTAACTCAAGGCATGGATTTTTCATCCTCTTCAACATTCAATCTATGTTTCTTGATATGGTATATTGTATGAGATATGTGTAAGCTCAATATTATATATTGTCTCACATATACATGGCATGCATTTCTCAGTTTTGCTAAATCAAGTGGCCTTAGATATTATACCCCCATAGGAGGTACAAATCCCATCTCTATCACTCACAGTCAGTCCCCATATGTCACACTCACCCAATCATCACCTTTATAACAACCCATGTTTTAGGATTGCATTTGATGATGTCAAAGTGTACCGAACGACAAGTGATAAGTGCAGTGATTTCAAGTCTAAGAACCACAAACAACTCCATCGCTATAAGGAATGATTCAAACTTACCTATTTAAGGTTTCCATACATCACTCTTATGGTGGGTGTGTCTTATACACTATTCTCTAACATATATCTATGTCCTTAGTTTGATATCTCCATATCATGAGTAATGAGATTCTATCATCAACCAATTCACACATCGATCTAATGTGTTATTGTTTTCTATTTACCTTCGACAATAATAACCGACCAGGGACATAAAAAGATTGCATACACTCTTAACATCTGTATGATCTCATTTTTCAGGCCATCAACCTGAAGACATACGTCATTGAGTAATACCATTCTCTAGATATTTATTATGTTATTTCAATATCTCCAAACTGAAGAAACAAAATAAATTGGAAGCTTGCCTTTATCAATAATCAAATCATTTACAAGTTTTTCCATTACAATCATCATATGATTGGCTCTCTAGGCATACATACCAATAGACTCCCACTTGCACTTAGAGTCAGTCACCCATGAATCTTATTCTGAGTGATCTAACATGACCATCATGTTTCTGCTGCAAAAGTGCCTTAGTCAAGGGATCAACAATGTTGTTCTTAGTTGGTACTATGCAAATCTTTACATCTCCTCACTATACGATCTCTCATATGTGATGATACTACCTTTGTATATGCTTTGAGCGCTGACGTGATCTGGGCTCCTTAGCTTGTGCAATAGCTCCATTGTTGTCACAATATAGCACGATTGCATCATTGATGCTTGGAATGACCCCAAGTTTTAAAATGAACTTCTTGATCCATACAACCTCCTTTGTTGCATTCGATGCATGAATATAATTGACCTCTGCTATAGAATTGACAACTATCTCTTGCTTGGAATTGTTCCAGCTTAAAGATCCATTATTTAGGAAAAACACAAATCTTGATTGTGATTTGTAATCATCTTTGTCAGTCTGGAAACTTGCATTGGTGTAACCCCTTACCACCAACTCTTCCTATTCGTCGTAGACCAAGAACTAATCCTTAGTCTTTCTCAAATACTTGAGGATGTTCTTCATGACTGTCTAGTGAGTATCACCTGAATCTGACTAATATCCGCTTGTCATGCTTAAAGAATAGAATACATTTGGACGGATGCACAACATTGCATTCATGATTGATCCAATTGTTGAGGGATATGGAATCAAGCTCATGCATTCCATTTCTTCACAAGAACTGGGACATTGAACTTTAGAGATTGCAATTCCATGCAACACGAGAAGGTGTCCTCTCTTTACATGAACCAATCATGGTTGATCTTGATGCCTTTGGGAGAATTGGATCTCGACTTATTCTCTCATTTCCCCTTATTTCTACAGTTCCTAGCTCCCTCTCTAGCTTCTCTTCTTCTCCAATTTTGGGATGTGGTGCTATGGACCCTCACCTTGGAACACACGCTATAGCCTCCCACAATGGTGCTTCCAACCCTCAAAACCCTTGTTGAGTTTCCATGGAGTAGGGTTGCGCACTAACGGGGTGGGAGAAGGCCTCAAGTCCTCGACCCTACCTGTTATGGTGAGCTCAGAGCTCCAGCCGTCACGACGGCAATGCCCTACCTTAAAGAAGACGAGGTGCAAAGGGAGAAACCCCTATATCGTTGATCCCATGGCAGTTAAAGATAGAAAGGATGTGGGCGGATTAGATTTGGTGGTGGGATAGCTAGCCCATGGACCCAGGGCACTGACTGGGCAAAGCACAGACAAACTAATGGAAGCCACATGCCTGAGAGGTCCTGTGCGTGGACGCGCATGAGAAGGTGGGTCATAACCACAAGATCGATGATCCATGACGCCATATCACCACATAATGATCATTGTATGTAACTAAATAAGTATATAGTTCTTGAGGCTAGTTTGTAAAATCAATATCTACAAACCCCTTGGCCAAAGTTTGCAATACGATATACCAAATTGATCAACTCAATGAGCTCTACACAAAGAGCATACTTGCAAGCTCTAAATCACCTTCTTATACGCATGCTTTCCCATAATAACAAACTTTGTTCATATTGAGTATACTTAATGCATGATTGTGATCAATATTGAAACTTTGATGCACTTCCACATATCTAATCATTTTGTTAGTATCTTTGAACTATATGAGGATTCTAAGCACCTCTATTGCTCATGAATGACTTTTTTTGTACACATGTAACTAGATGGACTATAATGATATACCTTACCCTTATGATGACTAATATTGCTTCCTAATGACATCCAAATTCTTATACATCCTGGAAACCAATAACTCCTGCTATTCATGTCCCAAATAATTTCTTTTGTAATCCCCTTGTGCTATATGTATTTCATACAACACTTATTGAATGAATGTGACTTATGTAGGTGAATGAATGGTTGTACTTGACTCAAAGGATATATATGACCTATTTGATGCATACATATATATTAGATATTTCAAATTGTAACTTCATAATGTTTTGTGACCCAATTGGCTAAGGCCAACCCTATTCATAATATAATGATGTATGTGTCCTCTTTTGACCTACATGCCCATATATGGCTTGTTTATGATTCTTGTGCGTTAATGCTTATGTGAATCCTTTTCCTGTGACCCCCTCTCTCACAAATTAGGGAGTACTCCACAAATTATGATAACTTAGATATGGATGTCCCTCCTTATCCTCATGTTGAACTTGTTGGCGTGTGAACTATGTTGGAATGTATGTTGACATGAATGATACCAAGTTGGACGATGATACCTGGACCCTAAGGGACATATACCAAAATTTGTTAATGATTTTTTTTCCTAATCTTATAGATCTAAATCATACTTTGTTTTTGGATCTCATGACCTAGTGGATCATGATCTTGTACACCCTATTATGAGTCTTTTGACCCTAAAGTGCAAAAAGTGAGTTGAATCTTGTAATATCCATTAGAATGAAGGGAACCTCGATATGTCTTGAAACTTGAAACATAATTCCTTGATGACCTCTAAATGAGTAAAGGATCATGAAATGTGCTAATAAGCCACTTGGAACCTAACTTGTTCAAAACCCTAAAATGAAGCTAGTTAGGGTTAATGACGAGAATCTAATGCATGCATGCAATGTTGTGGTTAATCATGTGTGTCTGATGGCTAGATGGTTAAGGCTAAGTTAAGTATGAAATCTTTGAATCAGTTAGATGCTTTAATAGTTATGTGATTATGGCTATCTTGCTTGAAATGTGATACATATGTATGCTTGTTTACTTGCTCAAATACTGCCATGTAGTATTCCAGTATTGTACTTGAGGATTTTCTTGTCGTTGTTTTACAACTTGAACACACATATATAGAACTCCATTATACAATTTTTTAAGTAGGGTTAGCTCTTGGTGATGGCCTTGAGGTCCCTCACGTATAAAAGGGTTCGCTAATATTGAGTACCTTTATAGACTCTTCCAATGGGAAGTAGTCAAAGGCCTTATGATATATGATGTTGTTGGTATAATTAGTGTAAAATGATATAAAACATGAGATATCATTTTTATAAGCACTTAACTTATTTACTCTCATTCATTTACTCTTGCACTATCTTTTTCAATTATGAAAAATCTAATGTATATGAATATTTTAGCCCTATACTCAACACCTCGTGTTGACCCACTTCTTGTATTTTTTTAGATTTAGAGAAGGATATAATTTGATGGGTTTGGGGACTATGTCAAGTGTGCTTGTTGTAAGATCCATGTTTAGTGTACATGAATCACTTGTACCCTTGACTCTTGGAATATGTAATGGAATTCATGAATATAATGCATCGTGTATAATTTATACTTGTTGAATGTTGAAATATTATTGGTGCCTTTATCTTATTATTTGTTTATGTCTGCTAATCTTTATGCTTCAACATTCAAACTTTCATAATACCATGCTAGGGAGGACACCTAGGTCTTGTCACCATTGACTTTATAGTCATTTGGAGTTTGAATTTGGGTAACAAACAATTTTGTGTTAGGTGGTATCAGAGCATGAACAATAACTACACCAAAGATTTCTCACATGAAACAAAAGCTAAATATAACCTTACATCTCAATCCTAGGAACTTAATGAGTTGTTCTTATGCACTATGTTGACTTCACCTCTAGGTCAGAACCTAGATGTTCTAGAACTTGCTGTAGACTTATGTAATCCCAAGAACCTTTCTTTTCTCCTCCTTCTATCATGTAGTATGGGATGTAGGTTCACAAGGTTGAGAAAAGGAAGTTCTTATTACCACCATATACATATGTTCCAGACATGTGCTTAGGGTAGCTACAAATGTGTGAATCATGTTATTGCTATTTCTCTAGGTTACATGGTACTAGACTGCCTAATGAGTGTGGTAACTCATTTTTTTTGTTTTATTAGAATGGAGTATGGTGGTTTTCATAGCATTTTTCAACGTTGTAGAAAAACCTATTTCAAGTATTAGTATATGTACATATGAAAATGTTACCACATGTAGAAAGGAAGTGAGTGTCCATGTCATGTAACATCCCTGATATGGGTTAAGTCTTAACCCTAGAGTTTTTTCTTAAGTAAGTCATTTATATTCTTGTCTTTATCTTTTTAAAATTAATTAAGACACAAGAGGAACTTATGTATCAATTTTAGTCCTTTTTGAATAATGTTGAAACACTGTTTTACTTGTTTTGGACTAAAGTGTAAATTACCCAAGTTGAGGGGTTAACTTGCAAATATTACATGATAAAGTGTTCCTCAATTGTTTAAGCATCATAAGAATGAAAATGATGCAGAGGTATGGCTTGTGGTAGCCTGAGCACCAAGAAAGAGCTTGTTAAGCCATGTTTGTGCATTAAAACCTAGTTTTGGTGTAATGTGCAATTTACCCAAAACCTAGGGTTCAATATGAAAAATACCACTTCTAGAGAGTCCGTAATATTTCTTGGTATCAATTAGAGACAAGAAAATCAGAGGGGCATCTCATTTGAATCACTTTGGAGGAGAGAGAATTTTGATATTAAAATAATCAAGATTTAAGCATAATTGAAACCCTGATTCAATTTAATGCAAAAATAAATATATTAATGGAAGTACCCTTCAACCAAAAATGAGATGGTTGAATTTGCATAAGTGTCAACGTTCTTGTTCCTTTCAAAGTCTACGAAATATCTAAAATGAGTGGAGAGCCCACTCACATTAGTTAACTAAAAAGTAATATCCACTCAATTTTGGATATTATTATTTTAATGGTTAAGGTGCTTAATTTGTTTTTTTTTTAATTCATGTATAATGAAGATGAATTACAAGGTGGGGGAGATGGCTTCGTATGAAAGGGATTGAGGGGAGTATGTGGCACCAATTTTGGTGATTAAAGGATTTTATTATCACTTTCTCTCTCATTGAAATTCCCTTATATACATCCCATTTTCAACCAACATGAAAGGCTTTTTCGATCCCTTTTTCTTTCCTTGCTTTGGACGTGCAAAAAGGAGCTTAGGAGCCACAGGAGAACGTGCCCCAACCTGTAGGTAAGCTCCATATTCATCTTCAACCTTGACTTCATTGCGGAAATCGAAATTCAATGCTTAATTTCTTCTTTTCTTCATTCAATCTTCAACCTTGGCCATTCATTTCACTCAAAGACTTGAGGACGAGACTTGGACAGTTGAGAAAGCTTCATTCACCATTGAGGATGTGAAGCTTGAAGCTTGGATTCAATTTTGAAGGTGGGTTATATAACTTGAACCCTTAAATGTCATTATTGCTTGCAATTTATTCATCATGTGTTGAACCTTTCTTCTTTCTCGATTCACTTTTGATTAGTTGTTGAAATTACCATAAGAATCACAACTGATTTTGAAGGTTTAAAGCTTGAAGATGATGGTGTCATCTTAAGCACACACCTCAACAAAGGAAGGTGCAATCGGTCTTCAAAACCCTGATTGAATTGATTCGGTTTCAAGACCGAATGGATTGTTGAACCCAAGACCGAATGGGTAATTCACTTAAAACTGAATGGGTAATTTAGTAGAAGACCGAATGGGTAATTAATTACAAGATCTAATGGGTAATTGAGTTCAAAATCGAATGGGTAATGGATCTCCAGATCGAATGGGTAAATTGAACTTCAAAACCGTTTGGAGTTAATTGCTGATGTGAATGATGAAGATCCAATGGCTCAAATTGATTTAATTTAATGGATTTAAGGATGGGTGATCCATTGATTATTAACCCTAATTGGATTGAATGGTTGAAACCCTAAATCGATTGAGTCAATTTCTATGTTGAGTGACTCAAACGGTCTCAAGACCATTTGAGGGCAAATAGTCTCAAGACCGTCTGAAACCAAATGGTCTCAAGACCATTTGGAGGTCAAGGGCTGTGCTGGATGATTGGAGATCCAAGGGCTATAATTTGATGTACTTCCAATGATCCAATTGATGTAGGATTCAATAGATCAAACCCTAAAATCGTTTGTTTGATTTTGGAAACCCTAATTGATCTAATCAGTTTGAAGGTGGTTTGGACAAAACGGTCTTGAGACCGTTTGGAGGGCAAATAGTCTCAAACCGTTTGATGAGTTGTTCATTCAGTTTCAATGATAAATTGAGGAAATGGTTTCAAAATCAATTGAAGGAGTTAGGGGAACACCGTTTGGAGGTCAAGCACCTCAAGACCGTATGGAGATACAATTGAACCAAGACCGTTTGAAGGTCTAATACCTCAAGACCGTTTGAAGGTTTAATTGATTCAAATCTTAAAAGTACAATCAACCCCATGATTTTTGATGATGTTTATCAAAGGTAATCGCAATGGGTTGTACCTTCAAGGTACTTAAGTGATTAGTACCTTTTGAGTGGTTAATCTTTGATGCTTATGAAAGCAATACCTCAATACACTATGCTAACCCTAAATGTATACACTTGAATGAAGGGTTAACCTAATTTAATCAAGTTGAAGTAATTAATATCCTGGAGAGGATGAGAGAGAGATTCATACATATGTAATGGTTAAACCTCAACACTCTCAACATGAATAAAATATGTAATTGGGGTATGATCCTTTATAAAGATATTATGAAACCCTAATTAAGAAGGTTGATGAACCCCAAACCTAATTTAGGGCAATGCTAGGTGTAATCCTAATCTAGGGTAATGATGTAACCCTAATTAAGGGTGATGACATGTGAAACCCTAATTAAGGGTGATGATATGTGAAACCCTAATTACGGGTGATGACATGTGAAACCCTAATTAAGGGTGATGAAATGTGAAACCCTAATTAAGGGTGAAGTCATGTGAAACCCTAATTAAGGGTGATGATATGTGAAACCCTAATTAAGGGTGATGTCATGTGAACTCATAATCAAGGGTGATGCTATGTGAAACCCTAATGCAGAGAGGTAATGTGAAACCCAAATCAAGGGTGATGTCAAGTGAAACCCTAATACAAAGATGTGATGTGAAATTCAATTTAGGGTGATGCTATAAAATGCTATATGAAATCCTACCCTAATATAGGGTGAAGGTATGTGAAATCCTAATTTTGGGTATAGAGCATGAAACCCTAATCTTGGGCAATATAATGGTAAACTATAACCCTAACTTTGGGTTGAGTTGAGAAACCCTAATTTCAGGTAATGCTATGTGAAACCCATTTATGGGGAGATGTTATGTGAACCCTAATTTATAAAGATGTAAAATCCTATTCCTAATAATGGAATAGTGACTAATATATTGATAAGTGAAACACCTAAAAAGGTTGATAATGGAGATCTTTATATCAATAATTCCTTAACTTGAGATGAGTCCATATCATTGATAATGGTTGCATACTTCAAATAAGTGACTTATGACCAATACATTACATGATAAATGTGATGAACTGGTGCATACAATATTAGGATGGGAGATACCCTAATACAAAAATAGTTGATGAATTTAAGATAAGGTGATGAGGGAAGTGATACATCTAGACATGATAGATATCACTTCCAACACCTCAAGATTGATACACCTTGATGTATTCTAAATCTAATATACTTGTATGAGTAACACATGAAGTGTGTCATGTCAATTGTTACATTGAGATGTATTGCACTTTGATAAGTGTAGGCTAACATGCCTTATGAAAAGGTTAAGCAAAATCAATAAAGTATGATGTAATCATATTCTGGTAAAGTTGAGAGAGGAACTTATATCATGTGTTGATAATTCATTTAATGATAAGTGATGAGAATAAATAAGCATGATTAAATACTTATGTTATGAATGTTGGCTCCTAGCTGTGTGGAGCAGTGAATTAGGGCTTGATCATTAATAATATGATCTTGAGAACCTAAATGGTTAATTATGGAAAACCCTAAACCTAATGAATGGTGACGATATGTAAGAGAAATCCTAACCCTAAATAAGGGAATAGTGATGCTACTCTTACATTGCACATTGCTGTCATGTAATTGATATAATTGTTCTCATGAAATGATCATGCAGGTGATCATGAGATGATGAGCATTGCCAAGTATGATCTATGATGTGTTAATTATTTAAATGCTTTATGGGCTTTGTGAGCCATTATATGCTTTGTTACCTAGTAAGAGGTAACAAGAGACTAAATGGGCTATGCGAGCCATGTGAGATGCTTGTGTAACAAGTATCATATTTACCTTGGTCAGATGACCTGAAGGTATTAGTTACCTGATAAGTGGTAACAAGTGTTCTTTGATGAACTGAGGGTTTGAATACCCATATTCCATAATCATCATGATGAGATGTTAAGGGATGAGAATGCCCATGATGTGATAAGGGATTGAGATCCCAATGTTTTATAAAGCTTTGAAAAGAACTTGATAGATATTATACTTTTCTTTGTAGCATTTGTCATAATAATTCTTGTTTGGAAACTTGATTGATGCTAAAATAATACAGTAATGTACTTAATTATCAAGTGAAATCTCATCATGTAGTGCCCTGGACATATAACCATCATCATCAGAATTTGCTGGATGGTGAAATGGGTTGCTCCGCGGGATAACCCAGAATGCATATTTTTGAATATGCGGGGGTGATGGGAGAAAATATCCTTACGACCTAATGGAGTAATTGATGTGAGATAAATATTAAATCTCTCAATCCTTCATTATATATGTCGGGGTGGATGTATCACTAATCCCCTGATAACGGGATGGATGTATCACAAATCTCCCGATAATATTAATACCGGATCAATGTGAGATAAACATGAAATCTCTCGATTGCGAAGAGAGTAATGTTGCCACTGTAACTCTATAGCAAAGTTGCTAGTATACCCTGGAAAGCTATTTAGCAGAGACACAAGATGTCCTGCATTGAATCTCGTACTGACCGAGATAAGGGAGGTCATGGGAGCCGGCTCTTCCATTGACCTTGTATTGCACTGATTTCGACTTCACAATGGTCGGTTGGAGTGTGAGAGGTATACCTCATCTCCTTAGGGCATAAGTGTGATTGTAAAATGTAATTATCCATATAGTATGTTTTCTTAAGGAATGAAAATGAAAAGCAGTGGATGATGTTACATTTCTTTTATGCATCTTTAGTTGATAGATGATATATTTATGATTCCTTATATTCCTTGCAAAATAGATAGATGATGTATAATTCTATCATGGGTAGATGCAACGTTCTCCTTAAGAAAGGAGATTATCCTATTTTTTTCATTTAATGACTAATACTGATGTTAATATAAAAGAATTCCTACTTAGTTTTGTTCTACTAATCTGCAATAACAATATTTCTGGCGGAGAGTTATATCTCTCGCTGGGACAATTTTCAATTGTCTCACCCCCGTGGGATCTAAATTTTTAGGTAAACGCAGAAGAAGAGGCAGAAACCCTATAGAAAGGGAAGAGCAGCATCAGCAGCAATAGGGACAACAGTGATATCTCAGGTGGAGGCACTGACTGTCAAGTTTTGTATAGAAAGTCCTATGTGTTGTCTATGTACTCTCAGGTCCTCAGAATCAGTAGTTAGTACTTTTAATGAACCGATATGATATTTAGGATTGATGCCTTGCGGTTCTTATGCTATCTATGTATAGTTTTATTAAGGCAGCTGATGCTTGTAATCCTCGAGAAGAGACGGTACAGAATATGTACTTATGAACCAGGATGTAAATAAAGTACCTTGGTTCTTGATGAAAGAGTTTTCCTGTGTTGGGATCTCTTTGAAAAAGCTTTTAATTTTTAGTGATTTTTCAGTAATCCGTTGTTAATGATCTCTTCCACTTAGTTAATAATGTTTTGTTCGAACAATGTGTGACAATTTAGTGGTATCAGAGCTCTAGGTTTGCTGAGTCTACATAGACATAGGATTAAGGTTGTTGAGTCTGTTCTAGTGTCTTCCAATTTATCTGATAGTGTCTTCTACTCATGTAGGAGAAGAAGAACTTAAAGATGTCTGGATTACATGAAGAACATACTGTTGAGAGCAGTAATGTTGCACCAATATAAGGTGCAAGGGACCATGCAAGAGAAGAACAACTGCCTGAGAACCCCCAAGATGATCCAACTATGATGAGGAATCCTTCTTTTAATATCATTGTTGGGCAAGCTAGGACAGAAATGATGCATATAATGGACCATATATTAGCAATACAACCTAGACTACCAACCCCCATTGATGATGTTTTGGACTCCAATAGGATTCTTGCTCAACATTAGCATGTTGAAGCAGTGAATATTGATGAAAGGAATAGGATACAACCTGAAAACAAGATTTTCCACAGGTGTAGGCAGCCTGGACATATTAGAAAAGACTGTCCAGAAAAAGGATAATGACAAAAGAATTAAGAAAAGACCCATCCAAACTCAGGATCATAGGCCTAGTAGTTCCAAAAAGGGGAAGTTTTTGGTACCCCTGATACAACAGGGTCTAGTGCACTAGGTAAAGGGCTACCCAGAAAGGGTAAAGGACCACCCGGAAAGAGTAAAGGACCTTTTAGACCATATAAAGAGAATAGAACCTGTCACAAGTGTAGACAGATAGGACATCTAGCAAGGAACTATCTGGTTGGAAACACAATGGTAACCCAACCACCGAGGTAGAGACATCAAAGTCATCAGAGGAAACAGTTTTCTGGTGGTGTTCGAGGACATGGACAGGCGTCCCATGCAGGATCAACTGCATTAAATAACAAAGTACAAGGTCAACATCTGGCAACAGTAAGATTCTATGAAAAGAATCAGCCTGAGGCAGTAAACAAACTACGAGGTGAGACAAGTCAGATGAAATAGTTATTTTCTAATATATTATTTCATGATTTTATGTGTTAAATATAAGAAAGTAGTTGTTTTTGAGCTTCCTTTGACTAGTCATATGAGGACACAAGGAAGATGAGGACTCATAATTTACTCAATATTCCTTTAAATGCTTTATAATTTCTCTTATCTAGGTGATAAAGTATGAGATACAGAAGTAATGCCTAAAGAAAATCTAGGAATGTTAAATCCTGTGTTTATAATGATATGAAAAGTGAGGAACATAATAGTAAATAAAGTGCATACTACCTAATCTCAGTACTTGTATACCCTAGCCAGGTATATAAATATCGGTGATAAGGTAAGTATGGGACTCTTAGATTGTTATGTTTCTGATTACTCTGATCAAGTAGTCATTCTGAAACAATCTAGTGAGAACAAAGAAACTAGAAATATGGCATGGATATTTTTATCACATCCTCAGTACAATAAAATGGAATCTGAAATGACCTCAGATCCATCTATGTGTATGAGGAAGTAAAAGTATAATCCTTATGATAAAGAAAATGAGACAAGGGAGATGATCCCTGTCTGATAAAGCATGTGTGAATAGTAAAGATCTTTTCCCATGACTTGGAAATGGGAAATGTGATAAAATCACAAAATGTTCATAAATATGTTAGACAATAACAAAGGAATGAGTAATGACATGTAATCATCCTTATAATTCCTTTGCTAATGGTGAGAAACCTAGGATGAAACAAGAGTAAATGTCCCATGAACAGTTGAAAGTTCATACAATAATTAGAAGAGATGATAATCTTTTCTCTTTGATAAACAACCTTGGATGATAATGGGGTGATAAGAGAAATGTGTTTCTTTGTGTTCTCTTTCTTTTGGAACATGACAATCAAGTGAGTACTGTGACACTTGATGTGCATGGATTAGAAGTAATCTAATGATGGACACTTAGAAAAGTATTAGTTCATCTTGGACTTTGGTTCCAAGATAAAGATATATGTAACAAATAATGTTCCAAAGATGAAACAAAGATCTTCTTATATTTTTGACTTTGGTAAAAACAATAGAGAAATGGAAATGATGAGGATGTGATGTGTTTTTGATACATGTGATGGATACCAAGGTAAGAAATTTTGGTATCTAAGAAATATCAGGTGGTATGGAAAAGTAAAAGCATAAGTACTAATTAAATGACTTAGGTTGGTTACCTGGAATGGCCAACAGTGAAATCAATGTAATTACATAACATAGTATGGACATCACATCTTAGGGGTTTATGCTCTGCATAAACATAACATCGGCAAGGATGTACTAATTGAAGGAACAATTGTGAAATCATTGTGGAAAAAGCTTATCAAGTTAAATATAATTCTAAAGATACCTCTAAGATAAGTTCTTAATTGGTAAGTGACCTCCCCTTATGATAAAAGTATGTACAACTAATGGGATAGTTGGTACAAGTAAAAACAAAGTTTATTGTTGTGTCAGTAGATTGGATGGCACAACAGATACATGATAATACTTGTAGTCACAAGTGGGTGACAAAATGTAACTCTGGTCTTTCCTTGGAAGTGAAATACTAAACTGAATAAGGAGTATGGGAGACTCCCCAGAACCAAGAATCATGTCACATAAAGTTAAAAATTGAGAAAGGTGATAAATTAGTGAGGTTTTACACTTGAATAGAATGAGGCACATATAATGTATCCCCGACAAAGAAAAATTCTATCTGACACAGAGTTGACTCTACAGTCAATAATGAAAAAGATAATGGAGTATGTGTCTTGTATGACAAGTTCTATGATAACCTTGTGTGGAAGAACTTTGTGTTGATCAAAGTTCTATGGCATATCCATGACATTAAGGTGTTATGTGGAGACTTGATGATATGATGAATAAATAATATTTGTCTTCCTTTACTTGAGATTTCAGGGATGAAATCCTTGTTAGGGGTTTATAATTTGTAACATCCCTGATCTGGGTTAAGGCTTAAACCTAGAGGTTTTGCTTAAGTAAGCCATTTATATTCTTTTCTTTATCTTTTTAAAAGTAATTAAGACTCAAGAGGAACTTTTGTTTCAAATTTAGTCCTTTTTGAATAATGTTGAAACAATGTTCTACTTATTTTGGACTAAAGTGAAAATTACCCAAGTTGAGGGGTTAACTTGCAAATATTACATGATAAAATGTTCCTCAAGTGTTGAAGCATCATAAGAATAAAAATGATGCAGAGGTATGTCTTGTGGTAGCCTAAGCACCAAGAAAGAGCTTGTTAAGCCATGTTTGTGCATTAAAACCTAGTTTTGATGTAATGTGCAATTTACCCAAAACCTAGGGTTCAATATGCAAAATAGCACTTCTAGAGAGTCCCTAATATTTCTTGGTATCAATTAGAGACAATAAAATCAGAGGTGCATCTCATTTGAATCACTTTGGAGGAGAGAGAATCTTGATATTAAAATAATCAAGATTTAAGCATAATTGAAACCCTAATTCAATTTAATGCAAAAATAAATATATTAATGGAAGTACCCTTCAACCAAAAATGAGATGGTTGAATTTGCATAAGTGTGAACGTTCTTGTGCCATGAAAAGGCCACGAAATATCTAAAGTGAGTCGAGAGCCCACTCACATTAGTTAACTAAAAAGCAATATCCACTCAATTTTGGATATTATTATTATAATGGTTAAGGTGCTTAATTTGTTTTCTTTAATTCATGGATAATGAAGAGGAATTACAAGGTGGGAGAGATGTATTCGGATGCAAGGGATTTAGGGGAGTATGTGGCACCAATTTTGGGTATTAAAGGATTTTATTATCACTTTCTCTCTCATTGAAATTCCCTTATATACATCCCATTTTCAACCAACATGAAAGGCTTTTTCGATACCTTTTTCTTTCCTTGCTTTGGCCATGCACAAAGGAGCTTAGGATAAACAGGATAACGTGCCCCAACCTGTAGGTATGTTCCATAGTCATCTTCAACCTTGATTTCATGGAGGAAATCGAAATTCAATGCTTTATTTTTTCTTTTCTTCATTCAATCTTCAACCTTGGCCATTCATTTCACTCAAAGATTTGAGGATCAGCCTTGGATAGTTGAGAAAGCTTCATACACCATTGAGGACGTGAAGCTTGAAGCTTGGATTCAATTTTGAAGGCAGTTTATATAACTTGAACCCTTAAATGTCATTATTGCTTGCAATTTATTCATCATGTGTTGAACCTTTCTTCTTTCTCAATTCCCTTTTGATTAGTTGTTGAAATTACCATAAGAATCACAACTGATTTTGCAGGTTTGAAGCTTGAATATGATGATGTCATCTTAAGCACACACCTCAACAAAGGAAGGTGCAATCGGTCTTCAAAATTGATTGAGATAATTCAGTTTCAAAACAGATTGAATTGATTCGGTTTCAAGACCGAATGGATAGTTGAACCCAAGACCGAATGGATAGTTGAACCCAAGACCGAATGGGTAATTTACTTCAATCCGAACGGGAAATGTAGTACAAGACCGAATGGGTAATTAATTACAAGATAAAATGGGTAATTGAGTTCAAAATCGAATGGGTAATGGATCTCAAGATCAAATGTGTAAATTGAACTTCAAAACCATTTGGAGTTAATTGCTGATGTGAACAATGAAGATCCAATGGCTCAAATTGATTTAATTTAATGGATTTAAGGATGGGTGATCCATTGATTATTAACCCTAATTGGATTGAATGGTTGAAACCCTAAATCGATTGAGTCAATTTCTAAGTTTCGTGACTCAAACGGTCTCAAGACCGTTTGAGGGAAAACGGTCTCAAAACCGTTTGAGGGCAAAAGGTAGACCAAATGGTCTCAAGACTATTTGGAGGTCAAGGGCTGTGATGGATGATTGGAGATCCAAGGTCTATAATTTGATATACTTCCAATGATCAAATTGATGTAGGATTCAATAGAGCAATCCCTAAAATCGTTTGATTAATTTTGGAAACCCTAATTGATCCAATCAGTTTCAAGGTGGTTTGGACCAAACGGTCTTGAGACTGTTTGAGATCAAACGGTCCTCAGACCGTTTGGAGGGCAAATTGTCTCAAACTGTTTGATGAGTTGTTCATTCAATTTCAATGATAAATTGAGCAAATGGTTTCAAAACCGATTGGAGGTCAAGCACCTCAAGACCGTATGGAGATACAATTGAACCAAGACCATTTGAAGGTCTAATAGCTCAAGACCATTTGAAGGTTTAATTGATTCAAATCTTGAAAGTACAATCAACCCCATGATTGTTGATGATGTTTATCAAAGGTAATCACAATGGGTTGTACCTTCAAGGTACTTAAGTGATTAGTACCTTTTGAGTGGTTAATATTTGATGCTTATGAAAGAAATACCTCAATACACTATGCTAACCCTAAATGTATACACTTGAATGAAGGGTTAACCTAATTTAATCAAGTTGAAGTAATTAATATCCTGGAAAGGATGAGAGAGAGAGAGATCCATACACATGTAATGGTTAAACCTCAACACTCTCAACATGAATAAAATATGTAATTAGGGTATGATCCTTTATAAAGAGATCATGAAACCCTAATTAAGAAGGTTGATGAAACCCAACCCTAATTTAGGGCAATGCTAGGTATGATCCTAATCTAGGGTAATGATGTAACCCTAATTAAGGGTGATGACATGTGAAACCCTAATTAAGGGTGATGATATGTGAAACCATAATTAAGGGTGGTGACATATGAAAAACTAATTAAGGGTGATGACATGTGAAACCCTAATTAAGGGTGAAGTCATGTGAAACCATAATGAAGGGTGATGATATGTGAAACCCTAATTAAGGGTGATGTCATGTGAAATCCTTATCAAGGGTGATGCTATGTGAAACCCTAATGCAGAGAGGTAATGTGAAACCCAAATCAAGGGTGATGTCACGTGAAACCGTAATATAGAGATGTGATGTGAAATTCAATTCGGGGTGATGCTATGTAATGCTATATGAAATCCTACCCTAATATAGGGTGAAGGTATGTGAAATCCTAATTTTCCTCAACTCAAGATGAGTCCATATCATTGATAATGGTTGTATACTTCAAATAAGTGACTTATGACCAATACATTAAATGATGAATGTGATGATGTGGTGCATACTATATTAGGATGGGAGATACCCTAATACAAGAATAGTTGATGAATTTAAGATAAGGTGATGAGGGAAGTGATACAATAAGACATGAAAGATATCACTTCCAACACCTCAAGATTGATACACCTTGATGTATTCTAAATCCAATATACTTGGATGAGTAACACATGAAGTGTGTCATGTCAATTGCTTCATTGAGATGTAATGCACTTTGATAAGTGTAGGCTAACATGCCTTATGAAAAGATTAAGCCAAATCAATAAAGTATGTTGTAATCATATTCTAGTAAAGTTGAGAGAGGAACTTATATCTTTTGTTGATAATTTATTTAATGATAAGTGATGAGAATAAATAAGCATGATTAAATACTTATGTTATCAATGTTGGATCCTAGCTGCGTGGAGCAATGAATTAGGGCTTGATCATTAATAATATGATCTTGAGAACCTAAATGGTTAATTATGGAAAACCCTAAATATAATGAATGGTGATGATATGTAAGAGAAATCCTAACCCTAAATAAGGGAATAGTGATGCTACTCTTACATTGCATAGTGCTGACATGTAATTGATATAATTGTTATCATGAAATGATCATGCAGGTGATCATGATATGATGAGCATAGCCAGGTATGAGCTATGATGTGTTAATTATTTAAATTATTTATAGGCCTTGTGAGCCATTATATGCTTTGTTACCTAGTAAGAGGTAACAAGAGACTAAATGGACTTTAAGAGTCATGTGAGATGCTTGTGTAACAAGTATCATGTTTACCTTGGTCAGATGACCTGAAGGTATTAGTTACCTGATAAGTGGTAACAAGTGTTCTTTGATGAACTGAGGGTTTGAATACCCATATTCCATAATCATGATGATGAGACGTTAAGGGATGAGAATGTCCATGATGTGATAAGGGATTGATTTCCCAATGTTTTATAAAGCTTTGAAAAGTACTTGATAGATATTATACTTTTCTTTGAAGAATTTGTCATAATAATTATTGTTTGGAAACTTGAATGATTTTAAAAGAATACAATAATGTACTTAATTATCAAGTGAAATCTCATCATGTAGTACCCTAGCCATATAACCATCAGCGTCAGAATTTGCTGGATGGTGAAATGGGTTGCTCCACGACATAACTCAGAATGCATATTTTTGAATATGTGGGGGTGATGGGCGAAAATATCCTTACGCCTAATGGAGGAATTGATGCAAGATAAACATTAAATCTCTCAATCCTTCATTATATATGTCGGGGTGGATGTATCACTAATCCCCTGATAATGGGATGGATGTATCACAAATCTCCTCATAATATTAATGCCAGATCGATGTGAGATAAACATGAAATCTCTCGATTGCGAAGAGAGTACAACTGCCACTGTAACTCTATAGCAAAGTTACCAGTATACACTGGAAAGCTATTTAGCAGAGACACAAGATGTCCTGCACTGAATCTCGTACTGACTGAGGTAAGGGAGGTCATGGAAGCCAACTCTTCCATTGACCTTATATGGCACCAATTTCGACTTCGCAATGGTCGGTTGGAATATGAGCGGTATACCACATCTCCTCAGGGAATAAGAGTGATTGTAAAATGTAATCATTCATATAGTATGTTTGGTTAAGGATTAAAAACAAAAAGCATTGGCTGATGTTACATTTCTTTTATGCATCTTTAGTTGAAAGATGATATATTTATGATTCCTTGCATTCCTTGCAAAGTAGATAGATGATGTATAATTCTATCATGGGTAGATGCAATGTTCTCCTTAAGAAAGGAGATTATACTATTCTATTCATATAATGATCAATACTGCTGTTATTATAAAAGAATTCCTGCTCAGTTTTATTCTACTAATCTGCAATAATAATATTTTTGGCTGAGAGTTATATCTCTTGCTGGGAAAATTTTCAATTGTATCACCCCAATGGGATCCAAATTTTTAGGTAAATGCAGAAGAAGAGGCAGAAACCCTATAGCAAGGGAAGAGTAGCAGCAACAGCAACAGGGACAACAATGATATCTCAGGTGGAGGCACTGGCTGTCAGGTTTTGTATAGAAAGTCCTATGTCTCGTCTCTATACTCTCAGTTCCTCAGAGTCAGTAGTTAGTACTTTTAATGAACCGATATGAGATTTTGGATTGATGCCTCGAGGTTCTTATGCTGTCTATGTATAGTTTTATTAAAGCAGTTGATGCTTGTAATCCTTGAGAAGAGACGGTACATAATTTGTACTTATGAACCAGGATGTAAATAAAGTACGATGGTTATTGATGAAAGAGTTTTCCTGTGTTTGGATCTCTTTGAAAAAGGTTTTAATTTTTAGTGAATTTTCAATAATCCGCTGTTAATGATCACTTTCGCTTAGTTAATAATGTTTTGTTCGAACAATGCATGACAATTTAGTGGTATCAGAGCTCTAGGTTCGTTGAGTCTATAGAGACATAGGATTAAGGTTGTTGAGTCTGTTCTAGTGTCTTCCAATTTATCTGATAGTGTCTTCTACTCATATAGGAGAAGAAGAACTTAAAGATGTCTGGATTACACGAAGAACATGCTGCTGAGAGAAGCAATGTTTCACCAACAGAAGGTGCAAGGGATAAGGCAAGAGAAGAACAACTGTCTGAGAACCCCCAAGATGATCCAACTATGATAAGGAATCCTTCTTTTAATATCATTGTTGGGCAAGATAGGATAGCAATGACACATATAATGGACCATATATTAGCAATACAACCTAGATTATCAGCATGTTGAAGCAATGAATAATGATGAAAGGAATAGGTTACAACCTAAAACTAGGATTTGCCACAGGTGTAGGCAGCCTGGACATAGCAGAAAAGATTGTCCATAAAAAGGATAATAAGAAAATAATTAAGAAAAGGCCTATCCAAACTCGAGATCAGAGGCTTAGTAGTTCCAAAAAGGGGAAGTTTTTGGTACCCCCGATACAATCAGGGTCTAGAGCACTAGGGAAAGGGCTACTCGGAAAGGGTAAAGGACCTTTTAGACCATATCAAGAGAATAGCACCTATCACCAGTGTAGAAAGATAGGACATCTAGCAAGGAACTATCCAGTTGGAAACACAATGGTAACTCAACCACCGAGGCAGAGACATCAAGGTCATCAGAGGAAACAATTTTCTAGTGGCATTTGAGGACGTGGACAGACATCCCAAGCAGGATCAACTGCATTAAATAACAAATTACAAGGTCAACATCAGGCAACTGTAAGATTCTATGAAAAGAATCAACCTGAGGCAGTAAACAAACTACAAGGTGAGACAGGTCAGATGAAATAGTTATTTTCTAATATATTATTTCATGTTTTTATGTGTTAAATATAAGAAAGTAGTTGTTTTTGACCTTCCTTTGACTAGTCATATGAGGACACAAGGAAGATGAGGACTCATATTTTACTTAGTATTCCTTTAAATGCTTTATAATTTCTCTTATCTGGGTGATAAAGTATGAGATATTGAAGTAATGCCTGAAGAAAATCCAGGAATGTTAAATCATGTGTTTATAATGATATGAAAAGTGAGGAACATAATAGTAAATAAAGTGCATACTACCTAATCTCAGTACTTGTATACCCTGGCCAGGTACAAAAATATTGGAGATTGGACGTATGGGACTCTTAGATTGTTATCTTTCTGATTACTCTGATCAAGTAGTCATTCTGAAACAATCTAGTGAGCATAAAGAAACTAGAAATACGACATGGATATTTTTATCACATCCTAAGTACAATAAAATGGAATCTAAAATGACCTCATATCCATCTATGTGTATGAGGAAGTAAAAGTATAATCCTTATGATAAAGAAAATGAGACAAGGGAGATTATCCCAGTCTGATAAAGCCTGTGTGAATAGTAAAGATCTTTTCCCATGATGTGGAAATGGGAAATGTGATAAAATCACAAAATGTTCATAAATATGTTAGACAATAACAAAGGAATCAGTAATGGCATGTAATCATCCTTATAATTCCTTTGCTAATGGCAAGGAACCTAGGATGAAATAATAGTAAATGACTCATGAACAGTTGAAAGTCCATACAATAATTAGAAGAGATGATAATCTTTTCTCTTTGATAAACAACCCTGGATGATAATGGGGTGATAAGAGAAATGTGTTTCTTTGTGTTCTCTTTCTTTTGTAACATGGAAATCAAGTGAGTATTGTGACACTTGATGTGCATGGATTAGAAATAATCTAATGATAGACACTAGAAAAGTATCAGTTTATCTTGGACTTTGGTTCCAAGATAAAGATTTATGTAACAAATAATGTTCCAAAGATGAAAGAAAGATCTTCTTATATGTGTGAGTTTGGTAAAAACAACATAGAAATGGAAATGATGAGGATGTTATGTGTTTTTTATACATGTGATGGATACCAAGGGACACAGAAAAATGCTATCTGACATAGAGTTGACTCTACAGTCAATAATGAAAAAGACAATGGAGTATGTGTCTTGTATGACAAGTTATATGATAACCTTGTGTGGAAGAAATTTGTGTTGATCAATGTTCTATGGCATCTCCATGACATTAAGATGTTATGTGGAGACTTGATGATATGATGAATAAATAATATCTATCTTCCTTTACCTAAGATTTTGGGGACGGAATCCTTGTTAGGGGTTTATAATTTGTAACATCCCTGATCTGGGTTAAGGGTTAACCCTAGAGGTTTTGCTTAAGTAAGTCATTTATATTCTTGTATTTATCTTTTTAAAAGTAATTTAGACTCAAGAGGAACTTATGTTTCAATTTTAGTCCTTTTTGAATAATGTTGAAACAATGTTTTACTTTTTTTGGACTAAAGTGCAAATTACCTAAGTTGAGGGGTTAAATTGCAAATATTACATGATAAAATGTTCCTCAAGTTTTGAAGCATCATAAGAATGAAAATGATGCAGATGTATGGCTTGTGGTAGCCTGAGCACCAAGAAAGAGCTTGTTAAGCCATGTTTGTGCATTAAAATCTAGTTTTGGTGTAATGTGCAATTTACCCAAAACCTAGGGTTCAATATGAAAAATACCACTTCTAGAGAGTCCCTAATATTTCTTGGTATCAATTAGAGACAAGAAAATTAGAGGTTCATCTCATTTGAATCACTTTGGAGGAGAGAGAATCTTGATATTAAAATAATCAAGATTTAAGCATAATTGAAACCCTAATTCAATTTAATGCAAAAATAAAAATATTATTGGAAGTACCCTTAAAAAAATGAGATGGTTGAATTTGCATAAGTGTGAAAGTTCTTGTTCCTTGCAAAGGCCACGAAATATCTAAAGTGAGTGGAGAGCCCACTCACATTAGTTAACTAAAAAGTAATATCCACTCAATTTTGGATATTATTATTATAATGGTTAAAGTGCTTAATTTGTTTTCTTTAATTCATGGATAATGTAGAGGAATTACAAGGTGGGGGATATGGCTTCGTATGAAAGGGATTGAGGGGAGTATATGGCACTAATTTTGGGGATTAAAGGATTTTATTATCACTTTCTCTCTCATTGAAATTCCCTTATATACATCCCATTTTCAACCAACATGAAAGACTTTTTCGATCCCCTTTTCTTTCCTTGCTTTGGCCCTGCACAAAGGATCTTAGGAGCAACAGGAGAACGTGCCCCAACCTGTAGGTAAGCTCCATAGTCATCTTCAACCTTGATTTCATGGCGGAAATCGAAATTCAATGCTTAATTTCTTCTTTTCTTCATTCAATCTTCAACCTTGGCCATTCATTTCACTCAAAGACTTGAGGACGAGCCTTGGAAAGTTGAGAAAGCTTCATTCACCATTGAGGACTTGAATCTTGAATCTTGGATTCAATTTTGAAGGCGGGTTATATAACTTGAACCCTTAAATGTCATTATTGCTTGCAATTTATTCATCGTGTGTTGAACCTTTCTTCTTTCTCGATTCCCTTTTGATTAGTTGTTGAAATTACCATAAGAATCACAACTGATTTCAAAGGTTTGAAGCTTGAAGTTGATGATGTCATCTTAAGCACACACCTCAACAAAGGAAGGTGCAATCGGTCTACAAAACCGATTGAGCTAATTCAGTTTCAAAACCGATTGAATTGATTCGGTTTCAAGACCGAATGGATAGTTGAACCTAAGACCGAATGGATAATTGAACCCAAGACCGAATGGGTAATTTACTTCAAACCGAATGGGTAATTTAGTACAAGACAAAATGGGTAATTAATTACAAGATCAAATGGGTAATTGAGTTCAAAATCAAATTGGTAATGGATCTCAAGATCGAATGGGTAAATTGAACTTCAAAACCATTTGGAGTTAATTGCTGATGTGAATGATGAAGATCCAATGGCTCAAATTGATTTAATTTAATGGATTTAAGGATGGGTGATCCATTGATTATCAGCCCTAATTGGATTGAATGGTTGGAACCCTAAATCGATTGAGTAAATTTCTAAGTTGAGTGACTCAAACGGTCTGAAGACCGTTTGAGGGAAAATGGTCTTAAGACCGTTTGGAGGTCAAGGGCAGTGATGGATGATTGGAGATCCAAGGGCTGTAATTTGATGTACTTCCAATGATCCAATTGATGTAGGATTCAATAGAGAAAACCCTAAAATCTTTTGATTAATTTTGGAAACCCTAATTGATCACATCGGTTTCAAGATGGTTTGGACCAAACAGTCTTGAGACCATTTGAGTCGAAACAGTCTTGAGACCATTTGAGATCAAACGGTCCTCAGACCGTTTGGAGGGCAAATGGTCTCAAACCATTTGATGATTTGTTCATTCGGTTTCAATGATAAATTGAGCAAACGGTTTCAAAACTGATTGAAGGAGTTAGGGCAAGACCGATTGGAGGTCAAGCACCTCAAGACCATATGGAGATACAATTGAACCAAGACCGTTTGAAGGTCTAATACCTCAAGAACGTTTGAAGGTTTAATTGATTCAAATCTTGAAAGTACAATCAACCCCATGATTGTTGATTATATTTATCAAAGGTAATCACAATGGGTTGTACCTTCGAGGGACTTAAGTGATTAGTACATTTTGAGTGGTTAATCTTTGATGCTTATGAAAGAAATACCTCAATTCACTATGCTAACCCTAAATTTATACACTTGAATGAAGGGTTAACCTAATTTAATCAAGTTGAAGTAATTAATATCCTAGAGAGGATGAGAGAGAGAGATCCATACATATGTAATGGTTAAACCTCAACACTCGCAACATGAATAAAATATGTAATTAGGGTATGATCCTTTATAAAGAGATCTTGAAACCCTAATTAAGAAGGTTGATGAACCCCAACCCTAATTTAGGGCAATGCTAGGTATAATCCTAATCTTGGGTAATGATTTAACCCTAATTAAGGGTGATGACATGTGAAACCCTAATTAAGGGTGATGATATGTGAAACCCTAATTAAGGGTGATGACATGTGAGACCCTAATTAAGGGTGATGACATGTGAAACCGTAATTAAGGGTGAAGTCACGTGAAACCCTAATTAAGGGTGATGATATGTGAAACCCTAATTAAGGATGATGTCATGTGAAATCTTAATCAAGAGTGATGCTATGTGAAATCCTAATGCATAGAGGTAATTTGAAACCCAAATCAAGGGTGAAGTCACGTGAAACCCTAATACAGAGATGTGATGTGAAATTCAATTCAGGGTGATGCTATGTAATGCTATATGAAATCCTACACTAATATAGGGTGAAGGTATGTGAAATCCTAATTTTCCTTAACTCAAGATGAGTCCATATCATTGATAATGGTTGCATACTTCAAATAAGTGACTTATGACCAATACATTACATGATAAATGTGATGAACTGGTGCATACAATATTAGGATGGGAGATACCCTAATACAAGAATCGTTGATGAATTTAAGATAAGGTGATGAGGGAAGTGATACATCAAGACATTATAGATATCACTTCCAGCGCCTCAAGATTGATACACCTTGATGTATTCTAAATCCAATATACTTGGATGAGTAACACATGAAGTGTGGCATGTCAATTGTTACATTGAGATGTAATGCACTTTGATAAGTGTAGGCTAACATGCCTTATGAAAAGGTTAAGCCAAATCAATAAAGTATGATGTAATCATATTCTGGTAAAGTTGAGAGAGGAACTTATATCTTGTGTTGATAATTCATTTAATGATAAGTGATGAGAATAAATAAGCATGATTAAATAGTTATGTTATCTGTTACAACCCTAATTTTTTGGGTTCATTTGGTGAGAAATGTAATTTCTCATATTAAAAGATATTGGGACAAATAATGGTATAATTTATTTTGAATCCATGAATTTTGTTTACAATAGCCTCGATGATTGCTTTATGGGCCTTATTGGCTATTGGGCCCAATAACAAAGAATTTCGATTAATTAATGAATGAATGAGAATTTGAGAAAAGAAGGATGTGGAAACCTCTAGAAGGGAAAATAATGTAATCCAAGGATGGATTTCGTGCCTTTAGGTTCCTTGGGTGCCAAGGGATCCAATATTGTGAAGAGAAGGCAACTATAAAAGAAAAATATTTCTTTATTAAGAAAGAAATTGAAAACAATGTTAAAATATGGGAAACAAGTAAAAAGAGGTATAATTGAGTAATCCTTAGTGGAATTTCTTATCCCAAGGATTCCTAATGTTAAAAGGAATACCGATGAGGAAAATAAAAGAGAAATAAAGAGAAATCCTCAAAAAGAGATATTCTAATAAGGAAATAAGTAAGATAATAAGAAAATAAGTAAAAGGCTATGGAATATTCCTAAGATGGTATTCTGAACCATTAAGGTTCCTTGAGGTTCAAGGAATTCAAAATAAATATTTAATGGCAAAGAAAGATAGAATCCTAAATTAAATTGGCTTAATTTAAAAGATAGCTTGCTTATAAATAAAACACCCTTTTTCTTTGGAATTTGGGTCTCCAATTTGGAGCACATGTAGATGATGTCGACCCAAAGATTCCTCTAAAATTTGGTAGAAAAAGGATGAAGGAATAATGAGTTGTTATTTTTAGAAGTTTCCTAAAGTAAATGGGTAATCCTTTAATCGTATTAAATGTCACAATGAAGTTGGATTATTTGATATTTTCGGATTAAACGGGGACCGTGGATCTAAGATCCAATGGACCAGATGCAATCCCAGTTCTACGATAACTCTGGCAAGCATATGACCTAGAAGGGTGACCTTCCTTTTGGATTTTCTTCAAGTAGAAGCAATGTGCAACGATGGAAAAGATTCCATTGGTTTCATGAGTTAATTTCGCATCGGATCGACCTGGGATTGCGGACCTTTCCCAAAATGTGTAGGATTTCCCCAAACTGTAGGGAGGTCCTCATCGGGTTGGATGTCTAGGGGTATAAAAGAGGGTCCGAGGTATTTCTGCAAGGGCACAGACTCAACTGCAAGGTTCCGGAGGGTCTATAGCAGTTTTCCCTTGTGTTAGTACTTTGTGCAGAGCAAGGATTTCTCAGGTTCTGCTCCTTCTCTGCCAACGATGGCTGCTCTATGGCTGTCCCTGTTTCACGCCATCGGGCGGAGGATGGAGGCCACCGGTGAGTTCGGTCGGGCCTGGCAAAGAAGATGGAACCTTCACCCTGGCCTTCGACGCTCTAGAACCCAAGGTCAACTATCGAGTTGATCGGTTGCTCAACTTGGCTCGCGAGCGGGAGCCGAGCGCAGGGAGGAAGACGACCAATCCAAAAAGACTATTTTACCCAGTTCATGCAGGGCTAGAAGCTGGGGGTCTTAAGGGCGTAAAGGTAATTTTCTTTTTTTTCCCTTTAGGCAGCCGCCGATAATCGAGTATATGATATAAGCTGATGTGTCAAGCCACGATTGGTCGGTATTTACTTATCTTGCAAAAATCCTAGAAATTACTAGGAAGCTCTGATGGATAAACTTTATATATGAAAGTGGTGTAGAAAAATGCAAGGAATCTGATAAAAATACTTTAAGAACCTGATTATACTCCGTTTTGAAAAAGTATCCTAATTTGCTAGTAATATGTATTAAAAGTTGATGAGAAACCCTAATTGAATATTAAGGGTGTAATTTGGTGAACTAATAGGTCAAATTGATAAGCTTAACCCTGTTAATGATAAAGGTGGTTTAAATATCAGCTTGGAATGCAAAGATGCCTAAATTAGAATTGTAATCCATAAGGGAAGGCTAATCTATATGGGAACCCTAATTTGGATAAAAGGAGATAAAAATCATATTTATCTGGATTAAGGAAAATCAGATGCTTAATAAAGATCCTAAACATGTTGAGAGTGCTACAATGAGAAATTAGGGGTTTTATGTAGTTTTGATAAATTGAGGTTTATAATAATGAAAGAGGAAGTAAAAACCCTAATTTCCAAGGGAACCCTAAAATTGGAATAGAAATCCTAAGGATGATGATGATATTGAAAAAATATTAATAAAAGGAAATTGGTATATTTATTTCAGGATTCTGTGCATGATTGGTTGCTTGATTGGGATTTCTATGTTCTGATTAATTCTGTATCTGAATCTACAATACATGTATGTGGTTACGCTTATGAATAACCGTTCTAGTTTCACGGCGATTCCCGAATGTTTTACCGATTGCTTTAAATAAATTGTTGGATGAATTTAGTTCATGCAAACTATAATGTGGCTATGACTATCACAAAGGATGTATGCCTACAAGCTCAGATCCTGGTTCTCTCTGTGGCATAATAGTTGACCTAGTACATGGCTGCCTATGGGTAGGTCCATCAGGTCAGAGGAAGATCTAGTACATGGCTACCTATTGGGTAGGTCCATCAGTTCTATGAATGACCTAGTACATGGCTACCTATGGGGTAGGTCCATCAGGTCTATGGATGACTTAGTGCATGGCTACCATTTAGGTAGGACCATAAGTCACATTGAGTTAGATATTGGGCTATCTTCGGGTAGTGCCATGCGACTATATTACCTAAAAGAGAGGTGGTATCTATGTCCACTGCAGGGACAACCCAGAGTTCGAGAATATGTATGGATTGAGTTGTATGGCTTAAAATGTAATCTTGATTGTTAAATGATTAATTGCATGATTACATTGTTATTATAGTTTCATGATTATTGTTTCCCCCACATACCAGCTTCGGCTGACCGACGTTTTGTTTGTCGGAATTTTAGGTACAATGAAACGCACAAACAGTAAAGTGGCATATGTGGTACTAAATGAGAATTAAAGTGCAAAGGAGGATTAGATAGATTAGTATCTGTGTGGAAAGAAGTTTTGAAATCCCAGTTTTAAAAGGTATGCAAAAGTTTTTATTTTTCTCCATATTTCAGTATTGTTGGTAGAATTTAATAATTGTTAATGATTATTTGTCGAACCTTGATCCGGGTGATTGGTTAACGGCTCTGTCCTTTCAGTCTCCCTTAATTGGGGGTTACCGGGAGGCGGGGTCGTAACATTATCAATATTGGCTCCTAGCTATGTGGAGCAATGAATTAGGGCTTGATCATTAATAATATGATCTTGAGAACCTAAATGGTTAATTATGGAAAACCCTAAATCTAATGAATGGTGATGATATGTAAGAGAAATCCTATCCCTAAATAAGGGAATAGTGATGCTACTCTTACATTGCACACTGCTGTCATCTAATTGATATAATTGTTCTCATGAAATGATCATGCAGGTGATCATGAGATGATGAGCATAGCCAGGTATGAGCTATGATGTGTTAATTATTTAAATGCTTTATGGGCTTTGTGAGCCATTATATGCTTTGTTACCTAGTAAGAGGTAACAAGAGACTAAATGGGCTATGAGAGCCATGTGAGATGCTTGTGTAACAAGCATCATATTTACCTTGGTCAGATGACTTGAAGGTATTAGTTACCTGATAAGTGGTAACAAGTGTTCTTTGATGAACTGAGGGTTTGAATACCCATATTCCATAATCATGATGATGACATGTTAAGGGATGAGAATGCCCATGATGTGATAAGGGATTGAGATCCTAATGTTTTATAAAGCTTTGAAAAGTACTTGATAGATATTATACTTTTCTTTGTAGCATTTGTCATAATAATTCTTGTTTGGAAACTTGATTGATGCTAATAGAATACAGTAATGTACTTAATTATCAAGTGAAATCTCATCATGTAGTGCCATGTCTATATAACCATCAATGTCAGAATTTGTTGGATGGTGAAACAGGTTGCTCCACGGCATAACCCGGAATGCATATTTTTTAATATGCGGGGGTGATGGGCGAAAATATATGTACGCCCTAATGGAGGAATTGATGCGAGATAAACATTAAATCTCTCAATCCTTCATTATATATGTCGGGGTGGATGTATCACTAATCCTCCGATAATGGGATGGATGTATCATGAATCTCCCGATAATATTAATACCGGATCGATGTGAGATAAACATGAAATCTCTCAATTGTGAAGAGAGTACAAGATGCCACTGTAACTCTATAGCGAAGTTTCCAGTATACCATGGAAAGCTATTTAGTAGAGACACAAGATGTCCTGCATTGAATCTCATACTGACCAAGATAAGGGAGGTCATGCCAGCCGACACTTCCATTGACCTTGTATGGCACCGATTTCGACTTCCCAATGGTCCGTTGGAGTATGAGCGGTATACCTCATCTCCTCAGGGCATAAGTGTGATTGTAAAATGTAATCATCCATATAGTATGTTTTCCTAAGGATTTAAAACGAAAAGCATTGGCTGATGTTACATTTCTTTTATGCATCTTTAGTTGATAGATGATATATTTATAATTCCTTGCATTCCTTGCAAAGTATATAGATGATGTATAATTCTATCATGGGTAGATGCAATGTTCTCCTTAAGAAAGGAGATTATCCTATTCTGTTCATACAATGATTAATACTGCTGTTAATATAAAAGAATTCCTGCTCAGTTTTATTCAACTAATCTGCAATAATAATATTTTTGGCGGAGAGTTATATCTCTCGCTGGGACAATTTTCAATTGTCTCACCCCTTTGGGATCCAACGTTTTAGGTAAAAGCCGAAGAAGAGGCAGAAACCCTATAGCAAGGGAAGAGAAGCAACACCAGCAACAGGGACAACAATGATATCTCAGGTGGAGGCACTGGCTGTCAAGTTTTGTATAGAAAGTCCTATGTGTCGTCTTTGTACTCTCAGGTCCTAGGAGTCAGTAGTTAGTACTTTTAATGAACCAATATTAGATTTTGGCATGATGCCTCGAGGTTCTTATGTTGTCTATGTATAGTTTTATTAAGGCAGATGATGCTTGTAATCCTAGAGAAGAGACGGTACAGAATATGTACTTATGAACCAGGATGTAAATAAAGTACCTTGGTTCTTGATGAAAGAGTTTTCCTGTGTTTGGATCTCTTTGAAAAAGGTTTTAATTTTTAGTGATTTTTCAGTAATGCATTGTTAATGATCACTTCCACTTAGTTAATAACATTTTGTTCTAACAATGCGTGACATGTAACCTAAGAGAAAGAGATGTAACATCAAGTCTATATGAGGGTGTTTAGTTGATAGTTGTAGTATGTAGAGTTGTATAGATCCATGGTAAATGTTAGGCTAGTAAGTAGCCTAGATGACCTATGTTATGATGATGATGATGCTGTTGCTGATATGACCCAATTCTATTTTGATAGGGTCAAGTATGATATGATGATATGAGATGAGTTTTATCATGAAACCCTAGATAGACCTGGAACAATGTATGATACATTTGACTTGGTTGATGTGCTAAGCATATTTTGTGGGTTGGCATGCTTGCTTGTGCCTACTCTTGTATATGTTGAGTTACTATATGTGAGATATGATTCTTGACCAACATAGACCTCAATCTCCTTACAAAGAAGGATTTCTAGTATGGGACATACAAAAAGGGTGAACCTTTGAGATGGGTTATCCCATCATAAGGAGAAGGTTAGAGCACCTAAACTCCAAAATCTATGTTAAATGTTAAAAATTATGCTCGAAGAAATAATGATGACGAGTCCCTAACTAGACAACTTATAAGTATGTGAGTATAGACATATACTATGTGGTTTCCTTGAAATTGTTTAACCCTAGATTTCCTATGAAAAGACCTAACCCTAGAGAAAGAGGCATTTGAATATATGATGTTGGCTATATAGGTGAGGGGGATGTCCCAAGACCCTAAGATGATGTACATGACATGTGATCTCCATGATGAGACTCATACTCGGGTTAGTGGTTGTATGTAAATGATCTAGTGGTTTTCCTCATTTCTTAAAAGATGGATAGAATTTGGTTATGGGTAGAAGGTTGTGGTTAGCATGTCTTGTTGTACATAGATAGGTCTTAGCTCAAGTGGCATGAGCTTGTGAAGATCCTTTGAGATACATGTGAAGTAGTTTTAAAACCTCGACGTCGATGATAAAGTTGTTCCTCAAATGATGCTTTATACATGAGATATACCTCAAGTTAAACTTTGATATACATATGATAAGCCACTCTCATAAACTAGACCTAATATGAAATCATACCTTGCATAAAAGATATAGATATGAAGTCATGAACTTGACACAATGATGCCTAGAGATCTTCACTTGGATAATTAAGGTTAACATGTCTAATCTCATACCCAAATGAGAAATGATTAACTCGATGATGATACTCTTGGGGTCTTAAATCAAATAACATGAAGAATAAACTACTTAATTTCAAACCTAATGAAGGATAAAGAACATAACTATTGATGAGAAACATAACGTGGGGAGAGAAAACCATGCATGAAATTAATGATGAAATGCATGATCAATGATAATATCATTTAAAAATATTAATGATGAACATGTTCAAAAGAGGAATTAATAACATATATTTTGGATAACACACCTTGTGCTCGAATGAAGACATGAATAAACTCTAAGGTAGTAGAGATAAGATTACAGAACCCTATGTCAATATGATGTCATAACTCAATTAAAACACCAAGTGATATGTATACAATTGGGACGAGTACACCCATGATGATGATAAACTAACTATGAATCCCATATCCCTTAATAAACCATGGTTGGATACCTAGACTCGAGGGATTTTTACTTTGACTCTTGAGCATGATCTTGGACAAATTTCAATGATGAAATTTTCTTTTAAGGAGGGAAGGATGTGACAACATGGACTTTTGTCCCTCCTATCTTTCAATTATCCACCCTCCTCAAGTAATCTATTAATCAACTTGATGTTAATTTCATAACTGGAGAGTTGTGATATTCTGACTTGGCCACTACAATGATTGATTTCAAAATGTGTGACCTTATTTTTCTCTTTTGAACTAAGTACCATTCCTTATCATTTCACCATTTTGCAATATAAATTGAACCTTGTCATTGAGTCATTTTTGCCTCCTAGTATATATCAATTAGTAGAGCTCTCAATTATGAATCCAATGGGCAAAAATTGCCTCAATTAGACCTTCAAAGCCCAAGTTATAGACCATTGAAGTTTGGTCAAATTAAATGCGATTTAAGAGCATATAACTCAAATTTGAGGCTAATTGGGCCCAAACTTTGGGTGCGGCCCAACAGCTGCCACCCACTGTGGCTAACTGTAGCACCCTCTTTTCTGATCCATATATTGCACCGATCTACGATCCAATAGATGCAAACTCATAACCCACCTTTATCCATACTATAGTGATAGATACCATAAAGCAACTTTAGATGAACCAATTATGATCAATCTTCATGACTTTGGGATAATTGGACCACACTTTTTGTGTGTTTCGACTTATACTGTAAGGCCCCTAAACTTTCTTAATGAGTTGAACAAGCTTAATTATAATAATTGAATTATTATAACCATAATATAGCCTTGTGATATGCTTTGAAATTATAAGACAAGCTTAATTTTCAATTTTGGTCCAATTTGGAAACAGTTTGAGCAAGTTATGCAATTTTATGCACATTTTGAACTTTTCTACAATTTACCCAATTGAGAGGTTTTCTTTGCAATTTATCACTTTAATTATGTTCCTTTGATATTCTATCATCATTCTTGATCTTGTTGAGCCATGGGGCACCTATTTAAACCTTGTTTTGAAGGTGTTTTCTCCAAGGGTATTTTAGGGTTTACCCCTTCACGAATGAGCTACCTTTAGTAGCTATCAACTAATGAATTATTTGATTGGCTAAGAAATTAGAAAAACGAAAGATAAGCAGGTATATACACATGGTGGGGGAGCTTCTTGTGTGTGTTCTTGTATATTCTTAATAAATTAAGGCCATGGACACTTGGATAGATACTAGGACTTCACCTTTTTCTTTTTCTTTATCTTAAAGTTTCATATACTTATCCCCAAGCACCAAAATGAGCCATTTTCTCTCCACCACTTCCCTCCTTATACCAACCTCATTCTCCCTCTGTGATGAGTTTTGCTTTCCAAGGAAGAATAAAGTGGGGATCTTCTTGGAAAAATGATCAAGGTTTGCAATTGACTTCATTTTAGGGTTGAAAAAACTTCCTTCTAGTGATCTGACCTAAAAGAGTAAGAATTCCCTTCTTTCCTCCATTTATTTATTTTTTTATCCTTCCTCCTAGCATTCTCCAGGTCGGATCCTTGCTGTTCCATGGTAGAAATTGCTCTAAAGCTCTAAAACCCTACCTTTCTTGCTCCTTATGCTTAGGGTTTGCTCATTTGATGTAGAAAGGTGCTAGATGGACAAATTCATAGCTTATTCTTAGATTTTCTACCCTACCTACTCGAGATTTCTTCTGTGTGGGGTTTCATCTTCTAATTAGAGGCAAGTTTTATAACTTTCTCCACGTTTATTGCTTACCATAAGCTTTCTAGATCATGTTCTTGCTTGAAAATAATGATCCATGCACTAAAAAACTATTTTATAATGTTCCCTGTTCTGATTTCAGTTCTAGATGAACCTTTGATCATGTCTATGTTATTCCTAAGGTATAATATGACTTGGATCAGGTTGGTTTGACAACCTATCGTGCTAAGCACCTATCAACCAATGGTCAATTTTAGGGTTTAAGCTGATTTCTTCTATAAACACATGACCCATTGATGGTACCATTGCAACAAACGATGGTGTTGTCTTTATGAAAAATGATTATGGAGACCAAGGGTATAAACTTACGTTCACCCCTTAGGTCAGGTTTTGGATCAATTAGAAGTTTAATGATGAAGAAGAATGTGAAGGGACACACAACAATGATGTCTAAATGACTATTGTAAATCATAAGCGTACATCTTTGTTCCAAATCTAAAATAAATTGACAAAGAGGTGAAGATCCTTAGTGCAACAATTTCTAGCCTCAAATCAAAGCATCAGACCTCCCTCTTGAGTGAGCACACTGAAAAGAAGAACAAAGACCTTGTGGGAGTTGACCCACCTTCTGATATCACCTGAGGTACCCACTTGTTCAACTCTTGAGTTTGTTATGAGAAATGAGGACACTGTAAATTTCAAGCTTGGGGGGGTACAACTGATTGGTAGTTTTAGTTTTACTTCATGTCATTTGCTTATGTCATTTAGTTGTTTCTTGCATGTTTTGTATTTCTTCTCACATCATTGCATGAATTTTGTGTGAAAAGTTTTGATCAATCTACCTTACTGCTTGAATCATAATTTTGTAAAGAACATGGCTATAAGATGATAGTTTCGACATGATCACCCTAAACACATGTCATTTAAGAGGGATACATCATAATATAATGAAAGGCATTATCTCTTAGTTGTGTGATTCCATATGTTCCATCCATTTATTTGACTCACCACCTCAAAAATTAATGAGTACTATAAGATATTTTTTCAATTTAATTGCATAGAACAATAGGTACATATTGGTTAGTTGCTTGCATTTAAAAAGAAGAAAAAATAATAAATATTGCATTTATAGACATTAACTATAATGCATACCATATTATCTTGCATAAAAAAATTCATATAGTTTCATACATTTCACCATAGCATGCATATTTTCTTTGCCATGTGGATTTTAAATTCAAGGTTATGAAGTTTAAATGCAGGGATAAGAAAAAACAAAAGAAAAATGTATAGTTGAATGAAAGCAAGAGGCACAAAGTGAGGCTTTCTGAAACAATGATGATAAAGTTCAAAAGAAAAAAAGAAATAGGAAGTATATCCTGCATCATTTTTGTGTAAGTACCGTAATAATGTTATCAATCAATGATGACATTAGCTTAATATTTGATGCTGATTAATGAATATAGTGCTAATCTAACAACCTATGGTGACTTAATGGTAAAAAACGACAGTGAATCATGTCTCTACAACCTATGGTGAGTTAATCATATAGTTGTAGCATCAATTAAGCCTTATACCAATGGTTTCTTGGGTCACTTGATGCAATGGTGGGACCTATACTAAAATTGATGGTTTTAACATATGGACTTGACCCAATGGTCAAGATCTAATGTTTATTCCTCCAATAAAGTGGAATGATGGATAATGTAATATGTTGCTCCTAATAATGTGATTTATAGGGTTTCCTTTATATGGTCAACTTAAGGAGCTCACTTGTTGACAATGGATGGCTTGTTTTAAATGAACAGTCGATTGATGGTTTTACCCTACTCTTAATGGAACTTTTTGTGTTGTTAATCAAGGGATGTCTAGGGTTAGATGGTGACTCTTTCTAGGGAACAAATCAAGGACTTCATTAGTGGCTTATCCAAGGTGTTTACTAATGTAAACAACCAATGGTCTTGCATTTTAAACATCTAATGGTTCTGGGTGACATAGTGGTATGGAGATATGGGTTGAAAGATGATGGAATAAATGGAGGGTTGCCCTAATGAGGTATTGTGACGACCCTGCCTCCTGGTAACCCCCAATTAAGGGAGACTGAAAGGTCATAGACATTAACCAATAACCTAGATCCAAGGTTCGACAAATAATCAATAACAATTAATAAACTTTATCAACTAAACTAAAATCTGGTATTAAAATAAAACTTTGCATACCTTTTGAAAACTTTGGAAAACTATTTATCCACAACTTGAATTATTCTATATAACCCTCCTGGTACTTTACTTCTTATTTTCACGATGTGTCACTTTACTGTTTGTGCCTTTCAAGCTTGTACCTAAAATGCCGACAAACAAAACGTCGGTCAGCATATCGGAATATGCCGGTATGTAGGGACATCCAAAATTTCACAGATATAGCTAACAACTTAATGATCACAATCAAATTATTTAACAAGACAATTTACATTTTCAATGTGTCATTCTCCACCGCGTTTGCCCTAACCCTGGCATACCCCTCTAGGGTTTCTCTTTTACCATTGACTTAAGGCCACCTTCTCAATCGCAAGCTTGGTGCCTGGGAGTCACCTCTCATGGTGCTCCATAGTCATGCATCATAGACCACCTTCTCATTCCCGAGCTTTGTGTTTGGGGTCACCTCTCATGGTGTCCATGGGTCTACCCTCTTGGGCCTGACCTTTATGGCATCTTCCATCAGGGTGGCATGTAGGCGCGAGAATACACATTTCTTTATAATTGTGATAACCATAGTGACTTTATAATTTTGCAAGTATGAACATCCAACTATTTAGATTGCATTCAATACGAGGAAACATACAGAAAACCCTCGAGAAACTAATGCAATTAACTATAAGTAACCACATACCTATCAAGTTGATGTGAGACATAAATAGTCCAATCAATCAATAGGCACGCAAGCATTCAATAAGATCCAAAAACAATTATACAATTTCCTTTTATTATTCATGTCATTAAGATCTATTAAATCTAGCTTGCTTCCTAGGGTTTCTAGTCCACTTTTAGGGTTTCTATTACAATTAGGGTTTCCCTTCATCTTTTACTATTTTATACATTAATTTAACGCAATTGATCACAAACCCTAATTATCTCAACATCTAAACCTCAGTTTCGGATTTAAGGCATAATTAACCATTAAATAAGTTCATTAAGCCTCTTTTCATTTAAGCTACCCTTTTTATCCTCTTTAACCCATGACAAAGTCATTATGCTCGTTTATCATCAATGTGTAGTTCATTATGCTCTAATACTCATATAAACATTATTTATTAATAATTCTACCTTAATTCATTCAAAAACCCTAATTTCTATATTAAGGTTATTTATCCACAAATTAGGAACTTGAATGCTTGAAAAATCTTATAAACATGAAAACTCAGTTCTATACATGAAATCGAATAATTAAAGCCATTAGTAGTTCTAATTACCAACATTAGGGTTTCAAGGTCCATTAAAGCCTATTTATGCACCTAAACTCTAAATTAAACAAATGTACGTGCAAAGTTCATCCTTTTTGTTCCTAATGTCCCTTTTTATCATTAATAAGTTAATATCAACTTTAACCATCAATTAAACCCTACTAATCACATTAATCATATCCAAATAGGGTTTCTTAATCACTATTACACTAAAGTTAACAACTTCCATTACTTTTCGAATTGTAAGCAAAATCAGGCTCCAATTATATTTTAACGGATTCCCCTCATTTTTCGAAGCAAAATTCATGTATAATGCACGTCTATCCGAGCTACGGTTATTGAGATACGAATTTAAAAAAAATAACTTATTGTGGGCCAATGAGGAGGCGCCACGTAGCCTGCTTCATGCAATGTTGCCTTGTTGCTTTGGAAACATTTCAAAAAGTATGAAACACCCCTGGGTTAAGTGGATGCTTCTTTAGCCCGCAGAGGGCAGAATTGTCCAACATGCTTCTCCTTTCTTCAACCTTGGGCAGATCGAGGGCTACTGCCCTAGGCGCCAATGTGCAACCCACATGGGCACACCCCTTCCTCTCCAGAGCTCATGGACCGCCACCGTTGGCCGCCCAAACTCCTCTGCCATGAGTCGCACCTAGGGCACCTCCCAGGTCATGGTTTAGCTGGCTAGTGCATGGGCATTCGACCTGCCAAGCGTGGCCACTGTTGCAACCATGTAGCTGCAGCTGTGCGAAGTCGAGGTCGTTAGAGCGGTAGCCAATCGGTCCTGGGAGGTCGTGGAGGTTTACCACCTCGATAAAAACCACAAAACACACGCATGTTGCTCCAGGGATAGAACTACACCCTCGACTAGGGTTTTCACATAAGGAACAAGGAGGAGAATGTGGGATCTTTCTCTCTCTCTCGGGCTCAAACTAGGGCTTTACCCCTTTATATAGGGTGAGGATCCACGCCCTAAGACGACCATCTATGGGTCAACTAGTTCTTTTTCCAATAGGAATCAAATTCCCTTATGGAGAAGAAATTCTTCTCTCTCCTATTTACCTTCTTGATATTCTTTATTGCATGGATAATTAGAAATACAAAAATTCTTTCTCTTATTCTCTTTATTCATGCCTTTTAATATATTAGCCACGAAAATATATTTCCTTAAGTAGAAAATACTTTATTCTTAACAAAACCACATAATTCATTAATTATGTATTCCCGTTATCCCTTTATTTTGCAATTTTGGTATTTTCTCTTTCTTTCCTCTTTATTGGGACTCCTTGGATCCCAAGAAACTCTAATATTTCGAAATCCTTTTTATTGGATACTCATTATCCTTCTAGATGCATCTAAATGCATTATTTCTCATTATCATGTTTATTTCTTATTAAAATATCTCTTTTTGAGAATTTCTCTTTATTTCTCTTTTATTTTCCTCGTTGGTATTCCTTTTATCATTAGGAATCCTTGGGATACAAAATTCCACTAAGGATTACTCAATTATATGTCTTCTCACTTGTTTTCCACATTTTACCATTGTTTTCAATTTCTTTCTTAATAAAGAAATACTTAATTGATCTTTTCTTTTCTTATTGCTTTCTTTTTGCAACTTTGGACTCCTTGGAACCCAAGGAACCCATGTGGCACGAAATTCAATTTTGGATTAAGTTATTTTTCCTTCTAGAGGTTTCCACACCTTTCTTTTCTCAAGAACTCCATTAGTCATTTACTAATTGAAATTCCTTGTTATTGGGCCCAATAGCCAATAAAGCCCACACCACAATCATCAAGGCTATTGTAAACGAAATTCATGCATTCAATCAAGAGACATCATTATTTGTTCATTTATCTTTATTATGAGAAATTGTATTTCTCACCACATGAACCCAAAACTCAGGGTTGTAACATGTATAGCTTGTTAAACCTAGATTTAATATAACTAAATGATGGTAACTGGGTACGAATAGTCTTTGAATGACCAATACAATCATGGAGTACTCTGTTACTATTGTCAAAACCCTAGTATGCTATAACCTGATGGTTACACCTTGATTTATGTGTGGGTTCATACTTGAGAATGGTATGGAATGTGATGGTGATGCTTCACCTTATGCATCCATGATCCAATAGGGATGTCGTGAGTTAGGGTTTGTGGTGTAAGTGATGATTAGTAACATTAATATGATTTATCTTGTTGAACCTAACTCTAATGCAAATAGATAAAGATGAGTATTCATGTTTAACATTCTTATATGATGGAATGATAGTGGAATAACCTCCTTAATATGATCATAACCTTAATATGTTAATTGGTGGTTATCATAGCAACATGTTTGATACTTTCTTATGCTAAACATGTGCATTATGAATATCATGGGGATTAATAATATCTAGATTCCTTACATGTTTATGTATTAAAAGAATGTTCTTAATGTTAATATAACCATGTTATGATTGTTTATGAATATCTCCTCTCTCATTAATGCAATATTGTGTTGATCTAGTGTATTATATGTAAGTAATGTTGTTGAGCCTTGTTATAAGGCATGCAAAGATAACGATGATCTTGCAGGGAATAGTATGATGGTCTTAATGACCTATGGGCATGGTTGAGCCCTGAATGAGGTGTAATCCTCTTGTGTTGATAAGGGTTGATACCCTATGATATTGCGAAAAGGATTTATATCATGTGATAGTATGATGGTCTTAATGACCTTTGGGCATGGTTGAGCCCTGAATGAGGTGTACTCCTCTTGTGTTGATATGGATTGATACCTTGTGATATTGCGAAAAGGATTTATATCTTGTGATAGTATGATGACTAGTGTAGTCTCATCAATGGCAAGTGAATAGTACAATGTGATGATGAGATGAGAAATTATGTTTCATATGTTTATATGTTTTCAAGTTTTGATACTTATATGCTTTCTAGAAGTGAATTAGGGTTTGTATGTCCACTTGTTTGATGCAGCCTTAATTCACCCAATTGGCATAACTAATCAAGTGAAACTCTAATCATGTAGTGCCATGTGCCATAGATCCATCTGAGTGTCAGAATTTTCCAGATGGTGAAATGAGTATTCCTAAGGGAAAATTGGAGCACATACCATTGAGTATGTGGGGGTGGGAAGTTGAGGATATATCCTTGTCATCCACATTGCAAAATGTGGAGGTTGGCTCTGGTCACGCCTCATACATCTGATGTGATTGAGAACAACTACGGTTGTGTCTCAGTGATTATACATGTGACAAGATTGGAGGACAAATGTTGTTGTACCTAGGATGGTAGGGTATGCGTACCCACCTCCTTTCTCTAGTGCCATGACCTATACCAAGGACGGACTAGGCTGTTAGCAGCTTGACCTTATGTGTCGCTGTGGCGGACCCATATTGACTGGGGGCGGAGAAGATCTTAGGAGTCTGGCTCTTCCTAGATCTTGTATGGCACTGATTTCGACTTAGTAGTGGTCAATTGGATTTTGAGTGGTATCCTCGAATTCCTCAGGGCATAATAAAAGATGTAATATCATCGTATAGCATATCTGTTTAGGGTTATACATGGTGCTTCACATTGGATGATAACCCTTGTTTGTTCTCTTTATATAAAGATGATGCATAATGCAATTAAGAGATAGTAGATATACTTATGTTGTGGATATGTATAAGATTGTAGATGCATACATACAATAGCCATGATTATGTTGATAACTATACTTCTACTACTGATTATAATCATGATGCTAGCTACCTCATGTTGTTAGTTATGTTTAGCATGCTGGCCATGCCTTTGTAACTAGAGATGCATATAATCTTAATCATGCTTATCCAAGTAATTGTGCTTATGTTGTTAGCTCTTTTTATGATGTTGATATGTTCAACCTATTAGACATGATAATGTTGTTATCTATGCTTATATGGCTAGAATTATTCATAATGATAGAGATTCTATGTTACTAGATTTGCTCATGATGCTAGATATGCATATGCGACTGAATTGCTTATATTGTCAACAAGATAAAGGATGATAGTCTGGCTAATGATGATAGTTATTATCTACTCCTTTATGTATTTTGTTAATCATCAATGTTTCTGAGCTTATTTGTTATATCTGATGAAACTAATTAATTGTTTAATTACTTAAAAATGTTGTAATCAATAATAGTTGTTGGAGGTTATATCCCTTGCTGGAACATGGGTCTCACCCTTGTGGTTTGCCACATCTTTTTAGGTAATCTGAAGTGACGAAAACAAACTTGTGTAATCAAAGAGGAGCTATAGTAATGAATCTATGAGAAAGTTTATTAGGTGTCCCTGTATATGAATCTATGTTGTAATGAATCTATGTTGTAATCGTCCCTGTATTCTCAGGTCCAAGCGAGAAAAAGTTTGTATATGATGTTTCAAATGAATCAGACTTTTGTTAGCATATTAATGCTTGTTTGTGTGGCATATATGAATATTGTTCTCCTGTGTATATATGTGGTGGCTAAGACGATAGAAAAATTTGTATCAAATTCTTAGCATAGTATGGATATAAGAAATATTTTGGGCTCTTATGCAAATGTTTCTGAGCGGGTACTAACATTGAAATCAGTTTTAATTTACCCATATTTTTGGGTATGTGATTAATTAGTGATTGATTATGTTTTATGTTTTGAGTAATCTCATTTAATGTAACAAGTTCTAACAAGTTGGTATTAGATATTTAGGTTCATCGAATCTACAGGGACACTAGGACTTAGGACTAGGATGAGGTCAAAATTACGAATATGACATAAAAATATGGTTCATACTACCAAATCTCAGTATTTGGGTTCCCTGGCCAGGTATTCAATTATTGAAGAAAGGTAAGTATGGAACTCTTAGATTGTTATTTTTCTGATTACTCTGATCAAGTAGTCATTCTGAGACAATCTAAAGAGCATAATGAATAAGAAATCATGGTGTGAATATCACAATCCTACCTTAAAGAAGATGAGAATTGCATCATTATCTATCTAAACTTGAATGTTAGGTAACTATAAGATAAAGATACAACACCATGGAATCTAAATCTAAATACAAATTAGAAAAAGAGGAGTTCTTGAAGATGTGATTCAAGAATATAATAAAATAAAAGACAGATAAGTCTATGCTTATAAAGTGAATCAAGGTATGAAATCCACATAAGATGGAAAGAACTCCTACAACAAGTAAAAAATGAGAAGATAAATGGGAGCAATGACAAAGGAATAAGGTGGGACCTGAGTTAATCTCAGACCAACCTATGTGTGTAAGAAAGTGTTAACGTAAAATAAGCATATCATGTGAAAGAAATTAAGGAAGATGATCCATTTTTAATGAAGAAAATGTGGAATATGATGATTTACATGTTGATATGTGGTTGAAAAAATAATAAAATAAGAGAACATACCCAAGTGTGATAAATATTCATCAAGGAATGAGTAATGAGATATGTTAATCACAATGATTCTTATGTGAATGGCAAGGAACCAAAAATGAAAAAGGTAAAATGATTCATAAGAAGTTGTAATATGCATAATGAAAATAGAATTGGTTACCTTTTTGCTAGTGACCCCTGAACAATGCTGCAATGATGTGGGAAGTATGTTTCCCTTTGTGTCTTTCCTTTCTAGGGAACAACTTTCAAGTGGATCATTACCACTTGGTACATGTGGATTTACTACAAACATGAGGGTGGATAGATTATTATAGCATAAAGTTTCTTGGTCTACGGTTCCAAGATCATAAAGTTTGTGATGAGCTTTCTTTTGAGCCTTCCAATAATTAGGAAGACTCCTCTTATATGTCTTGAGATTTGATTATGTTGGTAAAAATAGATGAGATAAGGATGTGATTTCCTTATAGCACATGAGGTGGATACCAAGGTAATGAAACCTAGTATCCAAGATGTATCAATAGTACAAGAAATATGTAAAGGTTGGAGATGTTTATTAAATGAACATTCTAAGTGTTTCTCTCCCTTAGAGAGAGAAAGAGAGTTTACGATGACCCTCTAAATGTTGTTTGGAAAGAATAAAAAAAGAAAAAGTGATTCAGTGATAGCTGGGCAAGACTACTATCAAGGATAGATGGTTTGTTGGTCAATAGATATGTGATATTGTGTCCCTTTAAGATAAACCTATGATCAAAGATTAATGCATAAGAGTTAGATTGGATGACATAATTCACTTGACCATGATGAGTATAGAGTTATGTCCTATAGACTAACCAATGTACAAATAGAATTTATGTATAGGAGGAACAGAGTGTTCCAGTCATGTCATACAAGTTATATCAAACTTTGAATGATGACATGTCAATGCATTTAAAATATGGTCAAAAAATATGATCAATATTTCTTCAAAAACCTTAGGGTTGCTGAAGCAGTAATAGCTATGAGAACAAGTTGAACAAGAGTGAGATGGGGTTGATTAAATTTCTTTATGGGATCATGATGTGTCTTCTAAGTAGGTTGTGTAAATCCTAGTAAGGTGAAGATACTGTTGTTGTTTCACCCCTAACAATGTTGACTAGGAATGATGTTTCCTTGTATGGAATGGCAGCTGCCAGCATCAACATTTCTTTTGATGCTGAAAAAGAACTGACAAGAGTTCTAGTGTCAGTGTATAAAAAAAGGATGGATACATTGCTTTTTTTTATGCTTCAAGGAATGGCGTGGGACACATGCCATGATTGGTAAAAAGCTAGAAAGTATGACTTTTGAGTAATGTGTTGATACAATAGATATCATTTCAGGATGATAGATATAATTTAAAGTTGAAGGTTACTTTTAGATTTGTATAGGTGGCACAATAAATTTCTATGTTCCATATTTGCAAACGTCTTCTTATGTGGGGAGTTCTGTACTGACCCAAGCATAGATGTGTATGAATGATGTGACATTACCATGATATGAAAGTAACCACGTGAAGATAATAGGATGAGGTGCAAAGGAAGTACCCATCTGTATTTACCTTAGATTTCGGGGACGAAATCCCTGTTAGGGGTATATAGTTGTAAGGCCCCTAAACTTTCTTAATGAGTTGAATAAGCTTAATTATAATAATTGAATTCTTATAACTCTAATATAACCTTTTTATATGCTTTGAAATCATAAGACAAGCTTAAGTTTCAAATTTGGTCCAATTTGGACACTGTTTGAGCAAGTTATGCAATTTTATGCACACTTTGGACTTTTTTGCAATTTACTCAATTGAAAGGTTTTCTTTGCACTTTATCACTTCAATTATGTTCCTTGGATATTCTCTCATCATTATTGAGCTTGTTGGGCCATGGGGAGCCTATTTAAACCTTGGTTTGAAGGTGTTTTCTCCAAGGGTATTTTAGGGTTTACCCCTTCACGGATGAGCTACCTTTAGTAGCTATCAACTAATGAATTATTTGATTGGCTGATAAATTAGACAAAGGAAAACTAAGAAGGTATATACACATGGTGATGGATCTTCTTGTATGTGTGCTTGTATATTCTTAATAAATTAAGGTCATGGACACTTGGATAGATACTAGAAATTCACCTTTTTCTTTTTCTTTCTCTTAAAGATTCATATACTTATCCCCAAGCACCAAAACGAGCCATTTTCTCTCCACCACTTCCCTCCTTCTCCTAACCTCATTTTCCCTCTATTCTTCTATGAATTTTGCTATCCATGGAAGAATAAAGTGGGGATTTTCTTGGAAAAAGGATCAAGGGTTGCTATTGACTTCATTTTAGGGTTGAAAAAGCTTTTGTGTGGAGATCTTGACCTAAAAGAGTAAAAATTCTTTTATTTCCTCCGTTTATTTCTTTGTTATCCTTCCTCCTAGCTTTCTCCAGGTCGAAACCTTGCTTTTCCATGGTATAAATTTCTCTAAAGCACTAAAACCCTACCTTTCTTGCTCCTTAAGCTTAGGGTTTGCTCATTTGATGAAGAAAGGTGCTAGATGGACGAATTCATAGCTAATTCTTGGATTTTCTACCCTACCTACTTGAGATTTCTTCTATGTGGGGTTTCATCTTCTCATTAGAGGCAAGTTTTATAACTTGATCCACGTTTATTGCTTACCATAAGCTTTCTAGATCATGTTCTTGCTTGAAAATAATGATCCATGCACTAAAAAGCTATGCTTGACTTGGATTTCGATTTTTATAATGTTCGCTGTTCTGATTTCAGTTCTAGATGAACCTGTGATCATGTGTATGTTATTCCTAAGGTATAATATGACTTCGATCAGGTTGGTTTGACAACCTATGGTGTAACATCCCTGAACTGGGTTATGCTTTAACCCTAGATGTTTTGTTTAAGAAAGATAATTATATACTTCTTCTTATCTTTTGAAAAGTAATTAAGGCTCAAGTGGAGCTTATATTTCAATTTAGTCCTTTTTGAATAATGTTGAAAATAATGTTTTTCCCGTTTTGGGCTAAAGTGCAAATTAGCCAAGTTGAGGGGTTAACTTGCAAATGTTACATGGTAAAATGTTCCTCAAGTGTTGAAGCATCATAAGAATGAGAATGATGCAGAGGTATGTCTTGTGAAAGCATGAGCACCAAGAAAGAGCTTATTAAGCAATGTTTGTGCATTAAAACCTAGTTTTGGTGTAATGTGCAATTTACCCAAAACCTAGGGTTCAATATGCAAAGTACCACTTATAAAGAGTCCCTAATGTTTCTTGGTATCAATTAGAGACAATAAAATTAGAGGGGCATCTCATTTGAATCTCTTTGGATGAGAGAGAATCTTGATATTAAAATAATCAAGATTTAAGCATAATTGAAACCCTAATTCAATTTAATGCAAAAATAATCATATCAATGGGAGTGCCCTTCAACCAAAAATGTGATGGTTGAATTTATATAAGAATGGACATCCTTGAGCCTTGCAATGGCACCGAAATATCTAAAGTGAGTGGAGATCCCACTCACATTAGTTAAAGAAAAAGTAATATCCACTAATTTTTGGATATTATTATTATATTGATTAAGGTACTTAATTTGTTTTCTTTTAATTCATGGATAAAGAAGAGGATTTCGAAGGGGAGGATGATGGCTTCGTATTCAAGGAAGTGAGGGGGATAAGTGGCATCAATTTAAGCAATTGAAGGACTTTTATAACACTTTCTCTCTCTTGAAATTCCCTTACGTATATCCCATTTTCCACCCACATGAAAGACTCTTTTTCGAATCTACTTTCTTTCCTTTCTTTGGACGAACACAAAGAATCTTAGGAGCAATAAGAGGATGTATCCCAACCTATAGGTAGGCTCCATAGTCATCTTCAACCTTGATTTCATGGTGGAAATCGAAATTCAATGCTTATTTTCTTCTTTTCTCCATTCAATGCTCAACCTTGATCATCCTTTGCATCCAAAGACTTGAGCACGGACCTTGGACAGTTGAGAAATCTTCATTCACCATTGAGGACGTGAGGCTTGAAGCTTGGAATCAACTTTAAAGGCGGGTTATATAACTTGAACCCTTAAATGTTATTACTGATTTCACTTTTTCATCATATGTTGAATCTTTCTTCTTTCCTGAAATTCCAATTGATTAGTTGATGAAATCACCATAAGAATCACAGGAAACTTCGAAGGTTTGAATCTTGAAGATGATGATGTCATCATATCACACACCTCAATAAAGATCATGTGCAAATGGTTTGAACTTGATGACCAAACGGTCTCAAAACCATTTGAGATCAAACAGTCTCAAGACCATTTGTGGGCAAACGGTCTCAAGACCATTTGGGGGTAAACAATCTCAAGACCGTTTGAGGTTAAACGGTCTCAAGACTGTTTGGGGTTAATTGCTGATGTCGATGAATGAAGATCCAATGGTTCAAATTGATCTAATTATAATGGATTCAAGAATGGATGATCCATTGATTACAAACCCTAATCAGATTGATTGGTTGAAACCCTAAATTGATTGAGTCGATTTCTATGTTGAATGGCCCAAATGCTCTCAAGGCCGTTTGAGGGCAAATGGTCTCAAGACCATTTGAGGTCAAATGGTCTCAAGACCGTTTGAGGTCAAGTGGAGTCATTGATGGATGGAGATCCAAGGGTTACATTTTGATCTACTTTCAATGGTCTCAATGTTGGATGGTTTAATGAGTGCAAATCCTAAATCGATTGATTGTGGAAACCCTAGATAATCCTTTCAGTTTCAAGGTAGTTTGGACCAAACGGTCTTGAGACCGTTTGAGTCCAAATGGTCTTGAAATCATTTGGAATCAAATGGTCTTCAAACTGTTTGAGACCAAACGATCTCAAAACCGTTTGATTTTCAATCAGTTTCAATGATGGGTTGTTCATTCGGTCTCAAGGTTAATTTGATCAAACAGTTTTAAGGGTTGAAAGAACCAAACGGTTTCAAAACTGTTTAAGAGCAAACGATCTCAACCCTAAGGTGGGTAAACAGTTTCAAAATTGTTTGAAGGTCAAGGTGGTCAAAACCGTTTGAAGTTTCAAAAGTATCAAAATCGTTTGGTGACCTAATAGTCTCAAAGCAATGAAAGATCAATTAATCCTACGATTGTCAATGATGATAATTACAATGGTTGTACCTTTAAGGTACTTAAGTGATTAGTACCTTTTGAGTGGTTAACCTTTGATGCTTATGAAAGAAGTAACTCAATACACTATGATAACCATAGATGTATGTACTTGAACGAAGGGTTAACCTAATCTAATCAAGCTTGAAGTAATCAACATCCTAGAGAGGATGAGAGAGAGAGAGAGGAATTCATACATGTATAATAATCATGTAGTGGTTAAGCCTCAACACTCTCAATATGAATAAAATATGTAATTAGGATATGATCCTTGATAAAGAGATCATGAAACCCTAATCGACAAGGTTGATGAGCCCTAACCCTAATTTAGGGCAATGCTAGGTGTAACCCTAATCTAGGGTGAATGATATGAGAAATCCCAAATCAGGGTAGTATAATGAAAAATCCTAATTTAAGAGGATGCTTCATGAAACTCTAATTTCAGGTAAAGCTACATGAAACCCTAATTTGGGAAAAGGTTATAAGGAACCTTAATTCAAGATAATGATGTGAGAAACCCTAATCTAGGGTGATGCTTCTTATGCCATGTGAAACCCTAATCCAAGGTGATGCTATGTAATGCTATATGAAACCCTAACCCTAATATAGGGTGAAGGTATGTGAAACCCTAATTTTGGGTTATAGTGCATGAAACCCTAAACTTGGGCGATATGATGATAAAACATAACCCTAATTTTGGGTAATGGGATGAGTATCCCTAATTGACATGAATTGGAAATTCATAACCCTAATGAGGGAATAGTGATGCTAATTGATATAACTGTTATCATGTATAATAATCATGCAAGTAATCATGAGATGATGAGCATAGTCAGGTATGAGCTATGATGTGTTAGTTATTTAAATGTTTTATGGGCCTTGTGAGCTATTATATGCTTTGTTGCCTAGTAAGAGGTAACAAGAGATTAAATGGGCTTTGAGAGCCATGTGAGATGCTTGTGTATCAAGTATCATGTTTACCTTGGTCAGATGACCTGAAGGTATTCGTTACCTGATAAGTGGTAACAAATGTTCTTTGATGAACTGAGGGTTTGAATACCCATATTTCATAATCATGATAGTGAGATGTTAAGTGATGAGAATTTCCATGATGAGATAAGGGATTGAGATCCCAATGTGTTATAAAGTTTTGAAAAGTACTTGATTGAAGTGTTACACATTCTTTGTAGCTTTTTTGATAATAATTGATGTTTGGAAACATGTTTGATGCTAAAAGAATATGTAATGCACTTAATTAATCAAGTGAAATCATATCATGTAGAGCCCTGACCATAGATCCATCATCGTCAGTAGTTGGTGATGGAGAAACAAGTTTTCCTATGGGAATTCCTGGAATACATATTTTTGAATATGTGCAGGTAATGGAAGAATATATCCTTATGCCTCACAGGAATGACTTCAGGCCATATCATATGCACCAGAATGGTTATGGACCATATCCCAATAAGAGTATAGATATGGGCCATAACTCCACAATACAAACAATTGGCTAAGGGCCATATCTTGAAGAGAGTATATGCTACGGGCTATAACTCTATAGCGAACTTGTCAGTATACCCTGGAAAGCTATTTAGTAGATACAAAGATGTCCTGAATGAGATCTCGTACTGATCGAGATAATGGAGGTTATGGAAATCCAGCTCTTCCTTAACCTATGTATGGTACCGATTTCAATTTCACAATGGTCGGTTGGAGTATGAGCGGTATACCTCATATCCTCAGGGCTTAAGTATGATTGTAAAATGTAATCAGCCGTATAACGTATTTTCTTAAGGTTGAATTACGAGAATCATTGGTTGATGTCACCTTGCTTAGCATATCCTAGATGGATAAATGTTATACACATTCTTCATTTCCTTAATGGATAAGTGACATGCTACTTTATCAAGTTATAGCTGAAATGCTTTGAATAAGAATATTGTTCTAATCTATTAGACATTGACTTATCTGCTGTTGAATATATATGATTCCTCTGCTCAGTTTTATTCTATTAATCTGTAATAATAATGTTTCTGGTGGAGAGTTATATCTCTCACTGGGACAATTTCAATTGTCTCACCCCTGTGGAATCCAACCTTTTTAGACAGATGCAGAAGAAGAGGTAGAAACCCTATAGCAGGGGAAGAGCAACAACATCAGTAGCAGGGACACCAGTGATATTCCAAGTGGAGGCACTGGCTGTCATATTTTTTATAGAGTGTCCTATGTGTCATATCTATACTCTCAGGTCCTTAGAGTTAGTAGTTAGTACTTTTAATTAATCGATATGAGATTTTGGCTTGATGCCTTGAGGTTCTTATGATGCCTGTGTATAGTTTTAACAGAGCAATTGATGCTTGTAATCCTTGAGAAGGAATGGTACATGATATGTACTTATGAACTAAGATGTAAATAAAAGTACTAACTAAATGATAGACCAAAAAAAGGAGGGTTCTCCGCTCCTCCCGTCTGGCGATCACGACGGCGAGTTAGGGCTCCCACTACGTGTGACACTCAGGCTTGGGGGAGGGGGTCAGGTGTCCTGCCGAGCTGTCACCTTCTCCCCCCGAGCCTCCTCCTCGACTTTCCTCTTCTTCCAGTTTCCTTTTGCAGGTGCCTCTCCGAGCTCTTCATCCCCCCTGGGCGGCGGCCGTGCGATCTGGTTGTGATCGGGTCTTCTCTTTGGCGTGTTGCTTGCAGGAGGTGGTGGTCCTCTTCTCCTGGCAGAGTCTTGCTCAGATCTGCCTTGAGGCTGAGGCAGGTGGCTGGTGGGGGTTTCCTCACAGGGGTTCCGGAAGAGGCGGGTTTCCCTCCTCTATTACTGCCTTGCAGGTTTCTCGCTTGGGTGCTAGTTTCTGGCAGGCTATCTACCTTGTTCCGCCATATATCGGTGTTGTTTCTTCCTTTGAATAAGGATTGTTACTCCTTCCTCTATGAAGGTGGTGGTTTTTCTGGGGTTTTCCCCAGTAATTCAACCTAAGTACGACTATCTCATCTTTGCTCTGGATTGATGTCATTACTCAGTTGTATGGCTTCGTTTGAGTTGATATATGAGAAGAATATCGTCTTGTTCCAGCCCCTCTACCACTACTTAACGCTCAGGTTGAAGAAATTCTTCAGGAAAAGCTGCTTAAGACAGCCTCAAGGAAGAAGAATCAATGTAGAAATCTCTCTCTCTCTCATTCAAATATGAGTTTTAGTGCCCTACGGTTATTGAATGTGACGTTTCTATGTTATGTTTGTATCTTTCTCCCCAATTGTAGATGTCGTATGGCTAACAAGTAATGAATCAATCCTTTTGCTCTAAAAAAAAATATATTGGTTCTTGATAAAAGAGTTTTCCTATGTTTGGATCTCTTTATAAATGGTTTTAATTTTTAGTGATTTTTAGTAATTCCACTGCTTATGTTTAATTCCACAATTAATTACACTGTGAAAGTCTGATTTGGTGTTGGGTCATCTCAGTTTAGTGGTATCAGAGCTCTAGGTCTAGGTTCGCTGAGTCTACAGAGACATAGGATTAAGGTTGTTGAGTTTGTTCTAGTATCTTCTAGTTATATGATAGTGTCTTTTGCTCATATAGGAGGAGAAAAAGAAATTAAAGATGTCTGGATCACACGAAGAACATGCTGCTGAGAACAACATTGTTGCACCAGGAAGAGGTGTAAGGGATCAAGATAGGGAGGAACCAGTACCTGAACATCCCCAGCTTAACCAAGCTGCATTAGAAAACCCAACTTTCCATGATTTGTTTGGGTAGTTCATGACAACCATGACACATATGGCAGATAGGATGCCACCACCTGCATCGAGGGCACCAGCCCATAATGAAGGATAGGGAGTCGGCAAGACTTTCGAACGACTTTGCCGGGTTGGAACCACAGATTATGCTGGTACAACTGACCCAATAGATGCTTACTTGTGGTTGAATGAGTTGGAGAAGGCCTTTTGAATCCTCAATATCCCTGAAGCAGAGAAGGTGAGGCATGCAGTGTACCTTCTAAAAGGGAGTGTTGGCCACTGGTGGACAATAGAAGAGGGCAAGAGGCCAGGTGTTGAAATCGGATGGGATGAATTCCGACGAGAATTCATCAGTAGATACTTCCCCAAGACGTTTCTAGACGAAAAGATCTCTTAGTTTGAAAGGTTAAGGCAAGGACCAATGAAAATTAGCGAGTATGAAGCTAAGTTCATGGAAATTTTGCAGTTTTGTCCACATATGGCAGCTACTGAGGAAGAGAGAATTCAGCATTTTGAGAAGGGGCTAAATGCTGAATTGACCACTCCTGTATCTGCCTTGGAGAACAGGGAGAGGTTCACCACCTTTGTGAAGTCTGTGAGACGGGTAGAATGGTCGGTGATTGAGAAGCATCATACTAAGAGTAAGAAGGTGTACACACAGTTCCAAGGACAGAGGTCTGAGAGTTTTAAGAAACCAAGGTTTTCTGCACCAACAACACCATCGAGGTTCAATACCCAGATGCAATGGACGTCAAGTAGGGGTAGGGGCCATAGTTTTCCTCCAAATAGAGCCCCTAGTACCGCGTCAGCGTCAGCAACTGGACCTTTTAGACCATATCAAGAGAATAGAACCTGTCATCAGTGCAGACAGGTAGGATATCTAGCAAGGGATTGTCCAGTTAGGAACACAATGGTAACCCAACCACCGAGGCAGAGTCAACAAGGTCATCAGAGGAAAAAAATTTCAAGTGGTGTCGGAGGATGTGGACAAGCATCCCAAGCTGGTTTGTCAGCACCCAACAACCGAGCACAGGGTCAACAACAAGCAACGACGAGATTCTATGCGTTGAATCAGCCCGAAGCAGTAGTCAACCCTCAAGTTGTGATAGGTCAGATGGAACTATTTCATTCTGATATGTCTTCATCCTGCTTCGTATCTATTTTGATTGATCCTAGTGCTACACATTCCTTTATCACTCGAGAAGTGATCCTTGACTGCAAAATGACTGTTAGTCATAGAGCAGATAATCTGTTGTTAGAAACCCCTTTGCTGGGATCTGCAGTGCTACAGGAGGTGTGTTTTCCCTACAATCTTTCCTTTTCTGAACATCACATTCAGGTGGATCTTATACCACTTGAGATGCATGGGTTCGATATAATTCTTGGGATGGACACCCAAGAAAAGTATAAGGTTGTCTTGGATTGTGATTCCAAGAAAGTTGTGTTCATAGATGACAATGACACATGGATCTTCCAGGGAGATAGAAAGATTCTTCCAACCTGTCTAGTGTCGACTATGGTAGATGAGAAGCTGATGAGACAAGGATGCTTTGCATTCTTGGCACATGTGATAGACACCACCATGGAGAGCCCTAATCTTTCTAAAGTTTTGATAGTTAGGGAGTTTGAAGATGTGTTTCCTGAGGAACTTGTAGGTGTTCCTCCACCCCAAGAGATTGATTTCAAGATTAATCTAATCACGGGCACACAACCAATAGCACAAACACCATATAGAATGGCACTTGCTGAGATGGTAGAGCTTAAGAAATAGTTGCATGAGTTGCTTGAGAAAGGTTTTATCCAAACGAGTACTTCACCATGGGGTGCTCTAGTTCTCTTTGTTAAGAAGAAGGACAGATCTATGCGGTTATGCATTGATTACAAACAGTTGAATAAAGTAACCATAAAGAACAAGTATCCTCTACCAAGGATCAATGACATGTTTGATCAGTTGCGTGGTGCAACTATCTTCTCTAAGATAGATCTGAGGTCGGGATATCATCAGTTGTGTATCAAGGAGAGTGACATACCTAAGTGTGCCTTTAGAACAAGGTATGGTCACTATGAGTTCATAGTTATGTCGTTTGGACTAACTAATGTACCAGCTGCATTCATGGAACTCATGAATAGAATCTTTCGACCTTTTCTTGATCAGTTCATAGTAGTCTTCATAGATGACATATGGATATACAGTAGAGATGCTCAACAGCATGAGAAACACCTCCGTCGGGCTTTAACTTTTCTAAGATAGCATAAGTTGTATACTAAGTTTAGAAAATGTGAATTCTGGTTACCAGATGTTTCTTTTCTAGGACACGTAATATTTGCCTCAGGTATCCGTGTTGATCCTAAGAAGGTAGAATCTGTCCTGCAATGGAAACAACCAAAGACACCAACAGAGATACACAGTTTCTTAATACTGACAGGCTATTACAGGAGGTTCATTAAGAACTTCAGTTCTATAGCTTTACCCCTAACCAAGTTGACCAGAAAGGAGGTTCCTTTCGTCTGGAATGACAAGTGTCAACATTCTTTCCAAATGTTGAAAGAAAGGTTAACAAGTGCACTTGTGCTGGTGTTACCTGAGCAACGGAAGGGGTACATAGTTTTCTGTGATGCATCTACAAATGGCCTAGGATGTGTGTTGATGTAGGATAATCAAGTGATTTCTTTTGCCTCTCGACAACTGAAGAAACACGAGGAGAATTATCCGACACATGATCTAGAGCTAGCTGCTGTGGTCCATGCTCTGAAGATCTGGAGACATTATCTCTATGGAGAAACATTCTAGATTTTCACAGACCATAAGAATCTAAAATATATCTTGTCACAACATGACTTGAACATGAGACAACGCCGCTGCATGGAGTTAATCAAGGACTATGATTGTACAATTTATTATCATCCAGGGAAGGCTAATGTGGTGGCTGATGCACTAAGTAGGAAATCATCATCACCAGCCTTAGATAAAGCACAATTGAACTCCTTAGTGTGCTTTAAAAGAGATATGTTTATCTCCTTGAGGCAAAATAATATACAACTTAAGGTATCGTTGTTAGCGGGGCTATTAGCTGAGATGCAAGTGAAACGTACTCTGAGACAACAGATTAAAGAAGCATAGCAAGTTGATGTTGTGGTTCAGCAGATTAGGTCAGAGTATGGTAGTGAGAAACATGGTGGCTTTCATGAGTCAGAGGATCAGGTAGTCTGTTACCATGGTAGGATGGTGGTACCTGATGCCAATGACTTAAGGAAGTTAGTCTTGGAGGAAGCTTATTCTTCGATGTATGCAATGCATCCAGGGATCACCAAAATGTATTGTAACTTGAAGGATGTGTATTGGTGGCCAAGATTAAAGAAAGATGTAGCTGAGTTTGTTATGCGGTGTCTGGTGTGTCAACACGTTAAAGTTGAACATCAAAAGCCCACAGGAACAATGCAACCTTTGCCTATACCGTAGTGGAAATGGGATAATGTGACCATGGACTTTGTGGTTGGGTTGCCTAGAACAACCAAAGGTCATGATTCCATATGGGTGATAGTTGATAGGTTGACTAAGACAATACATTTCCTTCCTGTCAAAACAACCTACACTGCTGAGAAACTTGCACAGATATATATAGATGAGATAGTGCGGTTTCATGGGGTTCCGGCTACTATTGTTTCTGATAGAGGTCCCCAATTCACGAGTCATTTTTGGGAACGACTACATAAAGCTTTGGGTACGCAGTTAAGGTTTAGTACTGCCTTTCACCCACAGACAGATGGACAATATGAGAGGACCATACAAACCTTGGAGGATTTGCTTAGGGCATGTGTCCTTCAGTTTGTAGGAAGTTGGGATCTACACCTGAGCTTGATAGGATTTTCTTACAATAATAGCTATCAACACAGTATTGATATGGCACCATATGAAGCATTATATGGTAGACATTGTAGATCTCCTTTATGTTGGTATGAAATAGGAGAATATCAACTTTTGGGTCCTGAGTTAGTGCAGAATACAACTGAGAAGATTAAAGTAATACAACAACAATTAAAGACTGCACATGATAGACAGAAGTCATACACCAAAAAATGACGAAGACCTTTAGAATTCCAAGTTGGAGACAGAGTATATCTCAAGGTCTCACCTTGGAAAAGTGTCCTTAGATTTGGAAAGAAGGGAAAGTTAGCTCCTAGATTTATGGGGCCTTATCCAATCATTGAATGGATTGGAAAGGTAGCTTATAAGCTAGAGTTGCCACCCGAGCTGCATAAGTTGCATCCACTATTCCATATCTCCATGCTAAGAAAGTTTCAGCTTGACACAGAGTTAGTTTTGCAACTTGTGGAAGAAGATTTAAATGATGATATATCATATGTTGAAGGACCTGTGATGATCCTTGATAAAAGAATTAAAAAACTGAAAAACAAAGACATATGTCTCGTGAAAGTTCTCTGGCATCACTGTGGCATTGAAGAAGCTACGTGGGAGCTAGAGGAAGAGATGAGGAGGAAGTACCCTTCTCTTTTCTCTTGATGATTTCGGGGACGAAATCCCTTTAGGGGTGGATAATTTGTAACATCCCTGACCTGGGTTATGCTTTAACCCTAGATGTTTTGTTTAAGAAAGATAATTATATGCTTGCTCTTATCTTTTGAAAATTAATTATGGCTCAAGAGGAGCTTATATTTCAATTTTAATCCTTTTTGAATAATGTTGAAAACAATGTTTTGCCCATTTTGGATTAAAGTGAAAATTACCCAAGTTAAGGGGTTAACTTGCAAATTTTACATGGTAAAATGTTCCTCAAGTGTTGAAGAATCATAAGAATGAGAATGATGCGGAGGTATGGCTTGTGAAAGCCTGAGCACCAAGAAAGAGCTTATTAAGCAATGTTTGTGCATTAAAACCTAGTTTTGGTGTAATGTGCAATTTACCCAAAACCTAGGGTTCAATATGCAAAGTACCACTTCTAAAGAGTCCCTAATGTTTCTTGGTATCAATTAGAGACAAGAAAATTAGAGGGGCGTCTCATTTGAATCTCTTTGGAGGAGAGAGAATCTTGATATTAAAATACTCAAGATTTAAGCATAATTGAAACCCTAATTCAATTTAATGCAAAACTAATCATATTAATGGGAGTGCCCTTCAACCAAAAATGTTATGGTTGAATTTATATAAGAATGTACGTCCTTGTGCCTTGAAATTGCACCGAAATATCTAAAGTGAGTGGAGAGCCCACTCACATTAGTTAAAGAAAAAGTAATATCCACTAATTTTTTGATATTATTATTATATTGATTAAGGTGCTTAATTTGTTTTCTTTTAATTCATGGATAACGAAGATGATTTAAAAGGGGAGGATGATGGATTCTTTGCAATTAAGTGAGGGGGATAAGTGGCATCAATTTAAGGAATTGAAGGATTTTTATAACTCTTTCTCTCTCTTGAAATTCAATTACATATATCCCATTTTCCACCCACATGAAAGACTCTTTTTCGAATCTACTTTCTTTCCTTTCTTTGTCCGAACACAAGGAAGATTAGGAGAAATAGGAGGACGTATCCCAAGCTATAGGTAAGCTCCATAGTCATCTTCAACCTTGATTTCATGGTGGAAATCGAAATTCAATGCTTAATTTCTTCTTTTCTCCATTCAATGTTCAACCTTGATCATCCTTTGCATCCAAAGACTTGAGAACAGACCTTGGATAATTGAGAAAGCTTCATTCACCATTGAGGATGTGAGGCTTCAAGCTGGGAATCAACTTTAAAGGTGGGTTATATAACTTGAACCCTTAAATGTATTATTGATTTCACTTTTTCATCATATGTTGAATCTTTCTTCTTTTCTGAAATTCCAATTGATTAGTTGATGAAATCACCATAAGAATCACAGGAAACTTCGATGGTTTGAAGCTTGAAGATGATGATGTCATCTTAGCACACTCCTCAATAAAGATCATGTGCAAACAATTTCAACTTGATGACCAAACCGTCTCAAAACCGTTTAAGAACAAACGGTCTCAAGACCGTTTGGGGGCAAACAGTCTCAAGACCGTTTGGGGTCAATTGCTGATGTGGTTGAATGAAGATCTAATGGTTCAAATTGATCTAATTATAATGGATTCAAGAATGGATGATCCATTGATTACAAACCCTAATCGGATTGATTGGTTGAAACCCTAAATGGATTGAGTCGATTTCATATAACTGTTATCATGTGTAATAATCATGCAGGTAATCATGAGATGATGAGCATAGCTAGGTATGAGCTATGATGTGTTAATTATTAAAATGTTTTATGGGCCTTGTGAGCTATTATATGCTTTGTTGCCTAGTAAGAGGTAACAAGAGATTAAATGGGCTTTGAGAGACATGTGAGATGCTTGTGTAGCAAGTATCATGTTTACCTTGGTCAGATGACCTGAAGGTATTAGTTACCTGATAAGTGGTAACAAGTTCTCTTTGATGAATTGAGAGTTTGAATACCCATATTTCATAATCATGATGATGAGATGTTAAGTGATGAGAATATCCATGATGAGATAAGGGATTGAGATCCCAATGTGTTATAAAGTTTTGAAAAGTACTTGATAGAAGTGTTACACATTCTTTGTAGTTTTTTTATAATAATTGATGTTTGGAAATGTGTATGATGATAAAAGAATATGTAATACACTTAATTAATCAGGTGAAATATTATCATGTAGAGCCCTGACCATAGATACATCATCGCCAGTAGTTGGTGATGGAGAAACAGGTTTTCGTATGGGGATTCCTAGAATGCATATTTTTGAACACGTGAGGGTAATGGACGAATATATCCTTACGCCTCATAGGAATGATTGCAGGCCATATCCTATGCACAGGAATGGTTGTGGACAATATCCCAATAAGAGTATGGATATGGGCCATAATTTCACAATACCAGGCATTGGCTAAGGGCCATATCCTGAAGAGAGTATATGCTACGGGCTATAACTCTATATCGAAGTTGCCAGTATACCCTGGAAAGCTATTTAGTAGCGATACAAGATGTCTTGCATGAGATCCTGTACTGACCGAGATAAGGGAGGTTAAGGAAATCTGACTCTTCCTTAACCTATGTATGGTACCGATTTTGATTTTGCAATGGTCGGTTGGAGTATGAGCGGTATACCTCATCTCCTTAGATCTTAAGTATGATTGTAAAATGTAATCAGCCGTATAGTGTATTTGCTTAAGGTTGAATTACGAGAATCATTGGTTGATGTTACCTTGCTTAGAATATCCTAGATGGATAAATTTTATACATGTTCTTCATTTCCTTAATGGATAAGTGACATGCTGCTTTATCATGTTATAGTTGAAATGCTTTGAATAAGAATATTGTTCTAATTTGTTAGACATTGACTTATCTGTTGTTAAATAAATATGATTCCTTTACTCAGTTTTATTCTATTAAATTGCAATAATAATGTTTCTGGTGGAGAGTTATATCTCTCACTGGGAAAATTTCAATTGTCTCACCCCTATGGAATCCAACCTTTTTAGATAGACGCAGAAGAAGAGGCAGAAACCCTATAGCAGGGGAAGAGCAGCAATAGCAGTAGCAGGGACAATAGTGATATTCTAGGTGGAGGCACTGGCTGTCATATTTTGTATAGAGAGTCCTATGTGTCATCTCTGTACTCTCAAGTCCTCAGAGTTAGTAGTTAGTACTTTTAATGAATCAGTATGAGATTTTGGCTTGATGCCTCGAGGTTCTTATGCTGCCTATGTATAGTTTTAACAGAGCAGTTGATGCTTGTAATCCTTGAGAAGGAATTGTACATGATATGTACTTATGAGCTAGGATGTAAATAAAATATATCGGTTCTTGATAAAAGAGTTTTCCGGTGTTTGATTCTCTTTGTAAATGGTTTTAATTTTTAGTGATTTTTAGTAATTCCGCTGCTTATGTTTAATTCTGCAATTAATTACACTGTGAAAGTCTGATTTGGTGTTGGGTCGTCTCATATGGTGGTAAGCACCTATCAACCAAAGGTCAATTTTAGGGTTTAAGCTGATTTCTTCTATAAACACATGACCCATTGGTGGTACCATTGCAACAAATGATGGTGTTGTCTTCATGAAAATTGATTATAAAGACCAAGGGTGTCAACTTACGTTCACCCCTTAGGTTAGGGTTTTGATCAATTAGAAGTTTAATGATCAACCATTAAGTACCCTAATAATTATGTTATCAATCAATGATGTCATTAGCTTAATATTTGATGTTTATTACTGAATATAGTGCTAATATAACAACCTATGGTGAATTAATGGTCACTAATGATAGTGGATCATGTCTCCACAACCCATGGTGAGTTAATCATATAGTCGTAGCATCAATTAAGCCTTAGACCAATGGTTTCTTGGGTCACTTGATGCAATGGTCAGACCTATACTAAAATTGATGGTTTTAACATATGGACTTGACCCAATGGTCAAGATCTAATGTTTATTCCTTCAATAAAGTGGAATGATGGATAATGTAATATGTTGGTCCTAATAATGTGATTTGCAGGGTTTCCTTTATATGGTCAACTTAAGGAGCTTATTTATTGACAATGGATGGTTTGTTTTGAATGAATAATTGATTGAGGGTTTTACCCTACTCTCAATGGAACTTTTAGTGTTGTTAATCAAGGAATGTCCAGGGTCATATGGTGACTCTTTTTAGAGAACAAATCAAGGACTTCACTGGTGGTTTATCCAAGGTGTTTACTTATGTAAACAACCAATGGTCTTACCTTTTAAACATCCAATGGTTCTGGGTGACATAGTGGTATGGAGATATGGGTTGAAAGATGATGGAATAAATTGAGGGTTACCATAATGAAGTATAGCTTGTTATACCTAGATTTAATATAACTAAATGATGGTAATTGGGTATGAATAATCCTTGAATGATCAATACAATCATGGAGTACTATGTTATTGTTGTTGAAACCGTAATATGCTATAAATCGATGGTTACACCTTGATTCATGTTTGGGTTCATACTTGAGAATGGTATGGAATGTGATGGTGATGCTTCACCTTATGCATCCATGATCCAATAGGGATGTCGTGAGTTAGGGTTTGGGTTATAAGTGCTGATTAGTAACATTAATATGATTTATCTTGTTGAACCTAACTCCATTGCAAATAGATAAAGATGAGTATTCATGTTTAACATTCTTATATGATGGAATGATAGTGGAATAACCTCCTTAATATGATCATAACCTTAATATGTTAATTGGTGGTTATCATAGCCACATGGTTGATACATTCTTATGCTAAACATGTGCATTATGAATATGATGAGGGTGAATCATATGTAGATTCCTTGCATGTTGATGTAATAAAGGAATGTTCTTAATGTTAATATAACCCTAATATGATGCTTTATGAATATCTCCTAGCTCATAAATGCAATATTGTGTCGATCTAGTGTATTATATGTAAGTTGTGTTGTTGAGCCTTATTATAAGGCATGCAAAGATAATGATGATCTTGCAGGGAATAGTATGATGGTCTTAATGACTTTTGGGCATGGTTTGAATGAGGTGCAATACTCTTGTGTTGATAAGGGTTGATACCCTATGATATTGTGAAAAGGATTTATATCATGTGATAGTATGATGACCTTAATGACCTTTGGGCATGGTTGAGCCCTGAATGAGGTGTAATCCTCTTATGTTGATAAGGGTGGATACCCTGTGATATTGTGAAAAGTATTTATATCTTGTGATAGTATGATGACTAGTGTAGTCTCATGAATGGCAAGTGAATAGTACCATGTGATGATTAGATGAGAAATTATGTTTCATATGTTTTATATCTTTTCAAGTTTTGATATTTATATGCTTGCTAGAAGTGAATTAGGGTTTGTATGTCCACTTGTTTGATGCAACTTTAATTCACCCAATTGGCATAACTAATCAAGTGAAACTCTAATCATGTAGTGCCATGTGCCATAGATCCATTTGAGTGCCAGAATTTTCCAGATAGTGAAATGAGTATTCCTAAGGGAAACTTAGAGTGCATACTGTTGAGTATGTGGGAGTGGCAAGTTGATGATATATCCTTGTCATCCACAAAGTAGATTGTGGAGGTTGGCGATGGTCATGCCTCATACATATGATGTGATTGAGAACGGCCGTGGCCGTGTCTCGGTGATTATACATGTGACAAGATTGGAGGACAACTGTGGTTGTACCTCGGATGGTAGGGTATGCGTACCCACCTCCTTTCATGAGTGTCATGACCTATACCAAGGATGGACTAGGATGTTAACAGCTTGACCTTATGTGTCTCTATAGCGGACCCGTGCTGATCGGGGGCAGAGAAGATCTTAGGAGTCCGACTCTTTCTAGATCTTGTATGGCGCTGATTTAAACTTAGAAGTGGTCAGTTAGATTTTGAGTGGTATCCTCAAATTCCTCAAGGAATAATAAAATGTATAATGCAACCATATAGCATATCTATTTAGGGTTATACACGACGCTTCACATTGGATGATAACCCTTGTTTGTTCTCTTTAGATAAAGATGATGCTTAGTGCAATTAAGAGATAGTAGATATACTTATGTTGTGGATATACTTAAGATTGTAGATGTGTACACACAGTAGCCATGATTATGTTGATAACTATACTTCTACTGCTGATTATAATCATGATGCTAGCTATCTCATGTTGTTAGTTATGTGTAACATGATTCTATGTTACTAGACTTGCTTATGATGCTAGATATGCATATGCTATTGAATTTCTTATATTGTCAACAAGATAAAGGATGATAGTCTGGCTAATGATGATTGTTATTATTTGCTCCTTTATGTATTTTGTTAATCATCAGTGCTGCTGAGCTTATTTGTTATATCTGATTAAACTGCTTAATTATTTAATTAATTAAAAATGTTGTAATCAATAATCATTGTTGGATGTTATATCTCTTGCTGGGACATGGGTCTCACCCTTGTGGTTCACCACATCTCTTTAGGTAATCTGAAGTGACAAAAACAAACCCGTGGCAGAAAAGAGGAGATATAGTAATGACTCTATGAGAATGTAGATTAGATGTCTAGTGTGTCCTAAGTCATCCCTATACTCTCAGGTCCGGGTGAGAAACAATTTGTATATGATGTTTGAAACGAATCAGACTTTTGTTAGCATATTAATGCTTGTTTGTGTGGCATATATGAATATTGTTCTCCTGTGTATATATGTGGTAGCTAAGATGATAAAACAATTTGTATCAAATTCTTGGCATAGTATGGATATAATTAAGATTTTGGGCTCTTATGAAAATGTTTCTGAGCGAGTGCTGACATTGAAATTGATTTTCATTTACCCATATTTTTGGGTATGTGATTATTAGTGATTGATTTTGTTTTATGTTTTGAGTAATCTCGTTTAGTGCAACGAGTTCTCACATGTACTCTCATTTCCCCTTGTTTCCCTCTCTTATGGTTCCTAGCTCCCACTCCACCTTCTCTTCTTCTCTAGTTTTGGGCAGCGCCACCATGGACCCTCCCCGGGGAACACACTCTACGACCTCCCACAATGGTGCTTCAAATCCCCAAAACCCTTATCGAGTTTCCATAGAGTGGGGTGGCATGCTAACAGGGTGGGAGGAGGCCCCAAGCCCTTGACCCTACCTGATCTGGTGAGTTCGGAGCTCCAGCCTCCGCTGCAACAATGCCCTACCTTTGCACAAATGAGGTACAAAGGGCAAACCCCTACACCGTTGATCCCAAGGCAGTCAATGGCGGAAAAGTAGTGGTCGGCTCAAATTTGGCGTCGTCCCAACTAGCCCATGGACCCAGGGCGCTGATTGGGAAAAGCAATGAAAAACCACTAGAAGCCACGTGGTCGACGAGTCCTGTGTGGGCGCACGTGATAAGGTGGGCCCCAACCACAAGATCGATGATCCACGACCCTAGATCCCCACATAATGATCATGGTATGTCACTAAATATCTCTATAGTTCTTAGGGATAGTTTGTAAAATTAGTATCTCCCAAACCCCATGGCGAAAATAAGGGATACAATATACCAAGTTAATAAGCTCGACGAGCTCTACACAATGATAATACTTGTAGTCTCTAATTCACCTTGTTATATGCCAGATTTCCCATAATAACAAACTTTGTTCATATTGAGTGTTCTTAATCCATGATTGTGATTAATATTGAAACTTTGATAGACTTCTACCTATCTAATCATCATATTCGTATCTTATGTGCATATTTGAACTACATAAGGGTTCTAAGCACCCCTATTTCTCATGAATGGCCTTTTTTTACATATTTAACTAGATTGGACTATGATGATATACCTTGCCCTTATGATGAATAATCTTGCTTCCTAATGACATCCAAATTCTTGTACATCCTGGAAATCATTAACTCTTGTTGTCCATGTCCCAAATAACTTTTACCTAATCCTCTTGTGCTATATGTATTTCATATGGCACTTATTGCATGAACGTGACCTATGTAGGTGAATGAATGTTTGTACTTGACTCAAAGGCTATGTATGACCTATTTGATGCATCAATCTATATCAAATATTTTAAAAAGTAACTTCATGATGTTTTGTGACCGAATTGTCTAAGGCCATCCCTGTTCATAATATAATGATGTATGTGCCCCCTTTTGACCTACATACCCATATATGTCTTGTTTGTGATTCTTATGCGTTAATTCTCATGTGAATCCTTTTAATTTAACCCCTTCTCTCACAAATCAAGGAATACTCCACCCATTATGATAACTTAGATATGGATGTCCAATCTTATCCTCATGTTGACCCTTGTAGGCATGTGAACTATGTTGGAATGTATGTTTATATGATGATACCAAGTGGGCAATGATACCTAGATCCTAAGGGACATTTACCCAACTTTGTTCATGCTTATTTATCCTAATCTTGTTGATCTAAATAATATTTTGTGCTTGGATCTCATGACCTAGTGGATCATTTCCTTATATGCCCTATTATGAGTCTTTTGACCCTAAAGTGGAATTAAGTGAGTTAAATCTTTTAATATATGTATAAAATGAAGGGAACCTCAAAATGTCTCTAAACTTGAACCTCACCTCCTTGATGACCTCTAAATTAGTGAAGGATCATCAAATATGCTAATAAGACACTGGGAACCTAACTTAGAAAAAACCCTAAAATGAAGCTAGTTAGAGTTAATGATGAGAATCTAATGCATACATGTGATCTTTTGGTGAATCAGACATGGTTATGGCTCGTCGGTGAAGGATAAGTTAATTATGAAATCACTGAATCAGGTACGAGCTTTGATATTTATATGACTATGGATTTCTTACTTGAAATGTGATTCATTTGTATGGTTGTTTACTTGCTCTAATATAGCCATGTAGTATTCTAGTATTGCACTTGAGGCTTGTCTCATCGTCATTTTACAACTTGAACACACAAACACACAAATATATATATATACATATATATATATGTATGTATGTATGTATATATATATATATATATATATATATATATATATATATATATATATATATATATATATATATATATATAGAACTCCATTATACAATTTTTAATATAGGGTTAAATCTTAGCGATGGCCTTGAGATCCCTCATATATCAAAGGGGTAGATAATCTTGAGCACCCTTACAAACTCTTCCAATTGGAAGTAGTCAAAGACCTTATGATATATGATGTAGTTGGTATAATTGGAGTAAAATAATATAAAATATGAGCTCTCATTTTGCTAAGAATTTAACTTGTTTACTCTTGTTCATTTACTCTTGCACTATCTTTTCATATTATGCAAAAGCTTATGTGTATGTATCTTTTAGCCCTGTACTCAACACCTCATGTGTTGACCCATTTCTTGTATTTTGTTTTTTGGTCTAGAGAAGGCTAGAAGTTGATGGGTTTGGTGAATTATGCCAGGTGTTCTTGTTGTAAGATCCATGTTGAATTTTCATTAATTAATTGTACCCTTGACTCTTGGAATATGTAATGGAATTCATAAATATTACACATCTTGTATAAATTTATACTTGTTGAATCTTGAGATATTGTTGATGTCTTTATCTTGTTATTTGTTCTTGTATGCTAAGCTTTACGCTTCCTCATTTGCACTTTGATAAAATCATGCTAGGGACGTATGCCTTGGTCCTATCGCCATTGACTTCATAGTCATTTGGAGTTTGAATTTGGGTAACAAATAGTTCTGTGACACATAGCACTAGAACAATACAAATAACAATGGAGGCCAAGGATCACAACCTTGAAACCTGATAGAGTATGGTACACACCCACCTCCCCAGTATATGTATAAGTGGGCAAAAAACCCAGGTATGGGGCACACAACCTCCATCCCAAAAATATAACATGGGCACACAACCCAAAAACCAAAGTAATTACACTACTCTAGGGCTACTGAAACACAGAACATGCAAAGTGTAGAGGCAAGTATAAAGTGTAGTCAGTTATAAAGTAAATAAATTTTCCATCAAAAAATTGGACAATATAATCATCCACCTCAAAGTGGAAAAAATAGGGTTTCATCAAGAATAAAAGTAAAGTTAGAGTCAAAAGAAAGGCCAACAAAGTAGAATGATCATAATATTAGAATCAAGTAGAATATTTCAAATGGAATAAATTCTCAAAAGAGAGAGATTACGTAGGGTAGTATGTGAAGAGTGTGAGAATCTAGGTTTATTTCTCAAAGAGAATACTATGAAATGCAAACATACCTCTCATGAAGTCAACATCAGTCAAAAGTCAATCCTAGGTCCAACCCTAGGTTTTCATAGCACCTATTAAACACATATGTAGAACTAGGTTTAGGTTTACATTAATTATATAAACCTTAAAATTTTTATTTTTATTTTTATTGGATTAGGTTATAAAAATTTCACCATCTTATAGAATATAGTTTTCTGATTTCATTGCATATTTTACTTAATTATTTTGACTTATATGTTATTATTAATGAATTTTACAATTTCTAACCAATTAGGAATATTCATAAAATCCCGCATTTATTAAATTGGAATTAGGTGATAGAAATTACACCATTGGATAGAGGAAAACTCCATGATTCCTAATTATATTTTATATTATTTTTTTGAGCTATAGATAATTATATATGAGTTATAGAAATATTGACCAGTCGAAAATTCCCAAAAATTGACATAGGTCTTTTTATTTGGATTTGAAGCCAAAATGACCTAGCCCAATAAGGCTTTGCCTATTGGATCGAGTCAGGCACACCATTGCATGAGGGAATGGTCAAAATAAAAAGCAAAAACTCTATTATGCTCCTTATGGCGAGGACAAAATAAGACATCAAAATGAGGGTAAACATGTAACACAAGCTTTGACCATCTTCCCAATTCACACAATATCAAACAATGTAACTAGAAGTATCAAAACTCAACCTAGTGAAGAAGGACATCTACCAAACCACTCTGGTAATAACAACCATAGCTCCCATGGTCTTCCCCATTACATGTTGGTCTCAGGATCATAACCTAACTTTTGATTTGGGCAGATGCACCGGAATGCCATCCCGCCATGGCCACCAGGTTAGAGTAGATATGAAAACTGAGAGCAAGGAAATACATAGCAAGCCAACCAGTAGAAGTACTACAAACTATGACAAGAAGTTGCTTGTGATAGTAGAACAAATTCAACATGGACTTAAACAGATTGAAATGGCGACTAGATCACTAGGACAATTCGTGACATTGGAACCACAAAGCTACTGGCAGAAAATGGGGGAAGAGAGAAATACCTCGAATTAGGTGGGAACAGAGCCACCAGAAGATCCTCCATAGCATCGGGAAAAGGTGTGATCCTTCCCAGCTCTTTACGAAGGCTAGAAACATTGCCTCGGTCTCCGGCACTGAGGAGTTTGTCAGTGAGATCAGGGAGAAGTACAAAGAGGGAAAATCATGGCACCTTGAGTGCTATCATGGTATTCTAGGGCCCCAACAATGATCATGGGTGGTTTTTATGGGGCTCCAAAGATACTGAGATGCTAGAAGGTGAGGAAAGGAATGAAACAGAGGAAGAACATTGGATTATGAAGGTGGGCTATGGACTGGTTATGGAAACCAAAAATTGTAGGACATATACGGATCACACGATGTGTGGTAATGTAGGGAGTGCAATGGGAATAATAGATAAAAGAAAGGAAGAGAGGAGATGGAAAGTGAAATTGGCAAGGAAACCAAGTTCTATGCATGAGAATAGGAAAGGGAATTTGGGAGGTGGAAAGTAGGAGAAAAAGGTCGCACACACACAATCCAAATCAAACAACTGATATAAAAACTTTGTTCAAACAAAAAGAAAATTGAACCAGCATGATAGGAACATCCAACAGAACCTTAGGAAAGACATGATATCGATAATTAATTAGGTTAATATTATATATAACATGTATTTCTTTCTTATTTTGTTTGAGGGGTCATTAAATGCTCAAATGAGATGAAATTTTACACCTAGACCACATAAAGCATGTAGAATCTGAATTTGCAACTAGTTTTTTCTTTTAAATATAATTAGTATTTTATTTAATAATTTTAGTTTATATCATATAGTCCCTTTCCCTAATGAATTTGAGGCATCAAGAGATAGGCAAAAGATGTGAAACTTGGTCTACAAACAAACTTAAACATGAAGAATATGATTTTACAATTAACTTTCCCTTTGGTGATTGTATAACATATTATTTAATATTTTGGGCTTTAATATACATTATCTCTCCTAAACTACACTAGGATAGATAAGTTTGTCCAAATAATGTGGAAATTCACACATAAATTGATTTTGGTATATGGATTTTGAATTTGTAGTTTGTTTCTACTTTTGAAGACTTTTAAAAATTTATTTAAAACTTTTGCTTTTATCTCATATTTTCATTCCCAAATAGAATTAAGATAATAATTATTATGGAAATGATGTGAAACTTGGCACCCATGGAAATTCACACCAACAAACATAATTTTACCATTATATTTCTTTTTTTAGATTTCCATTTATGAGTTATGGCACCAGTAGGATTTTTGACACGACCATTATTTTTATCAAAATATTATATATTTATTATCAACATTTACATATTTGAGTTATTTTATCTTTAATTGGTTTATAAAAGAGTTATACATTATTTGTATGCATAAAGTTTCACATTTTAGTCATTTAACATATTTAGTCCATCAATTCCACTTTAATTTAGATTTTTGCACTTTATTCCTCTTATTTTACCATTATGTGAATATTTGCACATAATTAAGTTATTCTCAAAAGGTATTTTGATTTTATCCTTGTTTAGTCAAATCTAAGGAACCGAATATACTGTTCACTTAATCTTAGTAATAGGATAAGGTTCTAGATTTGCACTTCATTTCTCTTATTTTGCCATTATGTGAATATTTTCACATAATTAAGTTATTATGTAAAGGAATTTTGATTTTATCGTTATTTGGTCAAATATAAGGAACTAAATATTTTGGTCTCTTAATCATAGGAATAGGATAAGGCTCTTGATTTTGGTATGTTACAACACTCCATCCCTTAAAAGGATTTTGTGCTTGAAATCACAACATCCATAGCTTATCCACCAATACTCTCCACCCCTTAAAAGGCTTAACTTAATAGGCCATACTAAGCAACATTAAGGTATTAGGTTCACTTATGTATCTTTTATTTGTGAATATGCTAGAGGTTTATGTTGTTCCTAGATCATGCCTCCAACAAAAAGGTCATCACCACTCAGGGTAGAATTTAGGTCTTTGTGATTCTAACCTAACAACCTTAAGGTTCACATGAACATCCAAAAAGTCATAAGGTACAAAGGGTAGGTCAACAAAACCTTTATCCCAAGAATATCTTCCTAGTCATCACTTCATGGGAAAAACTAGGGTTGAGATTTCTATTCTAACTGGTTCTAGGGTTTCTCTATACAGAATTCACATATCTCTTCATTGTGATCTAGTTCGAGAAAATCGTGATAAAACCCAGAAAACTTTCCTTTTTGTACATATAGTATTATAAGGTAAAACAATTTGATGTGAAAACTTTGTGATAGAAAGCTGAAGATAGGGCCCAAAATCAATGTGAGAAACTAAGTCACATATTTTTTCCCCTTTAAGATCTCCTTATCCTACTACCTCAACATTCTCATAACCTAACTCCATCCTCAAGTCCTATCTCTTTGTATTCAAAGGTACATATCATAACTAACCTACATAATAGGGTTTGAGAAACTAGAGCCTCATCACATTAGGGCATACTAATCATGATTCTTATATGTACCTCATATAATCATAAATATCGTTTCATTATCTCATGAATTATTACAAGACAATTCTAGGGTATCTCACTTAGAGGGTAATAATATAAGACAAGGATTCTAATTTGGGAGACAAATTTGAAATAGTTAGAAATATGACCACTACAGGCTCCGATACCATCTTGTAAGGAGTGGGAACTGAACGAGGATCCACTGCCTACTTAATTTGAGAATAAACTCATCTATGCAAACATACTTATAATCATGCTTAAATTAAATTTTAAATTCTCAAATGATGATATATAAAAAGAGACCAAAATATAGCAGCAAAATAAAATTTCATGGCTATATTCAATTTTACAAAAGTGCATCATTATCTCCCATAACATGGAAGTTACAACATAAGGAAACAAGTAGAGGGATATCAAGATATCTCAACTCTATTTCCCCAAAAGGTCCACCCAGTAGGTCCATGTCACCAAGTCCAGTCTTCTAAGTCCTACCCCTGGGGTTGGAAGCATACTGCAAAAGGGGAAAAAGTAGATGTGTCAGCAACATGCTGGTATGTTCATGCTAAATATGGATTGAGAAATATAAGGGATAAATGACGTCATATAAAACAAGGCTTCACAAAGGAAATGGAAAGGTTTACCCAACTGGGCATATAAGAATGTGAATATCAAAAGATGTTAATCTAGAGAATTACTTGCCATTAAAGGAAACATAAAGACTGTGCCACACAAGCACATATAAATATTTTTGGGCACAAAACCCATCACCAGAATAACAACTTGCATGTATGTGAGATAAGCATAGCACTAGAACAATATAAATAACAATGGAAGCAAAGGCTCCAAACCTTAAAACCTGATAGAGTATGGCACACAACCACCTTCCTAGTATATGTAAAAGTGGGAACAAAACTCGAGTATGGGGCACCCAACCTCCATCCTAAAATATAACACAGACACACAAACCAGAAACCAAAGTAATTACACTACTCTTGGGCTACGGAGTCACATAACATGCAAAATGTAGAGGAAAGTATAAAGTGTAGTCTTTTATAGAGTAAATAAAGTTTCCATCACAAAAATGGACAATATAATCATCCACTACAAAAGTGGGCAAAATTGGGGTTTCATCAAGAATAAAAGTAAAAGTTAGAGTCAATACAAAATCCACCAAATTAGGATGATCATGATATCAGAATCAAGTAGAATATTTCAAATGGAATAACTTCTCAGTTGAGATAGATTATGTAGGCTAGTATGTCAAGAGAATGACAATATAGGTTTATTTATCAACAAGAATAATATGAGAAACATACCTCTCATGAAGTCTACATAAGTCCATGTCAGTCTTAGGTCCAATTTTAGGTCTTCAAAGCACTTATTAAACACATATGTAGAACTAGGGTTAGGTTTACATTAATTATATAAAACTTAAAAATCACCATTTTATTTTAGTGAATCAGGTTATAACAATTACGCCATCTTGTAGCATATAATTTTCTGAGTCCATTTCATATTTTACTTTATTTTTTTGACTTATATATTATTAGTTATGAATTTTACAATTTCTAACCAATTAGGAATATTCATAAAAATCCCGTATTTATTATATTGAAATTAGGCGATGGAAATAACACCATTGGACAGAGGAAAACTCCTCAATTCCTAAACATATTTTATATATTTTTTGAGCTATAGATAATTAGATATGAGTTTTAGACATGCTGATTGATTGAAAATTCCCAAAAATCCATGTAGGTCTTTATATCCAGTTTTGAATCCAAAATGACATGGCCTAATAAGGCTTTGCTTACTAGATTGAGTTAGGTGCATGGGGACTGGTCAAAAGAAAAAGCAAAAAGTCTATTCTTCCCCTTATGGTAAGGACAAAATAAGACATCAAAATGAGGGTAAACATATAGAACAAGCTTGAACCATCTTCCCAATTCACACAATCTGGAATAGCGTAAGCACCAAGAGTATCAAAATGCAACATGGAAAAGAAGGAAATTGAACAAACCACTTTGGTACTAGAAAACAAAGCTCCCATGGTCTTCCCCATTACCCCTCGATCTCAGGATCCATAACCGAACTTTTGATTTGGGTAGACGCACTGAAAAACCATCCCTCCGTGGCCACCAAGTTAGAGTAAATATGAAAATTAAGAGCAAGGAAATCTAGAGCAAGCAAACCAACACAAGTATTGCAAACTATGACTAGAAATTGCCTGTGATGAGAGAACAATTTCAATGGGGACTTAACCAGATTGAAGTGATGACTATATCACCAAGACAATTCGTGACACCGAAACCATAAAGCTACATGTAAAAAAAGGGTGAAAAGAGAAACACCTCAAATTAGGTGGGAATAGGGCCACCAAAAGTTCCTCCAAAGCACAGGGAAAATGCATGATCCTTCCCTACTCTTCATGAACGTTAGAAATGCTACTTCAATCGCCAGTGCTAAGGAGTTTGTCGATGAGATTAGGGGAAAGTATGGAGAGGGAGAATTTGTTGGTTATGTATGCCTGTAGAGAAAATGATGTGATGATTGTAATGGCATATTATTTAAAAAAGATTTGATTATTGATAAAAGGCAAGCTTCCAATTTATTTTGTTTTATTTAGTTTTGAGATATTGATGTAACATTATAAATGTCTAGAGAATTATATTATTCAATGACGTACGTATTCAAGTTACTATCAGTGTTGATGAGATCATACATATGTTAAGAGTAGATATACATATTCTCATTATATCCCTAATCGGTTGTCATTGTGGAAGGTTGATAGTCAACAATGATAGATAAGATCAAAGTGTGAGTTGGTTGATAACTGAATCTCATTAGTCATGATATGTCGATATCAAACCAAAAACATAGATACATGTTGGAGAATAGTGTATCGAACAAACCAACCATGAGACTGACACATAGAAACCATCTTTATGGAAGTCATAGTCAACTCTCATAATGATGGTGGTGGTTGTGGTTCTTAGACCTGAAATCACTGCACTCAACACATGTCATTGGGTACACTTTGACATCATCAAACATAGTCCTAAAACATGGACTGTTATAATGGTGACGATTGTGTGACTTTGACACATGGAGATTGATTGTCAGTGATAGACATGGGATTTTTCCCTCATATTGGAGTGTGATGTCCTAGTCTTCTTGATTAGTGAGACTGAGAAAAGCATGGACATGCACATGTGAGTCAATATGTGATATTGTGCTTACATATATCTCAGATTGTCTACTTTTGGTTCAAGAAAAGGATTGAATAATAATGAGGGTGACTGTTCCATGCCTCTAGTTCAATCTGGACATCAGTGACAAAGGAAATACACAAAAACACTACAACACCAAACACAAATTGTAGGTTGAGGTTGTTCCCCATCTTTTCCATTTACTTGGGTAGCAATGATTTGCAACTAGGCACCACTCTTTTCTTGTAATGTCATAAGTTGTTATAGACACTCAATGCCAACGTAATATGGGACATGTAGGGTCACACACATATGTCTTGAACTAGAAGAGGATTTCAGATCTCAAATGATAATTGAATTAAGTGCTAAAGTGTTTAGGAAATTGATTCAGGAAACAAACACGTTGACAACACTACCAAACGCCCATCTCAAGTGTTGAGACAACCGTCTGGAAGTGTGAAACGGCCATATCAAGAGTTGAGATGGGTGTCTGGGTGTCGGATCGGTTCTGAGTTGAATTTGGCTAAGGATCAAACTGACTGACGTGGGTTTTATTGCACTAACAAATCCACATAAGGCTGAAATCCCTAAGTTTTTACCAAAACCTTGTGCAATAGTACCACCTGCAAGTGGATGAGTCTTATCGCAATATAGTTAAGGATTGAATCCCAAGGGACAACATTTTTAAGAATCTTTCTAGTCGAATCTAGATCAACTAAGACTAATATTTAGAACAAGAGTTGATTTGGGTTTAGTTAAACTAATTGCAAGGAAAGTAAAAGAGCGGGATTGAAACTGAGTTTAAATTAATGATGGGAATCACTGAGGTGGAATCATATTTTACCACCACTACACATGCAAACACATCCAAAACACATCCTGGAAAGATACAACTATCCAAATGGAGTAAGAAAACTATATGTTAGGAAATAGAGTTTGCATAAGCATCTCAATGGGCTCAATGTCTTGTTACCCATGGGTCACACACTTATTACTTTGGAGACATCCCTTCAGAAGTTCTCATCCAGGCATCAAGCATGTTCATTGATATTCAAATCCTAAGTATTGAAGTTGTCACAACAAAGGAATATAATAGATCATGCAAGGCATGTGATCAATCCACAAATTATGTATTAAACGATTAACAATAAAATGGAAAGTTATATACAAGCCATGGAATGTTATGAGATGAACATGTAAGCATGGGCAGCAAGGCTAGTCCTCACACCCTAGCAAAATGGACTACTCGCTCCTCATGATAGAAACAAAAAGAACAAGAGAGAGGGAATATTCCACCATGGTTATGGTGAAGAAGATGGCCGTGGCTCGGTGGAGAAACAATCTACTACAAGATGGCGGGGCAGATTGAGATGAGGAGTGGAAGAACACCAAGACAGATGATGATGATCTTCTCTCTCCTTATTCCTTCTCTTCCTATGCTCTTACCCATAGGAGATGGAGCGGTAGATGACTGATGGCTAGGAGATAGATCTTGATCGAGCGGAGATGGTGGAGTAGCAAGGACACCGCAGAGGTAGTCTTTCATAGTGTGGTTCATCTTACTTGGCTCCGTACAGAGCGACAACCTGTCGGCGTGGATGGAGCGGAAGCGATGCCTCGAATGAAGGGATGGTCATCTATTTAAAGGTGCATATCTGGAGAGGACTGACTTAGCTTCCAAAATCACATCCTTTGGTAGAAGTTGTGATACTCTTCGGCACGATCGTGCTGGATGTGTGCCCGACCGTGCTGAGATTCCATGTTCGTGGTCATTTTATGGCCGATGTAGTTGTGTCACGATCGTGGTCATCTTATATCGGTCAAGATGTCTTTGCCACGATCATGGGGGTGTACCGTGGTCGAGATGGTGTGTCAGCCTCGACACCTTGGTCTCGGCCCGACCGTACCGAGTGTTGGTCGACACGATGTGTAAAGACCAAGTCTCTACTAATAAACATGATAAACAAAAACACCAAAAGTATGGCAGCGGAAGAAAATAAATCTTGACTTATTCAAAATGTATAAAGAGTACATTATAAAATTTCCCAAATGGGAGTACAACTTTATACAAGCAACGATCTAGGTAGAGGAAGGCTTAACTAATACAACATTGTCTCCAAACAAACAACTATATAACATAAAAGCAAACATGATCACTCAAGCTATATATTCCTTTCTTCTTATCCTATCCTTAGCTTTGGATTCACCAAGCTTCCATGCACACTCTGATCTTATCCTGGATGGTTGGGGTCATCCAGCAAGAGAAAGATAAAAGGTATGTGTTAATCAAAAGGAATAGGACAAATAATAATAAAAAGCTTTACAATATAAACGATTCTCCACAATAGGATATTTCAAAAGAAATGAGACAAATATATGAATATGAGAGAGAGAAACTGCCACATTTAAATATCAACAATTATCACATTTGCATGAATATAAATTATGACTCAACGTCCTCTCAATGTAGGGTGAGGCACCTACCGGACCTCACCAATGGCAGGGGGACTAAAACCCCAGTGCCTAAAAAGTGGCAGGGGGAATAAAACCCCAGTGCCTAATATATAAAATGGCAGGGGGACTAAAACCCCAGTGCCCGGTAGGAGGACTGAAACCTCAGTGCCCTGTGGGTGGTTTGTACTCATGTACACTACATTGTCAATTGGCCAATAACTATATCATGCATAAACATTCACTTGGCAGCATAGTGAAAAGTAGAACAAAATAACAACATAGCATTGGGAATAAAACCCAAGAATAAACAAATAGTAAGACCATCATAGGTCACAACCATATCCAAGAGTTCCAAGAATTAAGAGAGTCAACAAGCACCAACATTATACAATGTTCCAAATATTTCAAAAGGATAAGCCAACATAGGCAATAACAAGATTAAGCATTTCCAAGTAAAGGAGTCAACATATAACAAGTTTCACATGATTCAAATGATTAAGCCACAATGGCATAAACTAAGTAAAGAGCCAATAAATGAAATTAGAAGGATTACAAGGCTAGCACAATAATGATTGTGGGGTTGGAAAAGACCCAACTGAGAGTAGGTGTATTGCACATTATCATCATAGTTAAATTCCACAATTAAAATAGGATCCACATACTAGAATAGGGTGCACATACATAGTAAGTTTCACATACCTTAGATTAAATACATTACCATCATATCCACCAAACAAATAGTATCACCATCCCATAATATCCTAGTTATAAACATAACACATGTATTAATATATATAAAGACATAAGCATAGAAAAAACCCTAATTTTACAAAACTACGATTTAGAGTTCAAAACCAAGTCCAAACGATTACTCATAATCTCCTGATTAACAAAACATATTTTATTATATAAAATAGAGTTAAAATGAGTTAATTATTTATTTTAAAACATTTACATACTAAAAATGCCAAACAAAGCAAACTTCGGAAAACCCTTGAGAATCAGGTCTCAAAAACCACAGAAACAGATTCTACATTAAAAATCCTTTCCATCGACTATTTATTCATATTTTTCTGATAAAGGATCGATTTACTATGAATTAAGTAAATCCGACCAATCAGAAATCAGGCAAACCATAGTGTGACAAGTATTTAAATGAAAATAGGATTCGATGTAAATAACAGAGGATATGACTAAAGTACCCTTGTTTGTTAAATCAAATCAATTAAATTGACGAGGGTAGATCAGTCATTTGGAAACTCATATCTTTGTTGGCGACAAACGAAGGCAGGAGGTGAAATTACAAAAATGCCCATGGAGTTTAAATCTTGTGATTGCAAGCGCATAGGCACCCTGGTCACTGACTGCCTAGGTTTGCTTCAGCCCGCATCCATGGCGAAGAGCTCGTGCTGTCGCTCGACTCCAGAGCCCAGATCGCGGAGCATAGGCTACCGATACAAACCGAGGACGTCACTGACCTCCCCATCGCTCGACGATCTCATCGAGCCCAGGTTCGGGACTCGCAGTGCCCAGGAGCTCCGAGGGGACTCAGTCGAGTGACAAGAATAGAGGAAGAGGACACGAAGCCAAAACCATCGAAAATCCGAAAGAAAACTTCGACTGAAGATTCCTACATCATCGCGGAGACAAGGTGCCGAGAAAGAACAAGTTTCCCAGGGCTTAGGTAGCCAGGAGTGGGAAAAGGTCAGGCGCCGGCGAAGAGCTTTCGGCTTCCTATAGGGCCCAGAGTTTGGGGCTATCCCAGGACAAAAGGAGAGTGGAGAGAGGAAGGGTGGGTGTCGGCGATGCTTACCGACGCATCAATTTGGCCCGAGGTGGTCGGAGGTGCTGACCCTCAGCCGAGGTCGTCGGTAATGAAGGTGGAGTAAGGTAGGGAGCTTCAGGGTAGCTGGGAACAAATTGCGAAGGGGGGAGGAAAGGTTGAGGTCTGAGGGTGGTTTTGTAGGTCTCGGGTAGGCAAGGGGGTGGATCTATCCCACTCTGTAACCCCTCCGCGAAAAGGAGGCGGATAGCCCAGTTGGGCATTTCACATTTAGGGAGACTTAGGTAGCGAGCTATGGCTTGCTAGAACCTTCAGAGAGAGACGAAGCTAACGGCGAAGGAATCACGTGAAACGATGGAGGAGGGAGAGAGAATGGGTTTGGGGAAGGTGGCTACTGTGAAACGGTTGTAGATCGCGTGAGAGCGGGAGGTAAGGGACGATGCTCTGATCGTCGGATATGGGCATAAGGTCAGATGATGAAGATCTAGCCGTACGATCAAGGTGGAGATCTAATCTAGGCCGTTGGATGGCTCGCAGGTGGAGGGGGCGCGTGACAGAATCAATTAAAGCTGAACTATAACGTTATAATCGAATAAATGAATCCATTAAAGCACTACACTATACTAAAAGCTAATAAAATCCATTTGAGGGGTCAAATGAACTCCAAAAGCCACCAAAATTTAACCATAGGTTTATAATGACGAGTATTACAATGCTATATAATCACTTTCTCGTTTAATACATAATATGGCCATTAATAAATATATATCTCCTAAAAGAGTATAATAATATATTAAAATCAAGGAATTATATGAAAAGGCTACTTAATGAGAAACATGTGAGTAAATTCGACATATAAAACACATTAGGGTACAAATACTCATTACTCAACAAAATAACATATTATTATGAATTAAAATCATATTTCGAGGAGAGAGAAAATAATAAAGGTTAATATACACATATATGAACTCAAATACATATTATTAATAATATATTTATCCAAAAAGCTCCAAATAAATATAATCTACTATATTATCCCATTAATGACCAAATTACATAATTAACCCTAACTTATCTCCTAATGTGGGATATTTGTGCAAACACCCCTTCATTTACATAAATGAGGGTAAATAGTAATTTCAACATCAAATTGTGCTTAAATTGCACAAGGAGTCCAAGAATGATCCAAAAGGATGTGAAATTTATAGAAAAGGTCCAAATGGACTCAAAGGTCAAGAAAAGATCAAAAGTGGGTAAATTGCAGGGAAGACCCTGAGATTCAGTATGTTACAGCACACCACCCCGTAAAGAGGATTTCGTCCCCGAAATCTCAACAAGAGGAAAGAGAGGGTGAGTGTGTAACATCCCAACCATCAACAACTAGATTATAACCCTTAATCTAGGGTACCACATAAAACCCACATAAGTTAGGTATTACTAAGGTTTCCACCAAACCTATATCATTTTATTAAACTTAACCTAACATCTTGTTTCATAAACTCTATCATGAAAAGGCGGCATATCTATTATACTATCACTTGTGCCACGTTTTATCCAAAACAATTATATCTCAATATGTGTATTTCCCTTATCAAGGGTTTTAGGCACAATTAGGGTTTACAAGGCCATTCAACATATACTAAACCATTCCTAACAACAATTAATGTATTAGGTCAAAACCTAAATAACTCAATATTATTACCCAATAACTACATCATGTGGGATTATGACATATAATTTTATCCAACAAATTATTAATCTAATAACAACTCTAAAGGTGTATGGCTTATCACAACATCTAACATACTCATATCCATGACATCATTAATCATTTTCTCTTATAACACTAATTACTATGAATTAACATCACATTATATGAATCAAATTACTCATTATCATATTACTGATTTTATTCATAAACCAATAAGATGATCAATGAGATGTATTTTAGTCAACAAGGTGCTATGCCTAACATGTGTTGATAATTAGGTCACAAATATGATTAAGTGATTTACATGCATTAAGGTATATCATGTGATGACACCTAATGTCACTAGAGTATCATGAAAGGCATGAAGGGTTTATATATATACATATGTTGTCAAGGCTAGATGATTACATCTTAGGGTTTAGGTCAACATGACCATTACATATTAAAGCATCCTTAGGGTGTATTTTACCATACACATTTTACCATTAGGGTGACTTAATCAAAACTATGTATATTCACATATGAATAATTAATGATTATGTGCATCAAGAATATATTAAGGTTCAAGCATAAGGATTATGTGACTTATCCATTTGTTCATAAACAAACAAGATGAATTACAAGCATATTAGGTTTGTTAAACTCTAAACACATAAGCTCTCTATTCCCATGTCTAAGGAGTTATGGTTACTTGATTTCAAGGCATTGAGGGACTCCAACCCCCTAAAGAGGATTTCGTCCTCGAAATCAACAACCCAAAAATCTACAAGGTACTAACACTACTCTTCCACTCAAAGGGTTGACTAAGTCAAACTACTTTAAGAGTATAAATCCCAACATTAAAAGCCTTACTAAACTCTATCTTCTAAACTCAAGGTATAACATAGGGTACACTAAACCCTAAACATGGAAATCTAAGGCTCATATAAGATACTTAGGGATTACAAGATGATTTTTGTTTGAGAAAAGAAATAAAATCATCATATAAGGGTTGTAAAGGTTACTCAACAATAAGGCAATATGTCTAAAGGTAGACTATTTCGAGCTATCCGTTTCAGATCAGTCCAGGCCAGGTCATATGAGCTCAGGAGTCCTCATTACCAAGCTAGTGGGGCGGAGGAAAATATTGCCAGCCCCTAAGCTCTGACCCTTTCTAGACACCATCACTTCAACTTCTTACTCTAATAGTTACTCAATTAGACAATTCACCAAAAAGTTGACAAATTTTATTTCTAATAAGAAATTATTATAATCCTAAATCAAACATTCCTTATAGGTCAACTCTAAGGTGAAAAAGTAACTAAAGGGAAACTATATAAGATAAGGGTTCTATCTAGGAGACAATTTTGAATTAGTCAAGAATCTGACTACCTTGATGCTCTGATACCATGCTGTAAAGACCAAGTCTCTACTAATAAACATGATAAACAAAAACACCAAAAGTATGGCAGCGGAAGAATTAAATCTTGACTTATTCAAAATGTATAAAGAGTACATTATAAAATTTCCCAAATGGGAGTACAACTTTATACAAGCAACGATCTAGGTAGAGGAAGACTTAACTAATACAACATTGTCTCCAAACAAACAACTATATAACATAAAAGCAAACATGATCACTCAAGCTATATATTCCTTTCTTCTTATCCTATCCTTGGCTTTGGATTCACCAAGCTTCCATGCGCACTCTGATCTTATCCTGGATGGTTGGGGTCATCCAGCAAGAGAAAGATAAAAGGTATGTGTTAATCAAAAGGAATAGGACAAATAATAATAAAAATCTTTACAATATAAAAGATTCTCCACAATAGGATATTTCAAAAGAAATGAGACAAATATATGAATATGAGAGAGAGAAACTGCCACATTTAAATATCAACAATTATCACATTTGCATGAATATAAATTATGACTCAACGTCCTCTCAATGTAGGGTGAGGCACCTACCGGACCTCACCAATGGTAGGGGGACTAAAACCCCAGTGCCTAAAAAGTGGCAGGGGGAATAAAACCCCAGTGCCTAATATATAAAATGGCAGGGGGACTAAAACCCCAGTGCCCGGCAGGAGGACTAAAACCTCAGTGCCCTGTGGGTGGTTTGTACTCATGTACACTACATTGTCAATTGGCCAATAACTATATCATGCATAAACATTCACTTGGCAGCATAGTGAAAAGTAGAACAAAATAACATCATAGCATTGGGAATAAAACCCAAGAATAAACAAATAGTAAGACCATCATAGGTCACAACCATATCCAAGAGTTCCAAGAATTAAGAGAGTCAACACGCACCAACATTATACAATGTTCCAAATATTTCAAAAGGATAAGCCAACATAGGCAATAACAAGATTAAGCATTTCCAAGTAAAGGAGGCAACATATAACAAGTTTCACATGAATCAAATGATTAAGCCACAATGGCATAAACTAAGTAAAGAGCCAATAAATGAAATTAGAAGGATTACAAGGCTAGCACAATAATGATTGTGGGGTTGGAAAAGACCCAACTGAGAGTAGGTGTATTGCACATTATCATCATAGTTAAATTCCACAATTAAAATAGGATCCACATACTAGAATAGGGTGCACATACATAGTAAGTTTCACATACCTTAGATTAAATACATTACCATCATATCCACCAAACAGATAGTATCACCATCCCATAATATCCTAGTTATAAACATAACACATGTATTAATATATATAAAGACATAAGCATAGAAAAAACCCTAATTTTACAAAACTATGATTTAGAGTTCAAAACCAAGTCCAAACGATTACTCATAATCTCCTGATTAACAAAACATATTTTATTATATAAAACAGAGTTAAAATGATATAATTATGTATTTTAAAACATTTACATACTAAAAGTGCCAAACAAAGCAAACTTCGGAAAACCCTTGAGAATTAGGTCTCAAAAACCACAGAAACAGATTCTACATTAAAAATCCTTTCCATCGACTATTTATTCATATTTTTCTGATAAAGGATCGATTTAGTATGAATTAAGTAAATCCGACCAATCAGAAATCAGGAAAACCATAGTGTGACAAGTATTTAAATGAAAATAGGATTCAGTATGTTACACGATGTCTTGGCCGTGGTCACATCATTGTCTTCTGTGTCATGGTCATGTCATCATGGAACAAATCCTATAAAGAGGTGAGATCACCTCCTTACTAAAATCTAATGGAAAATACACAACATCCATGTTTTATAAAAATTTAGAAGATGAGGGATGTAGGAATAATAATTCCGTTTAAATAAGCATGGACCAAATACAAATAAATGTCAACAGTAGCAACATAATTTAAAAACCTATTTTATTACATAGATTGATTTCAATGTTTGAAAGAAAAACTAAAAATAAACTACATGATCTAGCAACAGTAACGTTGTCATCCTGGGTTGTCTCACACTTGATCAGCCTCTCCATGATCTGGTCCTATCCATCTTCCTGGCTCTGGGAGGTTGGGATCACCCAGCAAAAGGAGATAAAAATGTATGCGTCAATTAAGGATAAAGGACAATTTAATAGTTTAAGTATGGCAAAGTAAAGGTTCATTAACTATAAGATTTTAAGAGTATGAGGCAAGTACAACAAATAAAAATTTCTGCCAAGGTAAACAATAACAAGTTGCATGCATGATTAAATGTGACTACATTAAACTAATATAGTGATGAGGCATTAGACCTCAACCTCTGGGTGAGTGAGAGTAACACATTCCCAAACACCCTAATATTTTTTTATAATTGGGGAGAGTGGTCACATTCCCCTGGGTTCATGCCCAAAACTATGGGTGGTTTGTACTCATGTACATTACTTTAGTTAATTAGTCATTTTCATCATCATGCTAAAGTATTTCAATGGTAGATATAAGAAATTCAACATCATTGCAAGTGGGGTCCAAGACCCTTGAACAATTATAGTGACACAACAAGAATAATTAAAAATAGGCTCATGCCTCATTGGGAAGGTAAGTTTGGTTAAAAATGCCCAACTTAGGGTTAGAATGTACATACCTCACTTGAGTTATCCTAGAGTTGACTTTTCCTCAATTATAGATGTCCAAGATCCTTATATCCTAAATACAAGTGTTTTGTCACAAGAATTAGGGTTTGAAGTAATTTAAGGGTTGGAGCCCTAATTTTTGACCTTTTAGATAAAACTTCAATTTTGGGTTTGAAAACTAGCCCAAACGATTGGGTATATGATTCTAATTAGAAAAACATATTTGTTTCTTCGATTTGAGGTTGAAATGAATTATTTATGCATTTGGGGCCTTTTAATTAGTTATTTTGGTTCATAGAAAAATCTTTTAAAAAAATAGGAAATCAGGCTCGGGAATCATTTTTATTAGATGTAATTTATTTTTCTGAATCCATAACCTATTTATGTATATTTTTCTAATAATCGAGTAATTAGTTATGAATTTTCTAAAATTAGTGAATCAGAAATTTAGAAAATGCCATGTGAGCAATAAATCCAATGAGAAACACTACCACAGAGGCTTGGACCTGAATGAGCTAGCCCAATCACTCATGGCCAGTTCATGGGTCCACTGCTCACTTAGCTTCAATCATCGAGGGTTAATGATAGGGAGAAAGTACCTTTTTACCCTTGGGAGAAAATCAAACAAAACGGGGCAATCGAAGGTAGTCATAGGAAATCAATGAGGGGATTCATCCCTGAAAGCCATGCCTTGACATTTTGTTGAGCAGTCGGCTTGAAGCTCAAATCCAGTTTCTCTACGCTTCCAGAGGTGTTCTCTAGGCCAACTAACACCACGAGCAAGTAGCTGGAGGTTCGACATAGGCGAGGGAGTGAACGCCACAAGGCGAGGTCCCCTATAATGCCAAAACAAGTTGAAGAAAGCCATGGTTGGTGAGGGAGGTTGAAGGTGAGGCTAAGTGGTATTTAAGCACTAAAATACCAAGGTATGGATTCAGTTGCATTCACAAAGGTCACAGGAGCACGAGGAAGGTTTCAGTGAGGTCGGAGGACAATTGAGTCACTAGGACGACTTGCGCCGACAAGGAGCTCCAACTGAGCTATAGGTCCTATCAAAACATAGCACATCGGGACAAACTAATAATGTAAACATGTTCGTAGGGCTTCAAGGAAGCTTACCCGATCTCCAATTTCACCAGGGAAGGCAGAGGTGACTGGGATAGAGCTGAGGTCACTGGAGATTGAATTCAAGTAGGGTGAGGGGTTTGCCAGTGCTAGCATGGGAATTGGATGGAGAGGAGTAATGCTTGTGGTCTATGCGTTCTAGTGGTGGCCTTTTATAGGCGGGAAGGTGGGTGGACGCTCCTCTGTGACTCATCAGTGGATATGGAGCATTCTACCCTAGATGGGAATTTCTTGCTCAGGCCACGAGGGAGAGTGAGCAATGGCTCATTGGACTTGAAAGAGAGAGACAAAGCGAGAGGAGAAGAAATCAAAAGAAATAGATGAGTGTGGAGGAAGAACGAGATCGCGAATCGATTCTCGACTAGGACGTTACTCGTTAGGAGGTAGTTGATGACTCAGCAAGCATCAAATCAGAGATCAATGGTTCACAGCCTTCACGAGATAGCCAGTAATGTGTGACAAAAATCAAAACTGAAACTTTGGTTTAATTGCATCAATTAATGAAATCGAATTGATTTCTTAATAAAACTTTAATCAATTATTTTAATAATGAATTGAGGGGTCAAACAATGGTCAAATGATCCAAAATTTGAACCATCGGCCCACAATTAAGTCTAGAATATTCCTATGGCTTTAAATCTCATTTTTATTCACCTTTTGGCTATTACCCACCATATTGGTCGTTAATGTGTTAACTAATGTATAAGAAATTTAAGTTAATTTGAAATAGATTTTTGATTAACATTTTTGGATGAAATGATGAGGTAATACTCCATCATTCATTCAAAGGCCATGAATGAAGTTAATATCCTCATTTTCAAGCTTAATTTTCTTTTTATGAGGAGAGAGGTAAAGAGGGGGTGATTATGATACTTATTTCCTACTTGTATTTACATTAAGTTTTATTTCTAATTTTATTATAACAACCATTTTGTTTTATAGACATTTTGCATCATAACTTCTAACAATATATTAATTGAGGTAATTTTGCACTAACTCCTTAAGTTTTTATGCATAATTACTCCAAGTCCCTCAATTTTCACAAAATTAACAATAAGGACAAATAGATAAGGAAAGTATGATATCTTTATAATAGGATGGAATTTCTAGTACATTAGAATTCAGTTTGTTACAACACTCCACACGTTAAAAGGATCTCATCCCCGAAATCTCAAACAAAAAGGGAAGGGCGAGTGCATAGCATCTCATCTCTAAGTTCCCAAGTTGACTCTTCTAACCCATGATACTTCCACAAGACTTTCACTAGTTCAATTTCTTTGTTCTTCAACTATTTCAATCGAGTGTCGAGAATCTTCAGCGGTAACTTCTTGTAGGTTAGACTCTAATGAATCTCTACAAGTTCTATTGTGAGCACATGAGACGGGTCTTTTACATACTTCCTTAGTATAGAGACATGAAAGACATTGTGGATCTTGTCATAAGTAAGAGGAAGAGCTAGACGATATGTAGACTCTGCTATATTAGCCAGGATCTCAAAAGGTTCCACATACCGAGGGCTAAGATTTCCTTTGACTTTAGATCTCATAATAGAGCATATAGGTTTGACTTTTAGGAACACATGATCTCACACTACGAATATTACATCATACCTACGCTTGTAAGCATTCATTTTCTGGCGGTCTTGTGTGGCTTTCATATGCTCCTTAATAAACTAAACCTTCTCTATCATCATCTGCATGTTATCATTCTGCACTAAAGTGCATTCTCCCACGTCATCCCAATGCAATAGAGAACCACAAGGTCTACCATATAAGGCTTCACATGGAGGTATCCCAATTATGGCTTGGTAGCTATTATTTTATGCAAATTCAGCCAATGGTAGATATTTGTCCCATGCACCTCCCCAGTCCATAACACATGCACATAGCAGATCTTCTAGAATTTTTACAGTTCCTTCAGACTAGCCATTAGTTTGTGGGTGGTACGCAGTACTGAAATGTAGGTCAGTTCCCATCTCTTCTTGAATTTGACTCCACAGTTGAGAGGTGAACTTTGGGTCACGATCAGATACTATCACCTTGGGTACACCATGTAGATGAACTATCCACTCCACATATAATTGCACCATGTCTTCTACCTTGTAGTTGGATTTGAAAGGAAGAAAGTGGGCATACTTTGTCAAATGGTCAATTACTACCCACACAACATCACAACCCATTCTGGTCTTGGGAAAACCAGTGATGAAATCCATAGTTATATTCTCCCATTTCCATTCTGAAATCTCGAGTGGATAGAGAAGAACACTAGGTCATTGATGTTCTATCTTTACTTGTTGACAAGTCAAACATCTAAACACATATAGGGATCTATCCTTGTTCATATTCTTCCACCAAAAATTTCATTGTAGGTCCTTGTACATTTTAGTCATGCCAAGATGAATTGTGTACTTAGACCCATGAGCTTCACCCAAAACTTTTTGTCGTAAGTCACTGATATCAGGAATCCACAATCTTTGTCAAAAGCAGAGAGCACCATCCACTTCGATAGAGAAATCAAATTGTGTCTTCATGGTCAAGGACTCCATTTCTTCTAACTCATGATTTGCTAACTGGGCAGCAACAATATCTGAAATCCATGTTGGGGTGATGGATAAACTAGCCATATGAACATAGAACTTGTCATTAGCTTCATGATTCAGAATTTCCACAGGTTCTAGTTTCCAACATGAAACATACTCCATTTTCTTCCACATAGAATGAGTTATAGTAGCACAAGCAGCAGTTCTCTTCTGACGTAAGGCATCAACAACTATGTTATCCTTACTGAGATGATAAGTGATGTTAAAGTCGTAGTCCTTAAGATATTCCATCCACATATGTTGTCTCAGATTCAAGTCCTTTTTTTTCAATAGGCACCTTAAACTCTTGTGATCAGAGAAGACCTTAAACTTGACTCCATAGATATAGTGTCACCAAATTTTTAGAGCATAAACAATGGCTGATAGCTCTAAATCATGTGCAGGCCATTTTTCTTTGTTCAACTTCAACTGGCGGGAGGCATAGGCAATCACTTTGCCTTCTTGCATTATACCACACCCTAAAACTTATTTGGAGGCATAAATGAAAATAATATAGGGTTTTTCAGAGCCTTCCACTTGGTTACAACTTCTACCTTTGTAGGGTCAAGGATAATAAGTCCAGAAGAGATTACATGACCCAAGAACATTACTTCTTCGATCCAGAACTCACACTTTGATAATTTTGCATACAATTGATTCTCTTATAGTGTATTGAGTGCCAGTCTCAGATGTTCACAGTGTTGTTCTTTTGACTCAGAATATATTAAGACATCATTGATGAATACTACAATGAACCGATCGAGATAGGGACGGAATACTCAATTCATCAGGTCCATAAAGGTAGCAGGGGCATTGGTCAAACTGAAGGGCATGACCAAGAATTCATAATGCCCATAACTAGTTCTGAAGGCTGTCTTTGATATGTCTTCATCCTTCACTCACATCTAAAAATAACCGCTTCGCAAGTCCATCTTTGAAACGATAGGGGCAGACTTGAGCTAGTAGAAGAGATTGTCGATGCGTGGTAGTGGATAATGATTGTTCACTGTAACTTGGTTGAGCATGCGGTAGCCCATACACATCCTCAATGAACCATCTTTCTTCTTCAGGAATAGGACAGGGGCTCCCCAAGGTGAGACACTTGGGTGAATAAAACTCATGTAAACAAGTTCTTGAAGCTACTTCTTCAGCTCAGCAAGCTTAGCTGGTGCTAAGTGATATGGTGGCTTCAAAATTGGTGAAGTTCTAGGTGCAAGCTCGATGGAGAATTTCACTTTGCGAGTTGAAGGCAACCCATGTAAATCTTTAGGGAATATGTCAGGGAAATCCTTCACCACTTATATATGGTCGATGGCAGGAGGGGTGGCATCGAGAACTATAGATGCTGAGTATGCCCTACACCCTTGTGAGATGAGTTTTTCAGCTTTGATGGAGAAGAGATAAATTGCCATTCTTCTTGCTTTCTACCCTTGATACACATTCTTCCTTCTTCAATATGTAACAATCTAGACTTTGACTCTTCACAGAATAGGACTGCCTTATATCTCTTCAGCCAATTCATAACCAGGATAATATCAAAGTCCATCATGTCAAGGAAGATAAAGTCCAAAGGAAATATCTTCCCCAAGATGCAAAGGTCCATGGTCGGTAGTTTGAGATAAGATGAGCATATTCTACCACTGGGGATTTTGACATCTAACACATGGTCTGTAAATTCATATTCTAATTCTAGCATAGAGGCAAATTATGTAGATATGAAGGTATGTGACGGTCGAGAATCAAATAGTGCTCTAACCAGATGCATGTTAAGGTGTAAAGTACCTTCGATGACCTCATTGACTTCATTAGCTTCATCAACATCTATAGAAAAAACCCTTCCGTTTGACCTCTCTATTGGCGGTCGGCACCCATGCTGGTTTTTGTTGTTGTTGTTGTTGTTGTTATGGTTGTTGTTGTTGTTCTACAGAGGTGGATTCTGACGTTTAGGTATCTGTTGGGATGGGGCTTGTCCTCACTAAAACTTAGGACAATTTGGTCGAATATGACCAGGCTGGCCGCACTCATGGCAGATTGGTATAGGTCGATCCTCCCTCCGAGGTGGTGCATTGCCCATAGGGCACTTTCCAGGTGGGTGAGAGCAGGAGCACGGGTTGCAACAGTTTCTTCCTTGATATCCACTAGATCTCTTCCATTTGTTTCTACTCGACCAGGAAGCTTAGAAGCCAGGGTACGACTCTATAGCTAGAGCCTTATCCACCATTTGTGGGAAGGTAAGTGGAAGTTGTGGAACAAGATTGTGGCCGACACAGTAGTTGAGTCCCTCCAGAAACAAGGTTGATCTACGCTCAGTACCTAGGTCAACGACGTAATGCTCTAGAAGTAGGAAATGTTGAATATATTAATAGACACTCAGGTTCCCCTAACAAAGACTTTAGAATTCAACTTCCTTCTTCAGGTACGCTGGGTAGACATACTTCTCTCTTAATAGCTTCAGGAAGTCTTCCCAGGTCATCTCAGTAGTGTCTCAGGTTCGGGAGATGCCGTTCTACCAGATGCGGGTTGGGCCATCTAGGACATAGGCCACAAAGTGAACCTGTTGGTGAGGAGGGCACGCCATGCTATCAAAGGTGTGCTCTAGGGCTAGCACCCAATCATCATCTTTGTCCACCATGTTACCCTCATTTTCCTCTTTAAAATATGGTGGCAATATCTTTATGAAGTTTGTCAGTGTGAACTCATTTAGCTTACTAGCTGAAGCTGCAGAAGCATAAAGCTATCCCACCAGAGTAGTTGAGAGAAGTTGACGTAGCATAGTCAACTCCTGCTCTGGTGTCATTGTTGGTGGAGGTGGAGTGACGGGAGTCTCAAGAGGGTTGGAGCTTTCAGAGTAGTCTCGAAATAGGTTTCCTCTCCTGAAAGGCAAGGTCATAGTGTAAGATTTCTAGGAATTTTTTATAGAAAAAGACGAGGCTACTATTGCCTATAGGCAAGCTATTTTGGGCATTCCACATCAGAACAGGCCAGGCCAGTGTCGTATGAACTCAAGAGTCCCCGTAAACCAAGCTAGTGGTGCATAGAAAAATATTACCAGCCCCCAAGTTCTGTCCCTTTCTAGACACCATCACTTTCAACTTCATGCCCTAGTAGCTACCCTACAGGATCTGATACCATGCTGTAAAGAGGCAAGATCACCTCCTTACGAAAATCTAATGAAAAATACACAACATCCATCTTTTATAAAAATTTAGAAGATGAGGGATGCATGCATAATAATTCCATTTAAATAAGCATGGACCAATTACAAATAAATGTCAACAGTTGTGATGGAATTTTAAAAACCTATGCTATTACATAGATTTATTTTAATGATTGAAAGATAAACTAAAAATAAACTACATGATCTAGAAAAAGTAACCTAGTCATCCTACGTAGTCTCACACTTGATCAGCCTCACTACGATCTGGTCATATCCCTCTTCCTGGCTATGGGTGGTTGGGATCACCCAACAAAAGGAGATAAAAATGTTTGTGTCAATTAAGGATAAAGGACAATGTAACAATTTAAATATGTTAAAGTAAAGGTTCACTAACTATAATATTTCAACAGTATGAGGCAAGTACAAAAAATAAGAATTTCTAGCCAAGGAAAACAATAACAAGTTGCATGCATGATTAAATGTGACTACATTTAACTAATATAGGTCTTAGGCACCTACTAGACCTCAACCTCTGGGTGATGGAGAGTAACACATTCCCAAACACCCTAATTGTTTTCATAATTGGGGAGAGTGGTCACATTCCCCCAGGCTCATATCCAAAACTATCGGTGGTTTGTACTCATGTACACTACATTAGTTAATTAGTCATTTTCATCATCATGCTAAAGTATTTTAATGGCAGATATAAGTAATTTAACAAAATCGCAAGTGGGGTCCAAGACCCTTGAATAATTATAGTGAAATAGCAAGAATTATTAAAAATCAGCTCATGCCTCATTGGGAAGATAGGTTTGGGTAAAAATGCCCAACTTAGGGTTAGAATGCACATACCTCACTTGAGTTATCCTAGAGTTGACTTTTCCTCAATTATAGATGTCCAAGATCCTTGTATCCAAAATACAAGTGTTTTATGACAAGAATTAGGGTTTGAATTAATTTAAGGGTTGAAACCCTAATTTTTAACATTTTAGATAAAACTTTGATTTTGGTTTTGAAAACTAGCCCCAACGATTGGGTATATTACTCTTATTATAAAAACATATTTATTTAGTCAATTTGAGGTTGAAATGAATTATTTATACATTTTACATCTTTTTAATTAGTTATTTTGGTTCATTTAAAAATCTTCTTAAAAAACTTGGAAATCAAGCTGGGAAATATTTTTATTAGATAGAATTTGTTTTTCTAAATCCATAGCCTATATATGTATATTTTTCTGATAATTGAGTAATTAGCTATGAATTTTCTAAAATCAGCAAATCAGAAATTTAGAAAATGCCACGTGGACAATAAATCTCACGCGAAACACAACCACAGAGGCTGGGACCCACATCAGATGGCCCAATCACTTGTGGCCAGTTCATGGGTCCACTGCTTACTTAGCTTCAGTCAATGAGGGCTAACAATGGGGCAAAAGTACCTTTTTACCCTTGAGTGAAAATCAAACAAAATAGGGCGAGCGAGGGTAGTCATGGGAAATCAATGAGGGGATTTATCCCCAAGAGCCATGCCCTGACATTTCGTCGAGCAGTTGGCTTGGAGCTCAACTCTAGTTGCTCAATGCTTCGCCAAGTGTTCTCTATTCCAACTAACACCGTGAGCAAGTAGTTGGAGGTTCGGTGGAGGTGAGGGACCAAACACCACAAGGCGAGGTCCCCTGTAACGCTTGAATGAGTTGCAGAAAGCCATGGTTGGTGAGGGAGGTTAAAGTGAGTCTAAGTGGTATTTAAGCACTAAAATGCCAAGGTAAGGATTTTTTTGCATTCACGAAGGTCACGGGAGCACGAGGAAGGTTTTTTGGAGGTCGTAGGATAGCTAATTTCTTGGGATGACTACCGTCGACAAGGAGCTCCAACTTAGCTATAGGACTGATAAAAACAGAGCACATCGCGATGAACTAATAACATAAGTGGGTTTGTAGGGCTTCAAGTAAGCTTACCCGATCACCAATTTCAATAGGGAAGGTAGAGGTGACTGAGACAGAGCTGGGGTCACCAGAGATTGAATTTGAGTAGGGTGAGGGGTTCAGGAGTGCTAGTAGAGGAATTGTATGGAGAGGAGTAATGCTTGTGGTCTATGTGTTCTAGTGGTGGCCTTTTATAGGCGGGAAGGAGGGTGGATGCTCCTCTATGACTCTCCAGTGGAGATGGACCATTCTGCCCTAGATGGGCATTTCTTTCTCAGGCCACAAGGGAGAGTAAGTGATGGCTCATTGGACTCGAAAGAGAGAGACGAAGCGAGAGGAGAAGAAATCAAAAGAAACATATGAGTGTGGAGGAAGAACGAGATCGCATATCGATTCTTGATTGGGATGTTACTTGTCCGGAGGTAGTTGACGACTTAGAGAGCATCGGATCAGAGATCAATAGCTCACAACCTTCACGATTGCGCCAGTAACGCGTGATAGAAATCAAAATTGAATCTTTGGTTTAATTGCGTCAATTAATGAAATCGAATTGATTTCTTAATAAAACTTTAATGAATTCTTTTAAAAACGAATCGAGGTGTCAAATGATGGTCAAATGATCCCAAATTTGAACTATGATCCCACAATTAAGTCTAGAATATTCCTATGGCTTTAAGTCTCATTTTAATCCAACTTTTGGCTATTACCCACCATATTGGTCTTTAATGTGTTAACTAATATATAAGAAATTTAAGTTAATTTGAAATAGATTTTCTATAAACATTTTTGGATGAAATTATGAGGTAATACTCCCTCATTCATTCAAAGGCCATCAATGAAGTTAAAACCCTCATTTTCAAGATTAATTTACTTTTTATGAGGAGAGAGGTTAGGAGGTTTGATTATGATACTTTTTTTGGTCGGTAGTGATTATGATACTTATTTCTTACTTGTATCTGCATTAAGTTTTTTTTCTAATTTTATTTTAACAACCATTTCGTTTTTATGGACATTTTATATCATAACTTTTAATAATACATTTATTGAGGTAATTGTGGACTAACTCCTTAGGTTTGCATGCATATTTACTCCAAGTCCCTCAATTTTCACAAAATTAACTATACGCACAAACATGTAAGGAAAATAGGATATCTTTATGAATAGGATGGAATTTCAAGTACATTGGAATTCAGTTCGTTACAAACCCATCCATGTGGAGGGTGGGGGGGCATTTCTATGGGTCAATGGGCCTCTATCAATGAATCCTCTAACTCATGAGGGTGCTTTCTGATGAAGGAATTGGCCATCGAAAATAGCGGGACCACCGTCTCCTACACTAGTGCACATAGTGTGATGCTTAATCCTACAATAAAAATGAATGGATTTGATCAAAACTCTAAATAATCATTTGAAACTAAGGAAAGTTATATATGAGCATATTCAGGGGGTATATGAGAGCTTTCTGTGCAAAACTGGGCCAAACATGGCGACTAAAACTAAGATGAATATGCATTCATCACCGACCATGCTGAATGAGCATGAATCAGGTGACCATACGACCGTCTGGGTGAATCGATACGGCTGTCTCATATGGGCAAGATGGCCCATCTCGATCGGGGAAGGTTCTAGATGTTTCCCTATTTGTTTCACTTGAGAAATACTTCTTGTACAAGGAAATCAATGTCTAACATTGATGAGAATTGATTTGTCAAATTCACGTACAACTTGGAACCATGAAACGACTATCTTAGAGTGTGAGACGATTGTATCACGTATGAGATTGTCATCTGGCTTAGCCAAACAACCATTTTGTCTACCACAAATTGCATAGTTTCAAGAATTGTTGCAAAAATTCAAGTACTTCTAGTCCTTTCCACTCCCACACATTAATACCGAATTGGATAGAAACTGAGAACCTTGAACCTGGCTTCTACTATAAATAGAGGGGTACTGGGGGCTTCCCAGAGCACAACATAGACAAATGAGAATCAATTTCTCTAATAACTATTGTCCTCTCTGGTTGGGGTAACTACGAGAGCCTAGGCAAGTCCTAGCTGATAAGGGAGGGATAGCCACAGGAGAGAATAAATGAGAGTTGTCATTCTGGGAGAGCAAGTCGGTGACTAGTACACCAACAAGAGGGACAACTCCTTCCTGTCTTGTTCACCAGGACGACATGAGTTCTAGATGGTTCGTGTATACTACCATAGACACGAGAAGCCATTGCCTACCGCTTAGAGGATAACGTCAACCAGCAGTCTGTGACAAGAGGAGCTACTAAAGAAGATGATGTTTGTGGCTGAGTCCACGGTGTAGACCCTGAGGCGCATCAGTCAGACGTGTCCCATTGCAACTAGGATTCAGAGTTGCACATCTACAATGACGAGGATTATTGTTGGACTTGCTCTAGGACCTGGTATATCCATAAATCATCCTTCCTGCATTATAGTTATTGACGCGATCTCCTGATTATGGGGAATCATCATCATCATCATCATCTAAGCCTCAATCCCAACTATGTTGGGGTCGGCTACATGGATCCTTCATTTCCATTCATCTCTATCATGGGCCATATTCTGATTCAGATGTAGAGATTCAAAATCTCTCTTTATAAGCTCATCCCATGTTAATTTAGGCCTTCCTCTTCTTCTATTTATAGTGTTTGGCTCAATAGCATTGCTTTGTATGGGGAATATGGTAGATAAAATTTTAAATTTTACTGCTTGCTCTCTATCATATTTCCCTACTAAATCATGACACTTTGACCACTTTCGTGGAATTTTGGGGACCCAATGATGATAATGGATGGCTTTTATTGGGGTTCAAAGGTACTCAGATGCCTGAGGCGAGGAAAGGAAAGAAACAGAGGAAGAACACAGGGTTATGGAAGGTGGTCTGTGGACTGGTTATGGAAGCCAAAACCCTTGGACATATATAAATTGTATGATGTAGAAAAATGTGGGGAGTGTGATGGAAAATTCAGATAAAAGAAAGGAAGAGAGGAGATGGAGATCACAATGGGAAAGTAAACCAAGTTCTGTGCATGAGAAAAGGAAAGAGAATCTGAGAGGCGGAAGGTATGATAAAAGGTCAATCACACACAATCCTAATCGAATGGATAATATAAAAACTTGGGTCAAATAAAAGTAAAACTAAACCAGCATGACAGGCTCATCCAGAGGAACCTTAGGAAAGCCATGATATCTATAATTATTTACGTTGATATTTATATAAAACATGTATTTCTTTCTTAATTTATTTGAGGGGTCATTAAATGTTCAAATGAGATCAAATTTTATATCTAGACTACAAAAATCACATAGAATCCGAATTTGCAACTAGTTTTTACTTTTAAAAACATTAATATTTTATTTAATAATTTTGGTTTATCTCATATATTCTATTTCCTTAATGAATTTGAGACATCAAAAAACTCCCAAAAGATGTGACACTTGATCTACAAGCAAACTTAAACATGAAGAATATGTTTTTACAATTAACTTTCCCTTTTGTGAGTGTTTAACATATTATTTAATATTTTGAGCTTTAATATACATTCTCTCTCCTAAACTACACTATAATAGATAAGTTTGTCCAAATAATGTGGATATTCACGCATAAACTAATTTTGGCAAGTGGATTTTGAATTTGGGGTTTATTTCTACTTTTGAAACTTTTAATAATTTATTGAACACTTTTGCTCTTTTGTTATATTTTATTTTCTGAATAGAATTAAGATAACTATTATTATGGAAATGATGTGAAACTTGGAAACCAAGGCAATTGGGGCCCAAAGAACACAATATTACAAATACATTACTCTTTTGAGATTTTCTTTTACGAGTTATGGAACCATTAGGATTTTGACACATGACCATTATCTTTTATCAAAATATTATATCTTTATTATCAACATTTACTTATTTGAGTTATATTATATATAATTGGTTGAGAAGAGTTATATATTATTTGTATGCATAAAGTTTCACGTGTTAGTCATTTAACATATTTAGTCCATCAATTCCACTTTTATTTAGATTTTTGCACTTTATTCCTCTTATTTTACCATTATGTGAATATTTTCACATAATTAAGTTATTCTCAAAAGCTATTTTGATTTTATCCTTGTTTAGTCAAATCTAAGGAACCGAATATACTGTTCACTTAATCTTAGTAATAGGATAAGGTTCTAGATTTGGAGACATTACAAACATAGATTAAATGTCATATTTTTCACATATGTTTATCAAATCAACATTATATGTACTTTATTTGTGAAGGATACCTAAATCCCATTTCTTTTAAAACCCTAGTTTGAGATGAGGAGGGAAGTGCATTTTAGGATTTATAAAGCTAATATGAGAAGTGGACGATAGTAGAGATGAGAAAAAACAGGGACATATTATTTCAATAAAATCCTAGGTTTTGGCTAGGATGACATGACATTGGCTTAGGAAGCCCCCATATCCAACTTAATAGTGTGGATTGAAGTTTTGTCATCCCCCAGAGCTATGATCCTTTTTAGACACTATTACGCTTATCGAATGCTCAATAATATTCCTTATAATTATATGAATTATTTTAAATTATTAACTATTAATATTATTTGATAAAATTGGGATTTGATACTTATTGTAGAAACCCTCACTTTTAAGTATCCCCCAATTTTAGTGTACCATAAAGTCAGTAGTCAATACCTCAATTTCTAAGATCTAGATCTAACAAATAACCAATAATAATAAAAAAATTTCATTAATTGAACTTGAATTGGATGCAAAGTGTACAGTAAATATCCTATATGGAGTTACATAAATTTTATAAATTAAACTAAAATATAGTGATAATAAGTGCAAAGTATCTAATTAATCTTCCTTGAGAAGTTACTTTATGATCTTCAATGTATTGTTTTGAGTTTATGTATCTTCATAGCATTATATACGGAAGTTACCTTAAACATCAACTAGAGAAAGAACATATCAATATATTTCTATATGGTGTAGGTGGGTGCATACAAAAGTGTGTGTTTATGATAAAAACATATATTCTTCAAAAATCCTATATTTTCACATATGAACTGTATTTTCATTTAAATAAACTAACACATACTTTTCATACCACCCCGGGTGTAATCACCTTTCTCTATCCATATTGGACGTAGGTGAACAACCCTATAGTATGTCTAACCTAACGTTCAACAAATAATAGAATCATTATGTGATACACATAGTGGTATTATTGACTTCAATTTAATAAACATCCAAGCAGTTTATTCATCAAACATCGGTAATTCCTCGGCAATTCTCGAAAGTTGATAATGTATGTATTCATAATATAACTATGTACCTCACTCATGAAGACCACATGCAATCATAATTCAAATATATGATCCACACAATAAATATTCGATCAATAAATCATTTAATATGCATGTACGTACAACACTATGGTTACAACATATATTCATGTGATATGAATTAGGCCATATCTAGGTCCTAACCTAGGGTTTATGTTCATCGTGAGTGTTGGCAAGGAATACAGGTCATGAACCCTATTTCCATTGTATCATAATTTCTAAGGATTAGGAACCCTAATTGCATACTAGGTATAATCATAATTCATATATTTGAACATGTCAAGTCATTATAAATACCTCACTTGGATCAGGTAGATTAAGATCATACAACCATTGGTCCAATTACTCTATTTCTCATGTATATGATAATTGACTCTATAAACCTAATATACATCATCATCATTATCTTGAGTTATCACTATATTAAAAATTATCAGGTACTGTCACAAAATAAATGTATTTTGTGAATTTATCATATCTAGGGTTTGCATGCATTAATTAGATTATATTTAGACTATACCTGTAATTTTGGTAGACCATTTTATTTGTGATCTACGTATTTTTCTATGGAATTTGATATATAATATCACTAATATAGGAGATATTGTCTATTTATTATATTAATTGCAATGCAAATGTTAATGGACCAATAGTAGAATGACATGTTGGCAAAATAAAACTTACTAACCCAGGATGTGGAGTCGTCTTTGGCCAATGGGCACCCACTAGCTCAGTGCCTCAAGACAGTGCAATCGACTCCCCAGATCTGGGGAGAAGGGCTTTGTTACCCCACACTCTATGTACACCATCATGGGTATGTGGGTCATTTAGCTTCGTGTCACCCCTTCCATGTGAAGGGGCTCAAATTTCTCCCTGGGCAAGTCAATCATGGGGTGCACTCCCCATTTTTTGGGATGTAAAGGCACAAAGGGGGTTGACACCACTCTACAAGTTCCCACCTTTCTGGATCAAGCCTTAGTCACTGCCTAAGGTTGTGAAAGGATAGGACAAAGCTCGACTTCAAAAAGTTAGAAACCTGGTTATAGAGAGAAATTCAAGGGCATAGAACTTACTTGAGTATTTTTAAGAGTATGAAGAGTATTGCGGATATCTATGAGAGCTTGCAAGGTCCTCACCATAGGATAGTGTGGTCCTCTTCACCTGGACGACAACCTACCATGCTTTTATGGAAACACGAGGTTAGACTTTGTTGTTCTTGTTTCAAAATAGTGAAATATCAAGTGCTCCCCCTCGTGGTCCAAGGGTGGTGGTAGCCTTATATAGGAAAAAAGGGTAGAGCACACGACTCTGCAACCCATTGTGGGTGGGAGAGGAGATAACAACATTATTTTTAGTGAGTTCATGACAATGTTTATAGTCTTTATCTCAGGATAGTTTGTTAGGATGAAGAAAATATTGATGGGGGAGACCTTAGGAGGTAGAGAGGGAGGAAGATTACCTATGTCAGGGCTTCCATATGAGTCTAGGTGGAGGAGATAACTGCCTCACACCTGACTCTGCCCAAATCCAAGATCCAGGCACAATGCTGTCGGGTTTTAGGGGAGGCAGAGAAGGCAGCGGAAACAAAAATTTTCTACCCCAAACCCAGAACAAGGAAACATTTCAACGTATATACAATAGGAAAGGATGGTTTGTGGAATCATACCTTGTCCAGAGGCTTGTTCGGTGAAAATACCTCATGCCTTGCACGGTCTTCACCTCCGGTCATGAACGGTGTCTGTGTAGCTCCTGGTCACACCGGGACTGACGACTCCTGGTCTCACTGGGACTGTCGGGATGACAGTTGTCCTCCGAGCGGCAGAAACCTCCTGCTTCTGAAGTAGACCACACGGACCACCTGGAACTCCAATCTCCTTGTCCCATAAGGAATTGGAAGGAGTCGCACCCTCCTGTCAGCGTACTAGTCATCGACACACTCTCCTGCCACCAGTCGGAACTACAATTGTCTTTCCCTTGTTGTGCCTCCATTATCGGGTAGCACTTGCTCGGGCTCTCTCTCAGTTACCAAAACAAGAGAGAACGACAATTTCACAGAGCGACTGGTTGCACTGGGTTGTCCTTTGAGAATCCCCCAATACCCCTATATATAGGAGGGTCATGGGACAGGGTTCTCCATCCCGGGCAATTAGGGACTAAAAATAGGAGTAGAAGGGTTCGAGATTTTCCACAAAACAACCAACTCGCAACCTGAACCGATCGTTTCACATCTGAAATGGTTGGTTGGGGACCTGAGCCGGTCGGTTGACACCTCAACCGATCGGTTGGGATACCACAACCGGTCGATTCACTTATGAACCGGTCGGTTCGTGGTCCTGGTCAGTTCCCGATTGACTTTCCATCTTTTGTTTCTAATTGGTATCAAATTCCAATCCTTGTTCCAATCAAATTGGGTAAGTGAAACGAAAGGAAAATTCTCACCAATCCTACTTTCCCAACTTGCTCAGTTGCAACAGTTGAACCGATCGTTTCAATACTTGAAGCGATTGTTTCACCCTGTCCATGAACCGATCGACTCACAACCTGAGGCGATCGGTTCACCAAGCTGATCCGATCGGTTCATCACATGAGCCGATTAGTTGCGAGTGCAGATTGTGAAGAAATAGTCAATTGCAGTTTCAATCAATCTATCCAACACCTTGAACACTATGATTTTGAGCTATCAATCAATTGAGTGTTTAATTGAACTACTAAACTCCTTTAGTAATCAATCTAAACATTGTTTGTGGACAAAACTCCTCTTCCAGGTAAATCCTATGTGTGTGACCCTCTAGGTCCTTTTTCACATTGGCAGTGAAAGTCCATAACACTTATGACTTCACAAGCAAAGAGCGCTTCCTAGTCACACATCAGTTCTACCGAAGTGAAATAGGAAGGTTGAGAACAACTTTCAATCCTACAATCCGTGAATGGTGTTACAGTGAATGTATAATTCCTTTGTCATTGATATCCCGAATGAACTCGAGGCATGGAACATTCATTCTGTAAATGTTGATTCACTTTCTTGATCTCAGAGTAGATTGAACGAGATATGTATGACATCAATATCACATATTGATTCACACATGCGTGTGCACGCCTATCTCAATCCTACTCATCAAGTGGCCTTGGATATCAAACTCCCTCAGGAGGGACAAATCCCATATCTATCACTCACCCCTCAAAAACCCCATGTGTCAAAGCCACCCAATCATCACCTTTATAATAACCCATGTTTCAGGACTGCGTTTGATGATGTCAAAGTGTGCCCAACGACATGTGTTGAGTGTAGTGATTTCAGGTCAAAGAATCACATTCACCACCATCACTGTGAGTACTGACTGTGACTACCATGTCATGGTTCCATGTGTCAAACTCACGGTGGGTCTGTCCGGTACACTTGTTCTCTAACAAGTACCTATGTGTTTGGTTTGATATCTCTATATAATGACTAATGAGATTATGTCATCAACCAACACCACAATCTAGTCTTGTGTGTCATTGTTGTCTATCTACGTTCCGCAATGACATCCGACTAGGGACATAACAAGAATGTACAAACTCTTAGCATCCATATGATCTCATCATTCAGGTCCTTAACCTGAAGGCATACGTCATTGAGTATTGTCATTCTCTAGACATTCAATCTATTCTATCACTATCTCATATGACTGAACCAAAAAGAATTGTAAGCTTGCCTTTAATGTTTATCAAATCAATCTTAATGTATCCCACCAATCATCCCATGATTGGCTCTCAGGGAATACATACCAATAGACTCCCACTTGCACTGCGAGCCAATCACCCTTGAATCATATTCATAGTGATCTTCAAACATGCCCCACATGTTTTTGTGCTCTTGTGCCAACACAGTGAGTTATGACAACTCCTTGCCAAAGTCAGTATTAATTGCATGTCTCACATCTCTTTGTTGTACGTCACACGTATGAGATGGAGTCACCGTAATATGTGATCCAGTATTCCTTTGCTAACCTTTAGCCACATTGCATGATCAAGGATTCCATACTTATCATCAATGTCCGGAATATCTATAAGTTCATCTCATGAACTTCCAGATCCATATAGTATCCACTGATGTTCTCTAACACACATATACTCGACATTTCCTTTGAAATGGTTTCATTGGAACACTTCCAATTATCAACAACTTTCACTTTTATATATCCTATATATATTTTGCAATTAATATTCTATCCTTTTCGGAAGTTTGCATCAATGTAACTCTTTACATCGAACTCTTCCTTATCACCACAAAACTAGTACTTCTCAAGTACTTATCAAGTTCTTATGGTTTTTAGTAACCCTTACTGGAAGTAGACATACATCCACTCGTCATGTCCCACATACGAGTTATCAGGATGAGCACATCATATTGTCATGTCCTACATACAAGATGATGCATGCATTTTATTCTTTCCATGTCCATACATGCAAGATAATGGGATGATTACATACATGATAGATCCATATCTATTCTTAGTGTTCCCATTCTTCATAAGAATTGGACACTTGGCCTTGGGACACTAACTCCAAGTAACATGGACAAGTTTTCTCCCACTGAATCTGTGCATACTAAACCCTTTAGTACAAATTGCCAATGTATGCTTTCTCTTTTTAGGTCATGAGATTTTCAAAAACTATCTCTATAGATCTCTATTCCTATCACATAGGAAACATCTCTATCTTCCTTAAAGATAATTTCCACTTTTGGATTTCCATTCTAGAACATTTCCATTTCACATCAACATGTGGAATGTGTACATGCTCCCACTAAATCACATATCCCTTCTTTATCTTTGACATATCAGTCAAACCCTTTGACTATATCATCAAAGTAAAGATCCAATTCGGAGTTGCTTGTACTCAATCAATCACATTGATTAGTCCATTGTAACTTATAGACTTCATTTGTATTAGTGGATTCATAAACCTTATAGGTTGTGTTACGTACACATCCTTGTTTTATTCCTCATAGGAATGCAGTTTTAGTATCCATATGCCAAATGTCTTAGTCATTAAGTTGCAATCAACAAGCATCATCCTTCTCAAAATGTTATCCATGTGTCTTAACGCTTAAGACTTATTTGCACTTGTGGATTTCCATCCAATGAGTGCTACCATCAAGGTCTTACCTTATGGTTCACATGGAAGTCATTTAGGATGTAATGGTCATATACCATAACTCAAAATCCGGTTCCTCATATTCATATGGATAGTTGACTCATCACATGAATAACTCATCACATAGATAATTGATGTGTATCTGTTAAGGATATAAGAACTCACAACTCCTTATGATTCTTAATGTCCTTTATTAGTGTAGGGTATTCTTTTACTAAGAAGAATTCAGTTATTTGATAATCATTCTCTAACTCCTTAGAGTATGATCCCTTCTTGATTTAGACATCACCATGCCTTAATCATGAGTTCACTATGATACACTATCATAATCACTCATAAGGATCTCAAACATTTGGTCCAAGAATTAACACTTTACAAAATTTGCACTTCATCTATGATAATCTTGAACACTTCAAGATATTCATATTGGTATTTCTCTAAACACCTTTTGAAGTATTAGCATTCGTTCCAATAGGTATGTAAATACATCACATGTATTATACCTATTAGGATAATCATTCTCCCACTACCTTTAGTTAAGATTGATTAATCATGTCCAAGATATTCATGTCTCTTACTGGTTCTCTAACCAAAAGAGTCTAGATTTATCCATCACATGGAAACTAGAAATGAATTTCTCATGATTGATGCTAATTTGATTGTTTGAGTTATCTATAACTTTTAGGTATCATTTTATCTTATGCATATCAAATACCACAAGATAAACAAGGCATTGCCACAAAGATCATATCTTTAGAAATTGAAACATCTCTTTATTGATTGCCATCATTGTCATACAATATGAAAAAATAAAGTGTTTCTATTTATTGGCAAAAATGAAATAGCAGTTCATAACTGTATTACATGCCTTTAAGGCTGAAAATAAACTAAAGTACTCCTATCTATGGTGGCAACACTTGCCCCATTTATTGAGTGCTTTACACTTCATATCTTGGTATCATATACCTCAAAAGTGTTACAAGTTTACTTTCATGACACCTTTAAGTAGAGACGTCTGTCGCCTCCTTCTACTTTTGTTCTTCCAGATAGAGAGGACAATTCCTTTTCCAATGTCCTAGCTTTTGACAATGGTGGCAATTGCCTTTCTTGGTCACGCCTCCCTTGGCCTTGAGAGATGAAGACGACTTGGGCTCCTGGCTAGCATCAGAACCTTTCTTAGCTTTTCCCTTGCCCTTGCACTTGGACTTGCCTTTCTTTCTCGTGATCACCATCACAAACTTAGGATTGTCCTTCTTCATCTGTATCTCGGTTGTCCTCAACATGCCCAACAACTCTGACAGTGGCCTATCAAAGTTGTTCATGTTGTAGTTCATCACAAACTGACTGTAGGATTCTGGCAACGATTGTAGTATCACGTCAGTAGCCAACTCTTCGCTCAGTGGAAATCCCAGTCTTGTCAGGTTCTCCACATACCCAATCATCTTGAGTGTGTGAGGACCAAATGGATCTCCTTCTGTCATGACGCACTTGAGCAGTGCCCTTGAGACATTGTATCTCTCTTGTCGTGCTTGATCCTCATACATGTTTCTAAGATGCTGAATCATCTCAATCACACCCATGTTCTCTTGCTGTCTCTGCAACTCGTGGTTCATAGAGCACAACATCAAGCACTTTGCATCAATGGCATCATCATAATGCTTCTTGTAAGCATCCCTTTCTGCCTTTGGTGCATTAGGAGCAGGTTCCTCTGGAATTGGAGTATCTAGGACATAGAGCTTTTGCTCTTGAGTGAGAACAAATCTCAGTGTCCTATACCAGTCATGGAAGTTTGTCCCATTTAGCTTGTTCTTTTCAAGGACCAATCGCAAAAGAAAGTGATTGTTGTTTGTTGCCATTTGTACTACAAAAGGAAAATATGCAATTTTAGTCAAAAAAATTATTTTTGACATTAGATTGATTTGAAAAGTTGACGATATAATTAGGCCTTTAATTAATTATCGCTCCCACTATTTTACTTCAAATTGATATCCCTCACCATCAATTTGGAAGATTGCAGCGTACAACCTTCTAGTGGGCAAGATCCTAAAATCCTCTAAGTCATGGACCAACTAGGGCTGTCACCCACAACATAGATCTCTCAGGTAGGAAACTCTTGCCAATTTCATCATATGCAACTCTTGATAAGATGTCATATGCAAATCCTTGCCATGATCATCTCCATGGCTCAAGGTGCTACATCCTATCTAGGTCACCTTGTTAAGTCTGAACCAAAGCAAACACAATGAATATGCACCCTGCTTGGGTAGACCCACACATTCATCCTTCATGCTTCCAAGAGGTAGACGGTGCACCATGCTTGGGCGTGCCCACACTTGATCGATCAAGCTTTTCATGAGTGTCGCATTTTGGAAGGCATCTAAAACTTAATATTTAATGAGGGATTTGGTTTTTATATACATATACATATCCAATCATAACAATACATAGCATGTATCATATACATGCTATATCCCATAGAAAACTTGCAAAATGATAAAAGCGATGATTACGGCCATCCTAATGTGATTCCTCGAGCCAAGAGGAATCACGGTCATCTAGGTCTACATCACATGCAACCTGTACAAGATGAACTCTGTGCTTTGCCTTTCTGGGTTTGATCAACTCATCACATGAATGATCGGCTCACCATCAGACTAGTCGGCTGGGTGCCACTCGCCGATCAGTTGCCTCCTTCAACCGATCGGTTCGCCTGGCCATGGTGCATTTCTTCATGGCCGCCACCCGCTCGTCTCGCTCCTCGAACTGGTCATCAACCGATCGGCTCACTCCTTGAGCCGATCGTCTAGAACGTCAACCGATCAGTTCACGCCTTGATCCGATCGTCTCAGCTGTCGTCAGGATGTCCTCCGTTCTTTGACATAACAGGATATAAAAATCTATCCTATTTTACATTGTAAAAAGAGAAACCTCGAGTTATATTCGAGGGGAGCAAAGGTAGGAAAGAAATCTCGAATTATTTCGAGTTACATCAGGAATAGGAGAAGGAAGATCGGTGCGCAGACCAAGATGTAAGCAACCACATACAACCACACACAAATAGGGTTTATTGGCCATAGCCACACTATACATCCACCACAAAACACATTTAAGGGCGACGCGTATCGAGTGCATTCATAATACATAGCATATATGTAAATAGGGATTTTGTGGATTTAGGATTGGACATGCATAAAGCCAATATTATTCGCATCGTATGCAATAAATAAAGGAGACAAACCAAAATCGATCATATCGATAATCCCTAAAGTATAGAGCAGTTGACGTGGCTCTGATACAATAGTCGGGTTTTAGGGGAGGCAGAGAAGGCAGCGGAAACAAAAATTTTCTCCCCCAAACCCAGAACAAGGAAACGCGTCAACATCTATACAATAGGAAATGATGGTTTGTGGAATCATACCTTGTCCCGAGGCTTGCTCGGCGACAATACCTCGTGCCTTGTGCGGTCTTCACCTCCGGTCTTGGACGGTGTCTGTGCAGCTCCTCGTCGCACCGGGACTGACGACTCCTGGTCTCACTGGGACGTCCGAGATTGACAGTTGTCCTCTGAGCGGCAGAAACCTCCCACCTCTAAAGTAGTCCACACGGACCACCTGGAACTCGAGTCTCCTTGTCCCACAAGGAATTGGAAGGAGTCTCACCCTCATGTCAACGTACTAGTCGCCGACACACTCTCCTGCCACCAGTCGCAATTGTAGTTGTCTTTCCCTTGTTGTGCCTCCCTTATCGGGTAGCACTTGCTCGGGCTCTCTCTCGGTTACCAAAACCAGAGAGAACGACAACTTCACAGAGCAACTGGTTTCACTGGGTTGTCCTTTGAGAAGCCCCCAATACCTCTATATATAGGAGGGTCATGGGACAGGGTTCTCCATCCCGGGCAATGCGGGACTAAAAGCAGGAGTAGAAGGGTTTGAGATTTTCCAGAAAACAACCAACTCACAACCTGAACCGATCGTTTCACATCTGAAATGGTCAGTTGGGGACCTGAGCCGGTCAGTTGACACCTCAACCGATCGGTTGGGATACCTCAACTGGTCGATTCACTTCTGAACCGGTCGGTTCGTGGTCCTGGTCAGTTCCCGATTGACTTTCCATCTTTTGTTTCTAATTGGTATCAAATACCAATCCTTGTTCCAATCAAATTGGGCAAGTGAAACGAAAGGAAAATTCTCACCAATCCTACTTTCCCAACTTGCTCAGTTGCAACAGTTGAACCGATCGTTTCAACACTTGAAGCGATTGTTTCACCCTGTCCATGAGTTGATCGACTCACAACTTTAGCTGATCGGTTCACCAAGCTGAGCTGATCAGTTCATCACATGAGCCGATCAGTTGGGAGTGCAGATTGTGCAAAAACAATCAATTGTAGTTTCAATCAATCTGATACTCTAATCAATCTATCCAACACCTTGAACACTATGATTTTGAGCTATCAATCAATTGAGTGTTTAATTGAACTACTAAACTCCTTTAGTAATCAATCTAAACATTGTTTGTGGACAAAACTCCTCTTCCAGGTAAATCCAATATGTGTGACCCTACAGGTCCTTTTTCACGTTGGCAGTGAAAGTCCATAACACTTATGACTTCACAAGCAAAGAGCGGTGCCTAGTCACACATCAGTGCTACCCAAGTTAAATAGAAAGTTGGAGAACAACTTTCAATCCTACAATCCGTGAATGGTGTTACAGTGAATGTATAATTCCTTTGTCACTGATATCCCGAATGAACTCGAGGCATGGAACAGTCATCTTGTCAACGTTCATTCACTTTCTTGATCTCAGAGTAGATTGAACGAGATATGTATGACATCAATATCACATACTGATTCACACATGCGTGCGCACGCCTATCTCAATCCTACTTATCAAGTGGCCTTGGATATCAAACTCCCTCAGGAGGGACAAATCCCATATCTATCACTCACCCCTCAAAAGCCCCATGTGTCAAAGCCACCCAATCATCACCTTTATAACAACCCATGTTTCAGGACTGCGTTTGATGATGTCAAAGTGTGCCCAACGACATGTGTTGAGTGTAGTGATTTCAGGTCAAAGAATCACATTCACCACCATCACTGTGAGTACTGACTGTGACTACCATGTCATGGTTCCATGTGTCAAACTCACGGTGGGTCTGTCTGGTACACTTGTTCTCTAACAAGTACCTATGTGTTTGGTTTGATATCTCTATATCATGACTAATGAGATTTTGTCATCAACCAACACCACAATCTAGTGTTGTGTGTCCTTGCTATATATCTACCTTCCGCAATGACATCCGACTAGGGAAATAACAAGAATGTACAAACACTTAGCATTCGTATGATCTCATCGTTCAGGTCCTTAACCTGAAAGCATACATCATTGAGTATTGTCATTCTCTAGACATTCAATATGTTCTATCACTATCTCATATGACTGAACCAGAAAGAATTGGAAGCTTGCCTTTGATGTTTATCAAATCAATCTTAATGTATCCCACCAATCATCCCATGATTAGCTCTTAGGGCATACATACCAACAAATGCCTCCTTTCTAAAGGATTTCCATATATATTTAATCAAACTCATTTTACAAAAGTAATTCTCATGCCACATTTTTTCTCACATTGATCCCAAATTTTAGGATAATGAACCATTATCTTATATCTCCTACTGGGCAAAAGTCCAATCTCTAACTAATATGTTATTTATTTGAATCTTGGCTTCCAAGTAATAAGTGAATAATTGTTAATTTGATTTCCTAGGCTACATAATAACTTAGCATCCTCTATAATTTCTTCCATAACCTAAAAATTCAATTATCCATCCACTAAAATTATCACATATATCTGTCATGATAAAAATATTATCATTTCCTAATTTTGTATCCCAAGGACCTAGATGGAATCCCAATCATCCAAATTGTCTTAAATTGGGTCCCCAAGCCCACAAATCATATATTGGGCCTCCAGAGTTGTCTACAAACTAGATAATTATCTTTGTTAGGAAATCAAGGTTTTCCTCATCAATTGAAGCCTTAATATCATATATTGAATCAAAATCAGTTAACTTACATAAATTGAAGATTTACTCAATGGTTTGAGCTTAAATTCATCACCACATTTTAATCAAAGTGATATTATATAACTCATCATTCTAAAATTACTATGTCTGTCTTAAATTGAATCTCAACGCATTATTCATAATCATAGAATCTAAATTTACTAAGTTTAAGGATCCTAGGTATATTGGTTTTTTGAAGAAAGGATCCTACATATTAATGTATATATTGGGGATATATTCATTTCTCGCATGAGTAACTAACTTGTATTACCCATGTGTATGTTTTACAGCAGGAAGACACCTAATTATAGTGGTATGGCCACAAATATAATAGAAAGACTCATTTTGTAAATGCATTGTTAATTTTTTGTCCTATAAAAAATAATATAAATTATATATATGATAAAATTATAAAAAATTAACGTAGTATTATAAAACAAGTCATTCTATGAAAATTTGGTCATCTTGTTAAAACCTTTGTCATCTCATTATAATTCTGGAATTTTCTATTAGAAAAACAGATGCACACTTAACTAACCCTTAGTTATCCATACGAGTAATGAGTTAATTATATATATATATGCACGTGTGTGTTAGTATATGCGTGTGTGTATATATATACATATACACACATATATATTAACATATATATATATACACACACACACACACACACACACATATATATATATATATATATATATATATATATATATATATATATATATATATATATATATATATATATATATATATATATAGAGAGAGAGAGAGAGAGAGAGAGAGAGAGAGAGAGAGTCAGGCTAGAATACACTCGAGTGTATCCGGAGCGGAATACACTCAAGTACTTTTTCATGATGCAATATTTTTTTTTGAAAATCTAATTTGTTGATCTTCTTAAACATATTGTGAACAACTCGTACGCAAAATTTGAGCACATTTGGATATGTATAGCTCATGTTATGAAGACCGCAAAAATTATGCATTTCAAATTAGTTTCGCGCGTCAATTTTGTTTCCCTTGGATGAGTGACTTACATTCATCCAAATGGGCTCAAAATTTGTATGTAGCCTAGTTATAGTATGACGGTGAAGATCAATGGTTTACATTTTGAAAAAAATAGTCTTGATATGCAAACACACTTGAGTGTATTCGTGCAATCCGTACACTCGAGTGTATTCTAGCCTGACTATATATATATATATATATATATATATGTGTGGGATTAGCACAAAAGGATTTCTCCCCCCCCCTTTCCCATAGGCTATGGCAGAGTTCGAACGCTTGAGAGGGTGATAAATCAAGAAATGCTTCTCCGTGTGGTTTGACCCCGGGTCCTTTCATTAGGGACCAGAAGAATTTGCCTATCGGGCTATCCCTTTCCAGCACATACACGTACTCACTCCCCCCATATATATATATATATATATATATATATATATATATATATATATATATATATATATATATATATATATAATGTGGCATGTATTTAATACCCACATGGGTAGCTACTCGCCCCTTATTTCGATTAATTTTTTGGAGTTTCTTACTTTGACATGTAGAGGATTACTTTAACTTGCAAATTATTACTTTTCATGTATAAAAAGTTACATTTGCAACAAAAAATTCAAAAATACAATTATATATATATATATATATATATATATATATATATATATATATATATATATATATATATTGCAATGTATTTTTTCCAGATTTACCTTTTTAGTTGTATAGTTACTTTTTTATCACAATGTTACTTTTCTGGCCAAATAGTTATTTTTTTGTTGACAGGTAGTGAAAATCCAGACTATCTGTTGGTTATTAGATGAAGACCCCCTCCACATATATATATATATATATATATATATTTATATATATATATATATATATATATATATATATATATATATATATATATATATATATATATATACTATTTACTATACTAAGCACGGTCTGATTTTGCGCTCGTTTTCGTCCTCCCGTAATGTCAATTAAATAATAGACTCTTGAAACAACCACCTACGAGTGTCCATATTTGCAATCCTCCAATTAAATTACATATATCTATCACATATAAAACTCGAACTCTTGAGTTTTAGATCCCTTCTTCCACAACTTCCGTACACCATATACATCAGGTTATATCAAACACATTGGCTATTGATATCTCAAATCTGTCCTCCCATTCACTAGGATTTTTCTCTACACCATCCTTTTTCTAAGAAAGAACTGGGTTCTTCGCGCTAGCTACGTGATGATAAAACACCAATTCAACTCAACTTCTTTTTGGTAGTGCCTTTACTCACCGTCAAGCAGTAGGACTTCTAGATTTTTTATCGTTGGCAATAGGGTTCAAGAAAACAGATCTAAAGACACAATAGGTTCGGCTTTGCAAAATCTTTTTCTGAAAATGACCTGGATTTTCACATGATGACCAACCACAAATTCTACTCAACTTCTGTTCGGTAGTGTGTTTGCTCACCATCACGCATCGACGGGCTAAATTTTTTATCATAGACAACAATTATTGGGGTTTTAGTAGTAGATGTGTAGAGGCAGGTTTAGTGTTGGGCAGTAGAAAATGATACCGATTTTTTCATCATGGCCAAACAACAAAAAGTTAGTGCCTAGGGAGATTGGAGAAAAAACACATCCAACATCGGAAGCCAAGTAAAGGAGGTGGGAGTTGACAATAGTCAAATGCTTCTTTAAACAAGCAGTAGCTTGTGATCGGGTGATTCTGATTGTAAATATTGTACAACTATTTAGATTAGAGTTTCTCCATACATCTGGTATGGCTTGACCTGGTAGAGGAGATGATAGGGCTTACTCAAGGATTTTTTTATTGACTTGGGGATCAATGTTCTTAATGCTAACACAATACGTTGGGGTGCGGCTCTCTCCAAAATAGGAGACAATTGACCATGTTATCCATGGTGCTTGCACCATCAGGTCCTGTTAGGAATACTTTGTCATCACGTCAGTCCAACTACATATATGATTGACTGGAGAAAATTACATTTAGACCAAAATGAACAAGCACATCGTGATAGGAAATCAAAGGCGTGTTGTATTGTTGGTTCAGCCATGTTGATCTTATCACAAATGGATGCATATCTTAATTAGTGTTGTTTGAAGAATAAATTCACATTTTTTACAATTCACCAATCTAAATTTCCTTCATTTACATGCTGGTCAAAGATGCCATTAAGTTTGGTCAAAGTACAGAGCTTCCTTGTTGCACCATCACTGGCACAAGGGTCTCCAGATGATCTTCTGGTGGTAGTTGGATATTTTCCATGTGTCCAAATGTGGGTTGGCTTTATCGAACAAACTTGGGACCTGGGGGATTTCTTCCATCTCAGATTTTTTACATTTATCATAGTTTCTGTTCATGCAGTGATCTTTGAAGGTTCATTTTTATTATTGTAAATGTTTTAGCATTAAAAATAACAATGCAAAAATTGTCCGCAGCTCACTCCCCAAATATGCAATAATATAGTATAACATTTAACAAAAGTAGCTTGCTACATTGCACGAGTAGTTGTCTGCATTTTTATAATTACCAATATCCGTCATTATTATGTTCTTCTCATACTGACATAACATCCTATACGTGGATTGAATATGAGTTACATTGAATTTGTGCATTCAAAAAGCAACACGAGTCACAAATTAATTTTAAAAAAGATGAAGTTTTTACTACTTCATGATACCACATTTGTAACGACCCCACCTCTCGGTACCCCCAATTAAGGGAGACCCGAAGGTCAGAGCCGTTATTCAATTAATAGGATCAAAGGTTCAACAAATAATCAATTATATTTATGAAATTCTACTAACTAAACTAAAATTTGGTAGAAAAATAAAACTTTGCTTACCTTTTTATTCTTTGGAAATCTATCTATCCACAACTTGAATTATTCTATCTAATCCTCCTTGCACTTTATTTCATAATTTCATGATGTGTCACTTTACTGTTTTTGTTTTTAGGATTTTACCTAAAACGCCGACAAACAAAACGTCGGTCAATATATCAAAATATACTGGTATGTGGGGACAACCAAAAGTTTTCACATATGGATAATAATCTAATTATCACAATCAAGTTAATTAACCAGCCAATTTACATTTTCCAGTATGACATTCTCTACTACTTTTGCCCTAACCCTGGCATACCCACCTTAGGGTTTCCTTTCCTAACGACTTAAGGCCACCTTCTCAATCCTGAGCTTGGTGCCTGGGGTCACCACTCATGGTTCCCTCTCGTCATGCAATATCATAGGCCACCTTCTCATTCCCGATCTTGGTGTCCGGGGTCACCACTTAAGGTGTCCATTGGTCGACCCATCTGGGCCTGACCTTTGGCATCATCCATCAGGGTGGCATGTAGGTGCCAGAATGCATACTTCTATTATTAATGCAATAATCATAGTGACTTTATAGTTTGCAAGTATGAACATCCAAACTGATAATTGGCATTCAATGCGGTTAACCATCCGGAAAATCCTGGGGAAACTAAGGCAGTTATTCATAATTAACCACATACCTATTAAGCAGATTTGAATGCGGAAATAACTCAATCAATCAGGAATCAAGCAAGCATGCACACACAATTTGTTCCTAAAAAAGGCATCCAATTTCTCTATCATTAATCATGTCTTCTTGATCCATTAATCCTAGTTGTTTCCTAGGTTATTTGCCCTTTTTAGGGTTTTGACCACAATTAGGGTTTCACTTCCTCTTTACCACTTTTACTTTATTTTTATCAAAATATCCATCAAACCCTAATTATCTCAGTTTATTTTCCATTAAGATCTTAATATCATATTTAGATCACAAAAACCCTAATTTTCAGATTATTATATTCTTTCTTCCCTTTTCCCTCACTTAGGGTTTCTAAGGGTTTTAATCAACATATTAGGTTTAAAAACCATAAACCTTGCAATTCTATCATCAAAATAGGTTAAAAACCATATTTAACATTAATCAAGTAAACCATGCTCGAATTAATCTATTTGTAAGATTAAAACCATCTTTGGTTAAGAGTTAGGGTTTTCTAATTACAAATTAACACTTTTCCCATCAAAATATGCACTTTTACAAAAATATATAGATTTAGATATCCAAACAATTTTTAATGCATTCCTTGTATTTTTTTGATAATTTTTCATGTATTAACTTTTCCCATCTGAGTTTCCTATCTCCAGATATGACTTTTTATAGGAAAAACCCTATTTTTTATTGGTTCACTTGCTATTTTTAGAAAAACAAGAGGCGTCAGATCCGTGGTCCACTGGTCCACTCAGGATCTAGCGACTCACGATCTACACGCCTATCTGTGATCTGAAATAAACTGAAGTACAAGAATGCCCTTACCCGCAAAGAAGATACAGAGGGGCTATTCGGTATATAACCACGGGGTCTTCTTCTACCTCGCGTCACGTCTGAGCACTACAACTTCTTCGGTGAACCCGGGAGTTGACTTCATGCTCTCGTCCTTCTGCGATCGCGCCAATGGGTCAAGGAGCATTGTACCCCTCCACCAAACTTGACCATGGTTCCAATTTCTCTGCTTCATGCTCAAGTTGCTCGCACGGCGGAGCTCTTCTCTGGCGAGGCCTACTGCTTATACGAGGGGGAGAACAGAGCCAATCATCGAATTGAAGGTGCCAAAACAAACGTCATTGCACCCCGATCTCGAGGGCAGAAGAAGAGGGATGGCTCGCAATGCCCTGGGCTATCCCTATATATAGGGTCGGCCACAGGTGTCAGTCGAGTTGGGAAATCCCTCCATCGGTGGCCAAACCCCTGACAAATAGGGTTGGTTCTCATCGGAAACATCTCCCGAAGACAATAGGCTCCTTCTTAAAATCAAAGGAGCTTTCCTTTGTGAGAAAGTATCTAGACTTAGGATCTCGCCAAGCCTGCTCTGTGCCAGACTCCCCGTGCCACTGGGATTTAACCCCAGTCATTGGATCGACGATCCAATGGTCACCATTAATTTGAAAATCGGGATTATATTTCCAATCTAACTGTGACGTGATTATTATGCAATTAAGGTCCACACTTTAGGATAGTTTCTGAATTGCATATCTTGAAATCCGTACATCATTTTGCAACCAAATTTTGAGGGAAACTTCCTCTTGTCTTTATCTACTATCATACCAAAATTGAGTCCCAAATTCCAAAGGGAAATGACGTTTTCTTCAAAAGTTCATTATTCTTTAGTAAGACTTATTTAATTGATATTTCCTCTTTCTTATTTTCTTATTTCTCATTATTTCTATTCTTTGTAATCCAAGAAATCAAGTGGGGTTCGAATTATTACTCATCATGACCAAACCCTCATTTCTCTCTTTATTTCTTGCATTATCTTGTTTATTTCTAATTAAAATATCTCTTTTGAGGATTTCTCTTTATTTCTCTTTTATTTTCCTCATTGCTATACCTTTTAATGTTAGGAATTCTTGGGATACGAAAATCCACCAAGGTTAACTCAATTATACCTCTTTTCACAAATTTTCCACATTTTATCATTATTGTCAATTTCTTTCTTAACAAGGAAATACTTAATTAATCTTTTCTTTTCTTATTGCATTTTCTTTGCAACTTTGGACTCCTTGGAACCCAAGAGGCATGAAATTCATCCTTGGATTACATTCCTTTGCCTTCTAGAGGTTTCTACCTCATTCTTTTCTCAAAAACTCAATTATTCATTTACTAATTGAATTTCCTTATTATTGGGCCCAATAGCCAATAAATCCCAACAAAATAATCATCAAGGCTATTGTAAATGAAATCCATTTATTCAAAATAGATTATATCATTATTCGTTGAAATATCTTTAATATGAGAAATTACATTCCTCACCAAATGAACCCAAAATTGGGGTTGTAACATCCTTCCCCTCTTATAAGAATTTTGTCCTCAAAATTCAACCAAGCAAACAAACAATTCAGGATAAGACTTTTCCATGTCCATCAGGGCTCCCATGTGGCTTCACCCTTTCCATGGTGCTTCCCAGGAACCTTCATCATCTCATATTCTTCCATATGAGTTCTTTCTTATCTTGGTATAACATACTCTCATAGGTGAATTAGGACATTTCAGCCTCTCATAAAGCTGAATAGGTTCAGGGCTCAACACATGGCTTGGGTACCTCACATAGTGCTCTAGACCAGACATATGGAACTCATCACACATTACTTATCCTGAGGGGAAAGGTCGAACAACACCATCTCCACCAATCCATCTCAAATGGACCCATGTATCGGGGACTCAGCTTCCTCAGCTATAACTTAGAGGGGTCGGATTTTCACATCACATATCACCCCCCAGTGACCTGCATGTCAGTCTGCTTTACATCAGCTCGCGACTCATGTCACCTCTGGGCTCTCTCTCTCTCTCAGCCATTGCATGATCAAAGAGACTTCATCTACACCGACTATTGGTCCTTTTCTAACCTTCACGAGGCCTCCTTCACCGAAATCATCTTAATGAAGTGGTGACCGACACTACCTCCTTATAGAACTTCTTTACATCCTGATACTAGCTAGGGTGGTTATCATCACATCTTTTATTGGACAAGAACCATCTCATGTATCACCCTGAGTGAGCACACATGCTCTCATCAGACTCTCTAGCCTGGATCCATTAGTTAGGGGTGATAAACTGCACTAGCATTGAGTTCTTCATGTATCTACTTCCACCTTAAGGAAGTGAACTTTTAGATTATACTCAAGAACTTTTGAACTCGCATCATGGTGTAGTTGAACCATCTCTCTATCTTATGTAGGTTCAACAGAATCTGTCTCTTGACAACATTCTTTCTTGCTCATGTTATCTAGGTAAGGCGATCTACCATAACCCATATTGCATCTTGACCTTCCTTGGTCTAGGGGAGACTTACCACAATACCCATAGTGGTGAACTTCCATCCCCTCTTGGGGACTCTTTATACTTTATATTCATGCACTAAGTTACTGGTGTTCGTCCTTTGCCTCCTAGCTTGCATGGCCACATGCTACATGTAACTTTGTATTAAGTATCCAAAGTTCTAATATCACTTACTATCTTTGTAGTTTCACAGTGTCTGGTTATCTTAAAACCATGATCTCATGTATGTCATGATTCCTCAAGATCGATACCTCGGAAACCCTAAACTACTCTCATCAAGGTATTATTACCTTCCTATCCAAAGAAGTGCATCTGAGGTTCTACAACCATCCTTTCATTGCATCAAGGACTAGGCTAACTAACCAAACAACCATTTACTTGATCAACCATCATTGATACATCTGAGTGTTAGCCAAACTTATCTCTTTTCCTCGACTTAAGGTCAACCTCAACTTCTTCTAGCCTCTAGCTCAACTAGGTAGTTATATCTCAACCAGAGCATCCATTACCACTTCACATCCTTAGTTGTTAGGTAATGTTGAAGACATACACCTCCATGTATTCCTCTCATTATCTCATATCATCTCTAAGTTTATCTTCATCAGAACACTCTGAGCTCATCCTCTTAGTTATCAAACTTAACTTTGCATAACTCATAGCTCATAATAACACATTCTCACAAGATGATTACCTTGAGACTCTTATCATTTGTACCTATCGTTCACTTCACAAGGGTACATTATCATCTCTGTCCTCATTCCTCATGACAACGTTCCAACTCACGTCATCTTTTATCCTTGGTGTATGGCACGCGTGTTGTCCAATCTCTCACTCCCATAACAAGAGGAAATAAACATTTGGCGGCCGTCCAAATGCAAAGTTCATCCTGTTCCACGAGTAGAGATGGTACATCCCACCTTTCCAGTATGCTGTCAAATCTAAGTTTAAACATGCAACATATGACTCTACATCACGATCATCTTGACATCAAAGTTACTTCCATGGAAAACTGGTCTCATACCTACTTGGGTCACCACAAAATCCTTGATCATCTCCTCTAGGTATGTAGGGTGCCGACACTTTAGGGGTTATCCCTGTTCCCTTATGCATCCAGAGAGTGCCCTATTCATCTGCCATTTGGGTCCCATGAGATCATGAAGGTGATCAATCTCCTAACACATGGCCCTCAGACGATGATAGTTGTTACCTCCCAACCCTATGGTCATGTGCAATTAGGGAATTAGGAAACTCCTACTTTCATCGGTCTTATCCCTCCCTGACCCTAGGATAGACTTAGGATTCTATTATAGTACATGTCCAACTTAGAACCTTACCCAAGCATTCATAATCTCCCTCTGCTTTCATGACTGAATTTCATCCCTTCATAGGGGTCATGGCAACCTGCCTACCTTGGTCAGGCCCCATATCGGTTACCTCCATGGTAACACATCCACATGCACTTAGAGATGGTTATCTATGGGTCTACAGGTTCATACTCATACCATGTACTTTTCACTTAGCTTCTCAAGATCCTATTAAACCGCTTTAGGTTACCTCAAAACCAACAAAACTGGTATACACCCTATAAAAGGGTCCCTCTCCCAGGATGGGAGGAAACTACACTGTTGACAACAAGGTCACAACCGTCCTTAGGGTTTACATTCACATGAGCATGTCTAACCCAGCAGCTACTAAGGCACAAGAAGATCACCTATCAAACCATGCTAGGTCATACTTCATCCTCAACATTAGACCTACTTAGTTGTGAGGGGTTCATCAAACATACCTTAACTTAAGGGGTTTCCTTTTCTCTACACATGAGGAGTACCATGCTCAAAACTATAGAGACTCAAATCTCATCATGAGCATCGGGCACACTACTTCCCCTCTTAGGCCTAGGAACCCTAATTCCACCTTTGGGTATCCAACTGCATGTTCAATCTCTTAACCACGAATCTAGCATGTCCAAGGTATGTCATGTACTTCCATGATCCTTTTATATGAGCAACATCTCTCCTCAAGGACAACCAACTAGGTACAAGGCCTTACTACCTGTTACTCAACCTCTACATGATTTAAGGAACTCTTCTTCTCATCTATACCAGAGGCACAGAGGTATTAACAGACTCATCCTCTCTCTAGGGTTTGGTTCCTCTAAAGGAAACCAAGATATCATCAACCTCCAGGGTTAATGCATGAGGCAACCACTATCATCCACTTAGGTCACATTATCCTCGACTCCCCACTATTCCTCATATCTCAGAAGCTAAGCTTCCAACCTTCTTGCTGGGGTCCTGCTTTTTCTCTCCAAAGCTAACTCCATATCCAACCTTCCTACTAGAGGTCCCTTCTTCATGAAGGCTCAAGCTCACAAGCATACCCCTATGTGGGTGAAGTCTATGCTTAACTTATGTTTGGCTCAAGATTATACCTAGCCCTTTATGCTCATCTCATATGCATACTAGACAGGGTTTCAACCTACTGCCGTCCACTGACATACTCTGGGTGCAAGTTATACCCTACTGATCGGCCTAAATCGCACATCAATAAATGGAGGCGGATTTGAAGTAGTCGGACTTTTACATTTATAACCCGAAACCTTCTAGGCCCCCACAACTTTGCTTACAGGGTCGAAGTAGATAGATGGGGTCGAACACAGGGACAAGGGTGGTAGTGTTGAGAACTCGGAATCGACACGCTATACTCCGGTAAAGAGGTAAAGAGATAGTAAAAATTTCCCAAAGGGAACAACTGGATAAGATCATCAAAGCAAAAGAAAACTATCTCCAACAGGAGCTACAAGAAAGATTAAGGTTTTAGGCAATTATCAATTTTTAGGGGTTTTCATGCAATAGAAACAGAGAGATAAAGCTAAAGTAAGGTACCATGGAGGAAACTTCGGTAAAACAAGCGGCAGCAGAAACAATCATGTACCCCTCCTCTCAATGCGAGTACCTCCAACAAGACATCAACACCACTCTCGAGGTTGTTGGACTTAAATTAGAGTGGAAAGGTTACTAAAGCAACTCCGATTCCGGGCACTCTCGTACTCCATAATCGGACCAAACACTAGAGCCACAACACCTCTCTCGAGGCTGTTGCAACGGGAAAACACGATTCGGTAGCTAATGGAAACGCGATCCAAGCATGCAAGCTAGAGTTCAGATGTTAAACATAGCAATCATCCAAAAAAGGTAACAGACATAAAGCAACATGTAATTAAGCTCTTCTATTTCCATAAACAAATAAGGTTCTGATTACATTGCATAAGTAAAAGAAATAAATGACTGGAATAGTAAAGATAGATGTCGCCTTCTTGATATAGAAGGACGACAGGCTACCGTTGACCCTCCAGCCCGATACCGAGTAGGAACCTAGCACGATACTACCGTGTCAGGCGGCACACCCTCTCAGGTGATACACTATGGTGGGCGGATTGCATCGTGTGAGCACCCTTGCCCGATACGATCATGTCGGGCGGCACCCTCTCGGGTGACACGTTGTGACGCGCGATGCGTATCGGGGTTCGGTATCGTGCCGGGCTAGAGCGATGCTCCTAGTATCGGTCACTTATGTCGGGGATCCTTGTCGGCCGATATCGGCTTGTAGTGTTTCCCAGAGTGACCCTAAGTGAACCATTCCCTCCCTCTCGGGATGGGGAAATGCTCACCTAGAATCGCCCGGCACGAACATTGAGGCACGATACACTAGCTCTTCACAACTTTCCTGAGGTGACTTGCGCAGGGTTTTGACCTATCGTTTCGGCTTCCTGTAGCTGCTATTTATAGGTAGCGGTTGGGGAATGTTATGGTGCTCAGGGCACCACATGTCCTCCTTATCATCACAGAATTTGTGGATGGCCGATATCAGTATCGCCCGGCACAAGGATGTCGGCTGTTGGGCATCGCGGCGAGTGGCGCCTGCTGGTGGGTGGCCGGTATCGCGCGACACATTTGAGTTGTTGTTGTGAGCTCGGCTCCCTATCGGGTAAAGAGGCATGTCGTCCGACGGTTCCTTCTTGCGCGACATCCTCATGTCACGCGTTGATGTACCGTGCTACCCTTTCGGGCAGTGAGCATATCGGCCGGCTGGAAGGGTGATGCAGGTCGTGCATGTTTGTGGGCCGGAACAACCTTATTGATGATAAATGAGTCCAAAATGGAGGAAAACTCTACAAAAGATGGAAATATTGAGTTAAGAGCGTAGTGTAGCCGGTTATTGCAAAAACATATATAAAAAGAGATGAAAATAGTTTGAAAGGGCAGTTTTGATAACAAAATCAAGGTCAAAAACATCACAAAAATTGGTGTTATCAACTCCCCCAAACTTAGCATTTTGATTGTCCTCAATCAATATTTAAACTTTATTTTGTGATGCTTCTTCTCGACCGATATAGTTTTCAGACCAAGGTGATGAGCGAGAAATGATATGTCTTATCGAGAATACTGTTCGACCCCGAACAACAGACTTTATTTTTCCTACCTTATTTAAGAAAAATTTTCTCCACAGCTTCGGCGAGACATAGGTGTATGATTCCGAAGTTAGCTTTCACACCAAACAACTTTTGGGGGCAGAAAGTTGTGTGTTGGGTAGGTTGAGACTTTTGGGTTTTTCTTGTTTCCCATCAGTCCATCCAGGTAAGGGTCCGTTAGCGGGCAAGTGGTCGCTGCAGTCCAAGCCAGTTGGCTTTAGAGCAGTGATTTCACATCCTACGTACCACTTCCCCAGATCTATAATGCCTAAAGATGGGTACTTTTGGAAAACAAGTGTTTATATATATTTTTTTTCTTTTTCTTTTCTTTTATTGGCCACAACTCTCATGCTTTTATTCACTCTAATAAGGCTACTTTCTCTTTTTGGGATTTTTGTTGGGTAAGGGGGGACAAGAGAGATTTTTGCTATTTGGGCAGCTTTTTCCTTCTCCATACATGTCTCCTAGTTGTAGCAGGATTATTTTTTCGAAATTTTTGGCGTGGAGATTCGTAGTCTTTTGTTGTTAGAGGCAGTATTATCAGAAAGATATAATACAACTTGCATCACATAGGCACATAGAAAACAAATTGGCAAGAAGTCGCATCAGGTTTTTACTAATATATCAACTATGTACATATGTATGGAAACAAAATAAGCAAAATTTTTCGATTTTTCAAATTTTTTGTCGCAAAGTTTTTGTATGTACACATATTGAAGAAAAAGAACGAAAAGGACAAAAGGGATGGAGCTAAAATTTTTTTAATTTTTATACCTCCATCACTGGTACATGGTACCCCCCCCCCAAACTTACTCCACACTCTGTCCCAGATTTGTGAAGAAGACAAGGTAGGGTATTGTTAACCCAGTGAGGGTTAGCTGGTGAGCGTGCCTGCGCCAGATAGAAGCTCCCACACATATTCTCCACGTTTGCTATGATAGTTGATGTGGTGGATCTGGTCAGGCGTTGCTTCATTCAATATCCATTCCAGCGCGAAGATGCCACAGTCGTTGGATAGAGGAATCTATTGTGGACTGCGGTGGAAGAACTGGAGCTCGTGCCATTTGCTTGTTGTTGTGTCTAGGAATGGTTGTATCAGCATTGCCACGTCCTTGTAGTATTTTCATACTAGGCACTCGAGGGAGGTCAACACTGCCGATGTACACGGCACTGGATGGTCCTTGTTGTTGTCCGAGCTGTTATAGAAGATTCTTGCTCGTTGGCGAGTGTACACCGTTAGGAGCATCTAGTGATTGTAATGCAGGATGGGCATGGAGATTGTACGTGGGACCTCACTCTCCAACTCTGCCAGAAATGATTTCTTCGCTCCTGTTTCATCAGCGAGGCAGATGTCGTTGAACAACATTGGATGTGCTATGTATGCGTGTTCGAACTTTGTCTTTAGTGTTTGGATGTAGGCGGCCGCCATAGATACCGCCAAGCATCCTCCATCTTTGACCATGTCTCTTAAGTCATCAACTGGGACTATGATATTGCCTGCCTCGTAGATGACATCTGTCGGGGTAGAATCAGCTAATTTCAGAAGAATTTTGTTGACCTGTTCTTGCATGAGTGTAGTGCACGAGAAGTGGTCAAAATTGCTAATCAGTCCTTCTACAACTTCAGGCGAAGCAGGGTCTTAAAATTTGTGCACTTTCCGCAGGATCTCCAACTACTTGCCTGCCCCGTAGGTGTCAATCTCCATCCCAGCTTCTTTTTCTGAAGAGCTGTTGGGTTGTGAAGAGTCATCTTCTTGATCACTGTCCAACAGCCCCTCTGGTACCCCTGTGTCTTGGAAATAGCGCCCGTCTTTGATTAGCAGCAGGGCGTATATGCTCCTGAGGTGGTAGAAGTTTTAGCCCAGGAGATGCCTCATATATCCAAATATGTTGAGTAGCTCCATGGCGTGTAAGACAATGAAGGCACTGTCTCCGCTTCCCTCTTCAGCTTGGACGGGGAAGTCTCAGATGGAAAAGAAGTTCCACATGCCTCTGTGGCATTGGGTTCCTTGCTTGATAGCTCATAGAATATGTAGTGGTAGAAGCTTCAGATTTTTGTCCTTCGGGCGACTAAAAGCATGCCCAGAGTGTGGTACCTCACTGTTGCTACAGCTCAGCAGCTGGACGTCATGGCTCCTGAGGTCTACCACGCAGAGGAACCATATGTTGCGGTGCTTGTACGGTGCCAACACGAGGTTTGGGTTATGTGTATCTATGTGTTGCAGCATGTTGGCCACCGCAACGGAGTCTGATTCTCCCCACATCAGTCTTCTGGCCAAGGTCGGGGTGGCATTGTATATCGTCTTCCGACCTATCCCGGTGCTGATATTTTCGATCATCGCACTTTCAAGGACCCTGAACATCCTTTTGTCGATGACGGATGGCGAGTGGAACATGCTGTGGAGTGCTCCCCATCGTACCAAGAAGTAGCCGTCGCTACAGACGACGTCTTCTTCATCTGCCTGCAATCTTAGGACCTTGTTTAGTAGTTTCTGGTCTCTGATCGTCAGGTAGCCGATGTCCCTTCTATCGAAGTCGGCCATCTCAAAGGAAGGTATCTCTGATGGCTCAGTGAACTTGTCTGCCATCAAGCGTCTTCCTTGAGGAAGGTGCCTTTCATTGGCAGCATAAACGTTCTCCTTTTCTCCCTCTGATTCATCAGAAGAGTCGACCCCGATGATGATATCTCCATTATCATCTTCAATTTCATCTAGGGGAACAAAGGGATTTTCTTCTTCCAAGCCTAGGGAGCTCTCCTGTCCTGCTGGAGCTCCGTCGGTCGATCTTGATGGCGTCCCCTCTGCGGGCTTTGTGGATGGCCCGCTAGACAAGGAGGAGGATGCCAATCTCGAAGAGGATGTTGATGAAGAAGGTGGAGAGCCAGGGCCAGGGGGCGACGGGGACCTTCTCGGGTGCCTTCGGCGTGGATGGTCATCCCTCCTATTCAGCCTCTCCTTGATCTCGTCGAGGCGTTGGAGGGCTTGCTTAAGAGTCGTGGTTAGAGTCTCTAGTTGGCTGAGAAGGCTAACTAGAGACAACAGCTCTCGTTCTTGGCTATTTAGCCTATTCTTGAAAGATGAAAACTTGTGGGTTAAGGAAATACATGTAGCTGAGTTGTTCTCCGTTACCTCCCGCAAGTAGTCGAGCTCGTGCCCCATCATCTTCTCGAGCGACGGAGGGGTTCCTGTGGGTCTCCCTTCCATCCTCGTGACACCTTGCTCACATGATGGTCTACCATACGAGGTAGAGTCTATCTCAATTGTTCGCGATGCAGATGCCGCCGGGTGAGGTGTCGGCGCTCTTGCGGCCGTCACCACCTCACCTTCTTGCCATGGTGGAGATGGTCGTGGCATGGGGGGATGCTACTCCACCTCTACACTGTCGGTGGTCACCTCAGTAGCTGCAACAGGGGACACCGGCGGCGGTGTCGGCGTCGGCGTCAGCTGTGTACCTTCGAGCTCCATCGCTAGGATCTCGGCGAACACCTCATTGCTGGCGTCCGACTGAGGTTTTTCCTCAGCCTCTTCAGGCATTATAGGGATGTCGGGTGTTGCGGCTGTCTCTTATGCGGCAGCTCCCGTACATATTGTCTCAGTGACCTCAACGATCACCGGTTCTTCTTCAGCCACCACAGTAGTTGTTGTGGTTGTCGCTGGCATAGTAGGAGCGACGAAAGCTCTATTAATAGCTGTCATCGGTAGCTCGGGAATCGTGGCTGGCTCGGTGTGGGTCGTTGAAGCTTTTTCCCGCCTTGGGTCCAGAGGAATTGGTTCCCCTCTCATGGCCGCCCTTTCTTGGGTTCTGGTGGAGGCAGTGTAGCCTGCGTCTACCGCCACAACTTCGATCTCTGCGGCAGTGAAGACCAGCTTTTCTGTGTCGTAGGTGGCATAGTGAGGGAGCGGGAGGAGGATGTTTATCCTTGCAAACTTGTAGAAAAAGTCCCTTCCCTCCTTCTTTATGATGCTGGCCCTCATCAGGTATTTGATGTCAATCATCTCATCGCCCTTCGTCCTCGAAAGGCTGCGTGGCTCCTTTGGGTAACTGAGCCCTGCCGCGATTAGGTTGACGATGCCACCCATACAATATTCTTTGGTGGCATCGTTTATTGGGTGCAACCTGTTTTGCAAGAACCGCCCGAGCTTGATCACTCTTCCCTCCATTATGTGCCACATGACGTGGAGTTCTTCGATGTAGATATTACTGGATTAATTCTTGCTAAACAGCAAGCACGCTACTAGTTTGTACACAATTCTCCAAAAGCATGAGTGCACGGCCGCCACCTTGCTTCCCGGCTTAAATGATGACTCGCCGATTAGCCTATTATAGAGCTCCATGGGACTAAACTCGTCTCCTTTGGTGACTCTTCCACCGTTGTTCATCAGATTCTTCTCCTCCTCACTGGAAGAGAAGATCTCGTTCAGCAGCTTTTCGGAGATGGTGTGCTCTGAGTTGTATAGTCGGGCTTGGAGTCTGTCTGCTCTGTCGTATTCTATCTTTTAAGCAGCAGAATGCTTCACTCGTCAGAGATATGACATAAACTCCCTCGTGAGTTCGGTGTAGGAGGAAGATCGGATGAGGCAGATCTTCCCTAGTCCTGCCGCGGAGAGGACGTGCTCCAATCTTCCAAAGATGCCTAGCTGATCGAACGAAGACCGGTGACAGAACCTACTCGGCCTGTAGAGCTTGGTCTCCAGCTCTGCATAGCGGCGTCCGTGCTCATCATATCTCGGAATGAACCTTCTTGGTGTATGATCCAGGGGTTCTGCCGCTGCTGCTGGTGCTGAGGTTGGAGCCACCACCTCCCCTGGCCTTGTACTCTTTTCCGCTGTTGACGACCCAACCACTTCTGGATTCAGGCATTTCTACCCGACAGTGGTTGCTTCAGATGCGGCTTTGTCGTTGAATCTTCGGCCGTGCTCGTCAACTCAGACAACAGTCTGCTTGGTACGAGCCATTTCTGTTAATCATAAAACAAATTCCTTGATCAATTAAATGTGCTGATGTTTAAAAAGGGAAACTGAATGTATGATAGGATTTGGCCTGATACAACAATGATCCCATACCATTGTATCAGGCGACATCAGGTTTTCAAAGATGAAGGCTCGTGCCCGATACGAGATATGGGTATCATCCATCATATCGAAAGAACTTGCTAAAATAAGACAATACAGTTAGCTCTGCGCGTCGGGATAGTTGCCCGACAGCGCCTCCTGAAAGAAAAGCAACATGTCGCCCAACAACAAAACAAGTGAGGCAGTGTAAGAATAGGCGACACGGCTATCACCCGATATGGCGTATCAGGCAAACACAAGTTTAAACGGCACATCGCACGACATACGTATCGGGCGATACAAGGTTGCATAGTTAAGAAAGATGTTAGCCTGATAAGTTATGCACGATAGGAAAGTCGTGTCTGGTAAGCTAGTACAATATGGCTGTCGGGCTATACCTTTGCTGTTTTCTTAAGCTTCCATGTGACACGAGAGCAGGAGAACGTTGCACGACATGGGAGCAATCTCAGAAAATCACATCACGATACGGGTAGGTGAAAATAGTAAAGGCAGTAGCCCGACACGGTAATATCTCCGTCCCTTATATAGCAAACCCAACCGGGGGTAAATCTGGTAATTCTGGAACGCGCGTCGGCCGTTGGGATAAATCATTCCCGAGACGGGTAGTCCGTTCATCGTCACAAGGGTAATTATTCCACTTGCACGATACGGGTTTACGTCGTCCAGGCATGCCATCCATCACAACCTTTGCGATGCCTGAAGTACCACTGCCCGATATGAGTGCGTTCATTGTGACGGTTGGGTTGCTGCCCGACACGACCCTTCAGAGCAGAATCAAGAAGAAAAACTTAAAAATAGAGCGGGTAAAAAGCGATGGATGAGTAAAACATCATTGGCCTAAGGCTAAGATCCAAACCTCAGATGGTATTACCCATCCCGGTCTATAAAAAAATGTGGTGGCCCATAAAACAGAGGAGTCGGTGCATGTGGCGTATGCACTGACTCGGACCTTATTACATCCCAAATGTTGTAATGTTTGTTTTGCAGTAAAGTAAATGCATCCTATTCTAAGAAAGAAAAGAAAACTCGGGTTGCCTCCCGAGAAGTGATGTGGTTTCCATCTCCAGCTTGACGCCCTCAACTCCTTCACTTCTTGGTCTTCAGCATCACCCGTCTCCCTGCATCTCGATCCTTGCCTCTGTCGGTCATAGCCCTGCCTTCTTGGCAGTCTCGATGATTGATGGTATTTTTCCTAACGGATTCTTTACGAACTCGGCCATTTGAGCCAATTGTTGATCAATCGGGTATTGATGCATCTGAATGTCCGCCAATTGTACCTGCAAGGAGTTCAAAATGCATGAATTTGATAGCGCGCTTTGTGCTAGCTGATTATTAATAGTATCCTACCTTTTCACGAAGTCAAATAATTGGCCAACCACGTCCAATTGGCTGGAACCTTTATCTTGTTCCTTGGTAGATCCTTGGTACTTAGCCTGACCCTAGAAATTCCCCTTGTTCGTCTAGAAGGAGGTGTTCTTGGTGTATTGGCTCGGTCCTCCTCTCTTCTCAAAGGGTTGGGGTGGCTTAGAGGAGCTGTGTAGATGATGTGAGTTCTCAGCTGCATCCTTGTTGTCGTAGCTAAAACCGGGGTGGTCCGGCCTTTTAAAGTTCACAAAAGAGACATTTTCCATCCCCTCGGCCTCAGATTCAGAATCACTTGACGCATCCGGTCGGGTGTAGATGCAACTATCTACCGCATGCCCTCCTTCTCCGCAGGTCACACACTTCATTACTTTTTCAACTGGCTTCTTCCCTTTACCACCAGATTCTTTTAGCTACTTGACATCAGTCGCTATCCTCTGTATCTGAGAAGTTATAGATTCTAGAGCCTTGGATTCAAGAGAGGGTCCTTCACTGACCTTCTTAGCCTACCCTTTGTCAGATCTATCATACTCAGCGCCGGCTTGCAGCTCGGCCATGTTTTTGATGATCCTTTCAGACTTTATCGACTTCTTCCCTAGGAAGTCACTTCTTGCTGCTACATTTAGTGACACCCTTTCATTGGGAGTCAGACCATTATAGAAGGTAGTTACTAGGAAACACTTCTTGTAGTTATGGTGAGGGCAGTTCCTTTGGTATTCTTTGTATCTTTCCCAGGAATCGTGAAGGTTTTCATTGGGTTTCTACATAAAGGAGGTTATCCTCTGTCTATTCCTTACAATCCTCTCAGTTGGATAGAACTTGTTTATGAAAGCATCTGCCAGAGCTCCCCATCCATTTAGGGCTTGGTGGGGCAACCCCAGATACCACGATAGAGGTTTGTCTTCCAAGGAGAAGATGAAGCCCTTGCAGTAGATGACCTCCTGGGGAACCCCTCACATTTTTATGGTGTCGTTGATATTTTTGAAGGCATCTAGGTGGTGGTAAGGGTTGTCATTCTTAGAACTCCCCCTGAAGCTTTTATTTTGGATCATGGAGATCACAGATGGCTTGAGCTCAAAATTTGCGGCGTTGAAACGCGAGACAATGACAGGACACTGGGAATTGTCAGCTTTCGTGGACGCTAACTCCCTCAGAGTTTTCTCCTCTTCGTCTGAATCTTCACTGATGTTGGCTTCTCGACATTGATTCTGATCATTGTGATTCCTTTTGTGCCTTTGATGGTGATGACGTCTATCTCTATGTTGGTCGTCCTCAAACTGCTCTCCCTCTGGATCTTCATGTTGATCATGGCCATCATAGTGGTCATTTTCTTCAGGTGGAGGGGATTTAGGTCTAGCCCTCCTTTGACGTTCTCCCTCTGAAAGAGGTTGTTCAATACGAGGTGGCATGTTAGGTTATGTCAATGCTCAGGTGAGCAAGGTGTCTTCCTTCTGAGTAGCTGAAATAGCGCAAAAAAGAATCAAGTCAGAAAATTCTATTATTAATGATATGAGCTTATTCTTTTTAGACACAGAATAATAATAATAACAAAAGAAAGAAAAGAGTGTTGTCAAGCTCATTTCTAAGCTTGAGGCACGGGAGTGTAGTTAGTGGATTCAGATTCGTCTACAGTACCGTTTTGCCTTGTCCCCAGCAACGGAACCAAAAAGTTGACCGGCCTAAATCGTGCGTCCAAAAATGGAGGCGGATTTGAAGTAGTCGGACTTTTACATTTATAACCAGAAACCTTCTAGGCCCCCACAACTTTGCTTATGGGGTCGAAGTAGATAGACGGGGTCGAACACAGGGACAAGGGTGGTAGTTTTGAGAACTCAGAATCGACATGCTACACTCTGGCAAAGAGGTAAAGAGATAGTAAAAATTCCCCAAAGGGAACAACTGGATAAGATCATCAAAGCAAAAGAAAACTATCTCCAACTGGAGCTACAAGAAAGATTAAGGTTTTAGGCAATTATCAGTTTTTATGGGTTTTCATGCAACAGAAACAGAGAGATAAAGCTAAAGCTAAAGCAAGGTACCAAGGAGGAATCTTCGGTAAAACAAGCAGCAGCAGAAACAATCCTGTACCCCTCCTCTCGAAGCGGGTACCTCCAACAAGACATCAACACCACTCTCGAGGTTGTTGGACTTAAATTAGAGTGGAAAGGTTACTAAAGCAACTCCGATTCCGGGCACTCTCGTACTCTAGAATCAGACCAAACACTAGAGCCACAACACCTCTCTTGAGGCTGTTGCAACGGGAAAACACGATTCGGTAGCTAATCGAAACGCGATCCAAGCATGCAAGCTAGAGTTTAGATGTTAAACATAGCAATCATCCAACAAAGGTACCAGACATAAAGCAGCAGGTAATTAAGCTCTTATATTTCCATAAACAAATAAGGTTATGATTACATTGCATAAGTAAAAGAAATAAATGATTGGAATAGTAAAGATAGATGTTGCCTTCTTGATATAGAAGGACGATAGGCTACCGTTGACCCTCCAACCCGATACTGGGTAGGAACCTAGCCCGATACAACTGTGTCGGGCGGCACACCCTCTCAGGGGACACGCCGTGATGGGCGGATTGCATCGTGTGAGGATCCTAGCCCGATATGATCATGTCGGGTGACACGCCATGACGCGGGATGCGTATCGTGTCGGGATAGAGCGATGCTCCTAGTATCAGTCACTTATGTCGGGGATCCTTGTCGGTCGATATCGGCATGCAGTGTTGCCCGAAGCGACCCTAAGTGAACCATTCCCTCCCTCTCGGGATGGGGAAATGCTCACCTAGAATCGCCTGACACGAACACTGAGGCATGATACACTAGCTCTTCGCATCTTTCCTGAGGTGACTTGCACAGGGTTCCGACCTGTCTTTTCGGCTTCCTGTAGTTGCAATTTATAGGCAGCGGTTGGGGAAAGTTATGGTGCCCAGGGTGCCACGTGTCCTCCTTATCATCGCGGAATTTGTGGACGGCCGATATCAGTATCACCCGACACAAGGATGTCGGCTGTTGGGCATTGCGGTGAGTGGCACCTGTCGGTGGGTGGCCGGTATCGCACAACACATTTGAGTTGTCGTGGCGAGCTCGGCTCCCTATCGGGTAAAGAGGCGTGTCGTCCGACGGTTCCTTCTTGTGCGACATCCTCACGTCACGCGTCGATGTACCGTGCTACCCTGTCGGGCAGTGAGCATATCGGCCGGCTGGATGGCCGATGTAGGTGGAGCATGTTTGTGGGCCGGAACGGCGTTATTGATGATAAATGAGTCCAAAATGGAGGAAAACTCTGCAAAATATGGAAATATTGAGTTAAGAGCGTAGTGTAGCCGGTTATTGTAAAAACATATATAAAAAGAGACGAAAACAGTTTGAAAGGGCAGTTTTGATAACAAAATAAAGGTCAAAAACATCACAAAAATTGGTGTTATTACCTACCTACAACAACCCATAAGGTTTCTATAGGTTCTTCTCTAACCTCATCCATGAAGGATCTATCTTTCACTCAAACATGCACGACCCTTCCCAGGGTTGGGTTGCCATAGGTACTTGATCATCCAACCTCTCATGGCTCATATGGCATCCAAGGCATGTATATCCAAACACCTGGTCTACCATGACATCTGACTCATCATATCATCTCTCTCTCTCTAACCTCTACTTAGGGTTAGGGTTAACATCATCCTCAGTGGATGTGCTAGGTCTCTACCTTTAATGGAGGTCTCTACCTCCAAGACTAACTCTCTCTACTCATCCTCCTACCAAGGAGGTCTATCCTCTGGTCTCTCCCGAGGGCCATGACAACTCGTGTCATACGACCTAATCATGTATCTATTCTTGCACTTAATCTATTAATCTTATGTCCATGACATCTTATTTACATGATTTTCATTAATTTGGTGGAGGATTCCTCAGACCTTATTAACCTTACCCATACCTCAAGAGGGTGAGGAGAAAAGAGGAAACCCTAATCCTTAAGGTCCTTAACAAAATTTGAGTTGAGAAGGGATGAATAAGATGAGATAGTCCTAAAGGTATCTTATTTCAAGTCATATCCTAAGACATCGGCCAGGCAGTCACACAATCTGGGAGTCCTCGTATTCTGACTAACAGTGTGGAGGAAAATATTGCCAACCCCCGAAAGTCATCCTTTTCTAGACACCTCAATCTTTTAGATACTCCTCTAATAACTCCCTTGGTTCTATGGAATTTATAAAATTTAATAATTATTAATAATTAGATGAGGAACCTATACTCTGATACCAATTGTAACAACCCCGCCTCTCGGTAACCCCCAATTAAGGGAGACCCGAAGGTCAGAGCCGTTATTCAATTAACTGGATCAAAGGTTCAACAAATAATCAATTATAATTATGAAATTCTACTAACTAAACTGAAATTTGGTAGAAAAATAAAACTTTGCTTACCTTTTTAAAACTTTGGAAATCTATCTATCCACAGCTTGAATTATTTTATCTAATCCTCCTTGCACTTTATTTCTTAATTTCACGATGTGTCACTTTACTATTTGTGTTTTCAGGATTGTACCTAAAATGCCGACAAACAAAACGTCTGTCAGTATATCGAAATATACTGGTATGTGGGGACAACCAAAAGTTTGCACATATGGATAACAATCTAATTATCACAATCAAGTTAATTAACGAGCCAATTTACATTTTCCAGTATGACATTCTCCACCGCTTTTCCCCTAACCCTGACATACCCACCTTAGGGTTTCCTTTGCTAATGACTTAAGGCCACCTTCTCAATCCCAAGCTTGGTGCCTAGGGTCACCACTCATGGTGCCCTCGAGTCATGCAATATCATAGGCCACCTTCTCATTCCCGAGCTTGGTGCCTGGGGTCATCACTCAAGGTGTCCATTGGTCTACCCATCTGGGCCTGACCTTTGGCATCATCCATCAGGGTGGCATGTAGGTGTGAGAATACATACTTCTATTATTAATGCAATAATCATAGTGACTTTATAGTTTACAAGTATGAACATCCAAACTGATAATTTGCATTCAATGCGGTTAACCATCTGAAACATCCTCGGGAAACTAAGGCGGTTATTCATAATTAACCACATACCTCTTAAGCAGACTTGAATGCGGAAATAACTCAATCAATCAGGAATCAAGCAAGCATACACACACAATTTGTTCCTAAAAAAAGGCATCCAATTTCTCTATCATTAATCATGTCATCTTGATCCATTACTCCTAGTTGTTTCTTAGGTTATTTTCCCTTTTTAGGGTTTTAACCACAATTAGGGTTTCACTTCCTCTTTACCACTTTTACTTTATTTTTATCAAAATATCCATCAAATCCTAATTATCTCAGTTTATTTTTTATTCAGATCTTAAGATCAGATTTGGATCACAAAAACCCTAATTTTCGGATTATTATATTCTGTCTTCCCTTTTTCCCTCACTTAGGGTTTCTAAGGGTTTTAATCAACATATTAGGTTTAAAAACCACAAACCTTGCAATTCTATCATCAAAATAGGTTAAAAACCATCTTCAACATTAGTGATGTAAACCATGCTCGAATTAATCTATTTGCAAGATTAAAACCATCTTTGGTTAACAGTTAGGGTTTTCTAATTACAAATTAACACTTTTCCCATCAAAATATGCACTTTTACAAAAAATATATAGATTTAGATATCCAAACCATTTTTAATCCATTCCTTGTATTTTTCTGATCATTTTTCATGTATTAACTTTTCCCATCTGAGTTTCCTATCTCCAAATATCATTTTTTAGAGGAAAAACCCTTTTTTTATTGGTTCACTTGCTATTTTTAGAAAAACAAGAGGCGTCGGATCTGTGGTCCGCTGGTCCACTCAGGATCCAATGACTCACGATGCACATCCCTATTTGTGATCTGAAATAAACCGAAGTACAAGAATGCCCTTACCCGCAAAGAAGATACATAGGGGTTGTTCGGTAAATAACCACAGTGTTACAACCCCAATTTTGGGTTCATTTGCTGAGAAATATAATTTCTCATATGAAAGATAAATTAACAAATAATGAATGGATGCATGATTTTCGTTTAAAATAGCCTTTTTGATTTATTGGCGGGCTTTGTTGGCTATTGGGCCCAATAACAAGGATATTCAATTAATTAATGAATAACTGATAATTGGAGAAAAGAAATATGTGGAAACCTCTAGAAGGCAAATCCAAGGATGGATTTCGTGCCACATGGGTTCCTTGGTTCCAAGGAGTCCAAAGTTGCAAAGAAAAGGCAATAAGAAAGAAAATATCGATTAAGTATTTCCTTGTTAATAAAGAAATTGAAAACATTGGTGAAATGTGGAAAATATGTGAAAAGAGGAATAGATGGGTAATCCTTAGAGGAATTTCGTGTCCCAAGGATTCCTAATAATAAAAGGAACACTAATGAGGAAAATAAAAGAGAAATAAAGAGAAATCCACAAAAGGAAATATTTTAATAAGAAATAAAACAAGATAATGAGAATAATGCATTTTGATGCATTTAAGGATAATGAATATTCCTTTAATAAGGAATTTCGAATTCTTAAAGTTTATTGGGTGCCAAGGAACCCCAATAAGAGAGAAGAAAGAGAAAATACATAATTACAAAATAAAGAGATAATGGGAATACATAATTAATGGATTATGTAAATTTGCTAAAAAGAAAATAATTGTCATTAAAAGAAAATAGGATTTCGTTCCTATGGATTAAAAAGGAGAGGAAAGAGGAATTTCACACTCCTAATACCCATATAATAGGGAATATTCAAGGAAAGACAGAGAGAGAGAGAGCTTATTTTCTTATGAAGAATTATATTCCTATTAGGAAAGAGCTTTACTAAATCATGGGTGAGCACCATGGGGCGTGGATACTCTCCCCTATAAGAGGGGTAGAGCCCTGGGCCGAAGCCAGGAGAGAGATCCCACATATCCCTTCTTCTTCTTCTTCTTCTTCTTCTTCTTGGGTAAAACCCTAATCCACGAGTAGCGTTTTTCCTGGAGCAACAGAGATCCGTGGAGTCACCTGAGTGGATGAGCGAAGTGATACAAACCCAAGGAGGGCTCTTCCGTCGTCCCCATGACCATAAACGCCGTGCTGAGCCAGCAGAAGGCCGGAGCCATGGATGCAGGTCGCTCATCTACCCTGCCCAAACCGAACGCCTAGAGTGCAAGCTGGGAGGCACCCAGATGTTGCGGAGGCCGTCGGAGCAAGGGCGGAGGGTGGCGACGTGTTTCGGACCATAGAGAGGGAGGAGGACAGACCTCGACGCACTGCAGGTGCGGCTGCGACTAGGGGAGAACCCCATGCTCTTTCGAACATGTTGACCATGCTTCACAGCATGGTTGGCTGCGATAGGGTTCGGCGGAAGCAAGGAGGAGAGCCCAGCATGGTGTGAGCCTCGAGGAAGAGGGAGGAAGGCCGCGAAGGCTGCAGGACAGCAGGCTAGGGCGGCGGCCTGGTCCTCGCGAGGTAGAAGAAACCTAAAAGCTCCTTTGGACGGTTATACCCCTCCCGGGTATAAAGAAGCCATGACTTACGCGGGGGCAAAAGTGGAATTTCAAAATGATTTCCAAATCCAACGTATTGCATGGGGGAGGCGACGTGTCAGCTCCTCATTGGCCCAAAATAGGTAATTTTGCTAAATCCGTATCTCAATAACCGTGGCTCGGATAGACACGCTTTATACCTGAAACTTGCTCAGAAAATCGAGAGGAATCTAAATAAAATATAATTGGAGCCTGATTCCTTATGCAATTCGAAAAGTATATAGAGATACTATCTTTAATAGTTTAATCAATGAAAAACCCTAACCTTTGATGATTAATGAGTTAGAAAGGGTTAAATGAGTATATAAAGTTGATATTATCCTGTTAATGATAAAAAGGATCATTAAGATTGGAAAAGGATGAATTTGCATGTAATTAGTTTAATTTCAAGTTTAATGTGCATGGATAATACTTTAATGAGCCATGAAACCCTAATGTTGGTAAATTTGACTCTTAATGGCTTTAATTGACTAATTTCATGATTAAGGTTGGAATATGCTATTTTGAGTATTAAAGTCCCTAAATTGTGGATAAATAACCTTAATATAGAAATTAGGGTTTTCGATTAAATCAAGGAAGAAGTAATAATAAATAGAGTTCATATGGGAATTAGACCATCATGAATTATGAGTTGTTAATCCGAAAGAAACTAAAGGTGATAATTGAGTCTAATGACCTTGAAATAACTTAAAAGGATAAAGAAGGTAGTTTTGGTATAAAAGAGAAATGATCGACTTTAATTGGGCTTATGATGTTGAAATTAGGGTTTATGAACTAAGAGAGATGGAGGCGAAAACCCTAATAAAACACTAATTATTGTTAAAACCCTAAAAAGGGGTAAATAACCTAGGCAACAACTAGGATGAATGGATCAAGATGATGAATTTAATGATAAAGAAATTGGATGCCTTTTTCAGGAATAATTATGTGTGCGCTTGCTTGAATCTTGGTTGATTGGTTATTTCTGCATTCAAATCTACTTTTTTTTTAGATTAAGCCAGAGGATTGTCTATTCATCCCACTCCTCTCTTTGTGGGCTAAAACCAATCAAAAAGGTACAACTCCTACTTACTAAGCAGGTAAACATCACTCAAGAAAACAGACCAAAAGCAGAAAACATCCAAACAGGGACCACCAACATGGAGACTAGCAAAGACTAGACACTTTCCCATCTAAAGAAGAGGTAAGGTGTGCTGTTTCTCTCTAAGATATTTATCCCTATGATACGCATAGGAAGAGATGATTGATCAGTGTTGATGTAGGTATGCTCGAAAAAAGCTCCCCAAAGTCCAAGCTCCCGAGGAATAGAATTTATGATCTTCGGGACCAAGGAACCAGAAATGGCTTCAGAATTAAGTAACTCACGTATCTTTTTGATGATATGGGTAATTTGCCAAGGACCATGGTCATCGTGCCAAAGGATCTTCATCACGTGGGGGTCATCTATTTCAATAGCAGAAATTGTCAGGTTCTTATCATCAGCTATTTTGAGAGCAACCATGACTCCACAGATGTAAGCCGAGATATAATCATTAACATTCAGCCAGGTTCTGAACGCGAGAAGAATGTTACAATGTCTATCTCTAATAACACCTGCAATCCATCTTCTAGATCTATTGTCTTCGGTGATGTGCTTGCCGGTGGTGAGATTCATCTTTAGATTGTTGATGTCGGGCAGGTTCCATTTAGCACAGTGGATAAAATCAGGACGATTTCAGGGTTTTCTGCATTCAAATCTGCTTAACAGGTATGTGGTTAATTATGAATAACCACTTTAGTTTCCCGAGAGATTCCCGGATGTTTAATCGCATTGAATGCAACTAAACTGTTTGGATGTTCATATTGCAATTATAAAGTGACTATGACTATCACCATTTAATATAAATGTGTAAATCCTGCACCTACATGCTACCATGATGGAAGATGCCATAAAGGTCAGGCCCAGGAGGGTAGACCAATGGGCACCATGAGAGGTGACCCTAAACACCAAGCTCGGGAATGAGAAGTGATTGATGAGGCAAGACTAAGGAGCACCATGAGAGGTGACTCCCTGGCACCAAGCTCGGGATTGAGAAGGTGGCCTTAAGTCAAATCCAGGGTTAGGGCAAAAGCGGTGGGGATTGTAAAATGGAAAATGTAAATTGACTTGTTAATTACCTTCATTGCAATACTTAAATTGTTAGACCTAATTGTGAAATTTTTGGTTGCCTCCACATACCAGCAATTGCTGATCGATGTTTTGTTTGTCGGCATTTTAGGTAACATCCTGAAAATCACAAACAGAAAAGTGGCACATCGTGAAAATAAGAAATAAAGTGTAAGGAGGATTAGATAGAGTACTTCAAGCTGTGGATAGTTAGATTTCCCAATTTTATAAAGGTAAGTAAAAGTTTTAATTTTTGTACCCAATTCCAGTTTAGTTAGTAGAATTTTATAATTATTGTTGATTATATGCTGAACCTTTGATCCTGTAATTTGATTAACGATTCCGACCTTCGGGTCTCCCTTAATTGGGGGTTACCGGGAGGCGGGGTCGTTACAATTGGTATCAGAGCGTAGGTTCTCCATCTAATCATCAATAATTATTAAATTTCACAAATTCCATAGAACCAAGGGAGTTATTAGAGGAGTGCCCGAAAGACTGAGGTGTCTAGAAAAGGATCACTTCCGTAGGCTGGAAAGATTTTCCTCCGCACCGCTAGTCGGAATACGAGGACTCCCGGATCCGTGTGACTGCTTGGCTAAATTCTTTGGGTATGAATCGAAATAAGATACCTTTAGGAGTCTCTCATCTTGTTCATCCCTTCTTAACTCAAAATCTATTATGGACCTTAAGGATTAGGGTTTTCTCTCTTTTCCTCACCCTCTTGAGGTATGGGTAAGATTGATAAGGATTAAGGAATCCTCCATCAAATTAATAAAAATCATGTAAATAAGATGTCATAGACATAAGCTTAATAGAGTAAGCGTAAAGGAATAGATACATGCTTAGGTCGTATGACACGAGTTGTCATTGCCCTCAGGAGAGACTTGAGGATAGACCTCCTTGGTAGGAGGATGAGTATAGAGAGTTAGTCTTGGAGGTAGAGACCTCCATACAAAGTAGATACATGGCACATACTTTGAGGGTGATGTTAACCCTAACCCTAAGTGAAGGTTAGAGATAGAGATGACATGATGAGTTAGACCGAGTGTTTGGTTGGACATGCCTTGGGATCGTCATACGGGCCATGAGAGGTTGGATAACCTAGTACCTTTGGCGACCCAACCCTGGAAAGGGTCGTGCATGTTTGATCAAAGGGTAACTCCTTCATGGATGAGGGTAGAGAAGAACCTATAGGGCCGTTGCAAGTAGGATATAACTTGTACCCAAAGTGTGTCAGTAGTGTTGACTTTAAACGAAACCTTAGTCAAGGGATCATGATGAATGGCTTATGAGATAAGCATAAAGGATTATGGATAACCTTGAGTAAACATAAGTTCGAGTATATGCTCCATTCAAGTAAGAGCTTGATCCTTCATAAAGACGGGACCTCTTATAGAGAGGTTGGTTGTAGGATTAGCTCTAGAAAGAGGGAGCAGACCTCGGCCAAGAAAGTTGGAAGCCTAAGACTCCGAGACATAAGGAATAGTGGAGAGTTAAGGATGATGCGACCTACGTGGATGATAGTGGTTGCCTTATGCTTGACTCCTGGAGGCTGATGATATCTTGGTTGCCTTTAGAGGAACCAAACCCTAGAGAGAGAACGAAACTTCTAGTACCCATGGTATAAGTAGTTACCTGCTGGATGAGATAAAGAGTGCTTTAGACCCTAAGGAGGTTTCAGTAACCAGTTGTGAGGCTTTAACCTAGTTGGTTGCCCTGGAAGAGGACTCAACTCCGAAGCGTTGCTCGAGTAGAAAGATCATGGAGGTACATGACATACCTTGGGCATGCTTGATTCGTGGTTAAGAGGTTGAGCATGTAACCCAAAGGAGAACCTAGGGTTCCTTGGCCTAAGAGGGGAAGTAGTGTATCTGATGCTCATGATAAGATTTGAGTCTCTATAGTTTCAAGCATGATCCTCCTCATGTGTAGAGGTAAAGGAAATCCCTTAATAAGGGTATGTTTGATGAACTCCTCACAGTTAAGTTGATCTAATGTTGAGGAAAGAGGACAAGTATGACCTAGCATAGTTAATAGGTGGTCTTCTTGTGCCTTAGTAGTTGCTAGGTTAGGCATGCTCATGAGAATGTAAACCCTAAGGATGCTTGTGACCTTTGTTATCAAGGTGTAGTTTCCTCCCATCCCGGGAGAGCGACCCTTTGGTAGGGAGTTTACCAGTTTGGTTGGTGTTGAGGAAACCTAAGGAGGTTTCATAGGATCTTGAGAAGCTAGGTGAAGAGTACATGGAATGAGAATGAACCTATAGACCCATAGTTAACCATCTCTAAGTGCATATAGATGTGTTACCATGAAGGTAACCGGTATGGGGTCTGACCAAGGTAGGCAGGTCGCCATGATCCCTGAGAAAGGATGAAAGTTAGTCATGAATGCAGGGAGAGATGATGAAGGATTGGGTAAGGTTCTAAGTTGAACATGTACTATGTTAGAATCCTATGTTTATCCAAGGGTCAGGTAGGGATAAGACCGATGGAAGAAGGAGTTGCCTAATTCCCTAGTTGCACATGACCATAGGGTCGGGAGGTAACAACTATCATTGTCTGAGGGCCATGGGTTAGGAGATTGATCACCTTCATGAACTCATGGGACCCAAAGGGAAGATGAGTAGGGCACTCTCTGGATGCATAAGGGAAGAGGGATAACCCCAAAAGTGCTGGCACCCTATAGACCTAGACGAGATGACCTAGGATTATGCTTGGACCAAGTAAGTCTGAGACCAGTTTTCCATGGAAGTAATCTTTGATAACGAGTTGAAGGTGATGTTAAGACATAGGTGGAACGTTTCAACCTAGATTTAAAGGTGTACTGGTAAGGTGGGATGTACCATCTCTACTCTTGGAATAGGAAGAACTCTGTATTTGGACTGCAGCCAAATACTTATTTCCTTTTGTTATGGGAGTGACAGATAGGACAATACGCATGCCTTACACCAAGGATAAAAGATGTTGCGAGTTGGAACGTTGCTACAAAGTATGAGGATAGAGATGATAACATACCTTTGTGGAGATAATAATACATGGATGGTTTACAAACACTAAGAGTATTAAGGAGATCGTCATGTGAGGATGTTTTATCTTGAACTATGTGGAATTTGCAAGTTAACCAAGGTCAAGTTCGATCACAGTGAGGATGAGATCAGAGCTTTTTGATGAAGATAGACTTAGAGTTTGAGATGAGATGATAAGTATAATACATGGAGGTGTATGTTACCTAAGACTTAAGGATGAGAGGTGGTAATGAATGCTCTAGTTGAGATCTAGCTGCCTAATTAGAGGCTAGAAGAAGTTGAGGTTGTTTGGCTAACCCTAAGTTTGAGAAGAAGATGTGTTTTTGCTAACACTCGGATGTAATAAGATATGTTGAACAAATTAATGGTCATTTGGTTAGCCAGTTTAGTCCTTGAGGTAGTGAAAGGATAGCACCTCAGATATTCTTCTTTGGATAGGGAGGTAATAAAACCCTGATGAAAGTAGTTTAGGGTTTCTGAGGTATCAATCTCGAGGAATCATGACATACAGAAGATCATGGTTTTAAGATCATGATACACCTTGATACTACAAAATAGTAAGTGATGGTAGCTTTCTGCAAGGTTGCATGTAGCATGTGGCCATGCAAGCCAGGAGGTTAAGGACGAACACCATTAACCCAGTGCATGGATATAAAGTATAAAGAGTTCCCGAGAAGGAATGGGAGTTCATCATTATGGATGTTGTGAGTCTCCCCTTGGTCAAGGAAGGTCAAGATGCAATATGGGTTATGGTAGATCGCCTTACCTAGATGACATGAGAAAGGAAGAGTTCTGTCAAAGGACAGATCTAGTTGAACTACATATGAAGAGAGATGGTTCAACTACATCATGATGTGAGTTCAAAAGTTCTTGGGTATGACCAAGGTTCACTTCCATGAAGTGGAAGTAGATACATGACAAGATTGATGATAGTATAGTTTATCACCCCTAACTAATGGTTAGTATGATCCAGACTAGAAGGTCTGATGAGAGCAAGTGTGTTTGTTTAGGGTGATACCAAGAGACAGTTCTAAAGATGTGATGTTAACCACCATAGCCTTTATCGGGATGCAAGAAGTCTTATAAGGAGGTTGTGTCGGTCACCACTTCATTATGATGATGTTGGTGAAGGAGGCCTCGCGAAGGTCAGAAGAGAACCACAGGTGTGTGCAGATGAAGTCGCTTTGATCATGCAATGGCTGAGAGAGAGACCAATGGTGGCATGAGTCACGAGCTGATGCAAAGCAGACTGACATGCAGTTCACTATGGAGGAATATAGTGTGAAAATCTGACCCCTCTAAGCTACAACTGAGAGAGCTGAATCCCCGATATATGGGTCCATTTGAGATGGATTGGTGGAGATGGTTGTGTTTAACCTTGCCCCTCAGGATAACATGATGTGTAATGTGAGTCCGATCTAGAGCACTATGTGAGGTACCCAAGCCATGTGTTGAGCCCTGAACCTATTCAGCTTTTGAGAGGCTGAAATGTCCTGAGTCGTCTATAAGGGTACGATATACCAAGGTAAGAAAGAACTCAGATGGAAGAATATGAGATGATGAAGGTTCTTGGAAAACACCATGGATAGGGTAAAGCCACAGGGTAGCCCTGATGGACATAAGAATGGATTATCCTGTTTGTTTGCATGCTTGATGGAATTTTGAGGGCAAAATTCTCATAAGAGGGGAAGGATGTTACAACCCCAATTTTGGGTTCATTTTCTGAGAAATATAATTTCTCATATGAAAGATAAATTAACAAATAATGAATGGATGCATGATTTTCATTTAAAATAGCCTTGTTGATTTATTTGCGGGCTTTGTTGGCTATTGGGCCCAATAACAAGGATATTCAATTAATTAATGAATAACTGATAATTGGAGAAAAGAAATATGTGGAAACCTCTAGAAGGCAAATCCAAGGATGGATTTCGTGCCACATGGGATCCTTGGATTCCAAGGAGTCCAAAGTTGCAAAGAAAAGACAATAAGAAAGAAAATATCGATTAAGTATTTCCTTGTTAATAAAGAAATTGAAAACATTGGTGAAATGTGGAAAATATGTGAAAAGAGGAATAAATGGGTAATCCTTAGAGGAATTTCGTGTCCCAAGGATTATTAATAATAAAAGGAACACTATTGAGGAAAATAAGAGAGAAATAAAGAGAAATCCACAAAAAGAAATATTTTAATAAGAAATAAAACAAGATAATGAGAATAATGCATTTTGATGCATTTAAGGATAATGAATATTCCTTTAATAAGGAATTTCGAATTCTTAAAGTTTCTTGGGTGCCAAGGAGCCCCAATAAGGGAGAAGAAAGAGAAAATACATAATTACAAAATAAAGAGATAATGGGAATATATAATTAATGGATTATGTAAATTTGCTAAAAAGAAAATAATTGTCATTAAAAGAAAATAGGATTTAGTTCCTATGGGTTAAAAAGGAGAGGAAAGAGGAATTTCACACTCCTAATACCCAGATAATAGGGAATATTCAAGGAAAGATAGAGAGAGAGAGCTTATTTTCTTATGAAGAATTATATTCCTATTAGGAAAGAGCTTTACTAAATCATGGGTGAGAACCATGGGGTGTGGATACTCTCCCCTATAAGAGGGGTAGAGCTCTGGGCCAAAGCCAGGAGAGAGATCCCACATATACCTTCTTCTTCTTCTTCTTCTTCTTGGGTAAAACCCTAATCCACGAGTAGCATTTTTCCTGGAGCAACAGAGATCCGTGGAGTCACCTGAGTGGATGAGCGAAGTGATACGAACCCAAGGAGGGCTCTTCCATCGTCCCCATGACCATAAACGCCGTGCTGAGCCAGCAGAAGGCCGGAGCCATGGCTTCAGGTCGCACATCTACCCTGCCCAAACCGAACGCCTAGATTGCAAGCTGGGAGGCGCCCAAATGTTGCGGAGGCCGTCGGAGCAAGGGCGGAGGGTGGCGACGTGTTTCGGACCTTAGAGAGGGAGGAGGACAGACCTCGACGCACTGCAGGTGCGACTGCGACTAGGGGAGAACACCATGCTCTTTCGGACATATTGACCATGCTTCACAGCATGGTTGGCTGCGATAGGGTGGGGCGGAAGCAGGGAGGAGAGCCCAGCATGGTGTGAGCCTCGAGGAAGAGGGAGGAAGGTCGCGAAGGTTGCAGGACAGCAGGCTAGGGCGGCGGCCTGGTCCTCGCGAGGTAGAAGAAACCTAAAAGCTCCTTTGGACGGTTATACCCCTCCTGGGTATAAAGAAGCCATGACTTACACGGGGGCAAAAGTGGAATTTCGAAATGATTTCCAAATCCAACGTATTGCATGGGGGAGGCGACGTGTCAGCTCCTCATTGGCCCACAATAGGTAATTTTGCTAAATCTGTATCTCAATAACCGTGGCTCGGATAGACGCACTTTATACATGAAACTTGCTCAGAAAATCGAGAGGAATCTAAATAAAATATAATTGGAGCCTGGTTCTTTATGCAATTCGAAAAGTATATATAGATACTATCTTTAATAGTTTAATCAATGAAAAACCCTAACCTTTGATGATTAATGAGTTAGAAAGGGTTATATGAGTATATAAAGTTGATATTATCCTGTTAATGATAAAAAGGATCATTAAGATTGGAAAAGGATGAATTTGCATGTAATTAGTTTAATTTCAAGTTTAATGTGCATGGATAATACTTTAATGAGCCATGAAACCCTAATGTTGGTAAATTCGACTCTTAATGGCTTTAATTGACTAATTTCATGATTAAGGTTGGAATATGCTATTTTGAGTATTAAAGTCCCTAAATTGTGGATAAATAACCTTAATATAGAAATTAGGGTTTTCGATTAAATCAAGGAAGAAGTAATAATAAATAGAGTTCATATGGGAATTAGACCATCATGAATTATGAGTTGTTAATCCGAAAGAAACTAAATGTGATAATTGAGTCTAATGACCTTGAAATAACTTAAAAGGATAAAGAAGGTAGTTTTGGTATAAAAGAGAAATGATCGACTTTAATTGGGCTTATGATGTTGAAATTAGGGTTTATGAACTAAGAGAGATGGAGGAGAAAACCCTAATAAAACACTAATTATGGTTAAAACCCTAAAAAGGGGTAAATAACCTAGGCAACAACTAGGATGAATGGATCAAGATGATGAATTTAATGATAAAGAAATTGGATGCCTTTTTCAGGAATAATTGTGTGTGCGCTTGCTTGAATCTTGGTTGATTGGTTATTTCTGCATTCAAATCTGCTTAAAATGTATGTGGTTAATTATGAATAACCGCTTTAGTTTCCCGAGATATTCCCGGATGTTTAATCGCATTGAATGCAACTAAACTGTTTGGATGTTCATATTGCAATTATAAAGTGACTATGACTATCACCATTTAATATAAATGTGTAAATCCTGCACCTACATGCTACCCTGATGGAAGATGCCATAAAGGTCAGGCCCAGGAGGGTAGACCAATGGGCACCATGAGAGGTGACCCTAAACACCAAGCTCGGGAATGAGAAGGTGATTGATGAGGCAAGACTAAGGAGCACCATGAGAGGTGACTCCCAGGCACCAAGCTCGGGATTGAGAAGGTGGCCTTAAGTCAAATCCAGGGTTAGGGCAAAAGCGGTGGGGATTGTCACATGGAAAATGTAAATTGACTTGTTAATTACCTTGATTGCAATACTTACATTGTTAGACCTAATTGTGAAATTTTTGGTTGCCTCCACATACCAGCAATTGCTGATCGATGTTTTGTTTGTCGGCGTTTTAGGTAACATCCTAAAAATCACAAACAGAAAAGTGGCACATCGTGAAAATAAGAAATAAAATGCAAGGAGGATTAGATAGAGTACTTCAAGTTGTGGATAGTTAGATTTCCCAGTTTTATAAAGGTAAGTAAAAGTTTTAATTTTTGTACCCAATTCCAGTTTAGTTAGTAGAATTTTATAATTATTGTTGATTATATGTTGAACCTTTGATCCTGTAAATTGATTAACGATTCCGACCTTCGGGTCTCCCTTAATTGGGGGTTACCGGGAGGCGGGGCCGTTACACACGGGGTCTTTTTCTACGTCGCGTCGCGTCCGAGCACAACAACTTCTTCGGTCAACCCGAGAGTTGACTTCATGCTCTCGTCCATCTACGATCACGCCAATGGGTCAGTGAGCTTCTGACCCCTCCACTGAACTCGACCATGGTTCCAATTTCTCTGCTTCATGCTAAAGTTGCTCGCACGGCGGAGCTCTTCTCCGGTGAGGCCTACTGCTTATACGAGGGGGAGAACAGAGCCAATCGTCGAATTGAAGGTGTCAAATTGAACGTCGTTACACCCCGATCTCAAGGGAAGAAGAAGAGGGATGGCTCGCGATGCCCTGGTCTATCCCTATATATAGGGTCGGCTACAGGTGTCACTCGAGTTGGGAAATCCCTCCATCGGTGACCAAACCCTGACAAATAGGGTTGGTTCTCATCAGAAACATCTCTCGAAGACAACAGGCTCCTTCTCGAAATCAAAGGAGCTTTCCTTTATGAGAAAGTATCCAGACTTAGGATCTCGCCAAGCCTGCTCTGTGCCAGACTCCCCGTGCCACTAGGATTTAACCCCAGTCATTGGATCAACGATCCAATGGTCACCATTAATCTGAAAATTGGGATTATATTTCCAATCTAACCGTGACATGTGATTATTATGCAATTAAGGTCCACACTTTAGTATAGTTTCTAAATTGCATATCTTGAAATCTGTGCATCATTTTGCAACCAAATTTTGAGGGAAACTTCCTCTTGGATTTATCTACTCTCATACTAAAATTGAGTCCCAAATTCTAAAGGGAAACAACTTTTTCTTCAAAAGTTCATTATTCTTTAGTAAGACTTATTTAATTGATATTTCCTCTTTCTTATTTTCTTATTTCTCATTATTTCTATTCCTTGTAATCCAAGAAAGAAAGTGGGGTTCGAATTATTACTCATCATAACCAAACCCTCACTTCTCTCTTTATTTCTTGCATTATCTTGTTTATTTCTTATTAAAATATCTCTTTTGAGGATTCCTCTTTATTTCTCTTTTATTTTCCTCATTGCTATACCTTTTAATGTTAGGAATTCTTGGGATACGAAAATCCACCAAGGTTAACTCAATTATACCTCTTTTCACATATTTTCCACATTTTATCATTATTGTCAATTTCTTTCTTAACAAGGAAATACTTAATTAATCTTTTCTTTTCTTATTGCCTTTTCTTTGCAACTTTGGACTCCTTGGTACCCAAGGAACCCAAGAGGCACGAAATTCATCCTTGGATTACATTCCTTTGCCTTCTAGAGGTTTATACCTCATTCTTTTCTCAAAAACTCAATTATTCATTTACTAATTGAATTTCCTTGTTATTGGGCCGAATAGCCAATAAAGCCCAAAAAAACAATCATCAAGTATATTGTAAATGAAATCCATTTATTCAAAATAGATTATATCATTATTCGTTCAAATATATTTCATATGAGAAATTACAATCCTCACCAAATGAACCCAAAATTGGGGTTGTAACAACGTCACCATCATCTCCATCCTTATTGTAGGCATTCTCTTCTATAGAATGATAATGATTGCTAGGCTAATTTCTACAAGCCACCATATAGGATTACATATTCCAATGTCGTTCACTTAGAATCTAATGCATGTATTCATATATTTTACTTTATTCATTGCATAAATTCTTGAAATGTTATATTAATGTATTATTAAGGCATCATGTTTTTTCGTAACAACATACATTTAGATACAATCATCATGAAGATGGAAAATTATTTAGTACAAGTCTTAGTGGGAGACTATACTATGTTGCTATCATGTATAAAAACCCATCTCATGTTTGAATATGACATATATAATTCCTTCAACAACTTTAAATTTAAGCTTATAATTACATTATCAGTTTTGTTTTATTTTCTTGTGATGTTGAAAGTATGAATATGCAAAATACACAAGGACACACTTTTAGAGATCATTGTTTATTCTAGCTTAAAGCATACGTGTCTCGGTACTTAGTCTTCACCATAAGACCTATATATCTATAATTTTATGCTTAGAATGACTTGTTTAGTGTCATAAGAACGCTCACAGAGAGATAGAAAATTGGAATAGTTGGCCCATGATTTTTTATCCCATCTAGAAATTCTTCTTAGTCTTTATAATTTTCTTGTACTCTATGTTTCCTTAACTGGAGAATATTATAACTCTAACATTTGAATGCCTCTCACTTCTGAATATTACTCCAAATGTGATCCATACACAGAAGAGCACTAAACATAGTTTTGATTTTCTATATATATCCATGTAAACAAATGTCAATATGAGTTAAAATTAAGCCTTGTGAGGTATTCAAAAAGCAATATTTGGGATTTTCTCACCTTATCAAACTACTTTACCACATGTCTGTACAAATGTGAGTACTTTCTTTTGTGTGTGCTTTTTGGTGTGTGCGTAATGTATATATTCTAAACTCTATATCTCATTTTTTATTTATTAATTGTTCAAAAGTAAGATTTATTGATAATTATCAAAGTATTTACCAAATACCAAATAAAAAATTATTGGTTAAATAATACATAATTATTGTTACTCAAAGCTTATTTTTTATGTTTTTTAACATGATTGATGAATCATAGGAAAATCATGCACTCCTTATATACTATCAATTAGTTTGCTCACAATATTTATAAGCATGCACACTCACACAGACACATACACACATACACACAAAGATATATACATACATATATATATGTGTGTGTGTGTCTCTCTCTTTATAATTATATATATATACATATACATATATATATATATATCACATATGGAGTATGTTGATAAAATGCAACCATATGGATTGATTCAACACTGTATAGATTATATGTATTAAAAAAACCATAACAATATCTCATATATAACATTGTAATTTTACAATCACTATAAATGAAGGTAGGAACATATAAACTACATGTAGTCAGGTATACAATTGTTTGAGCCATATATATATATATATATATATATATATATATATATATATATATATATATATATATATATATATATATATATATATATATATATATATATATATATATATATATATATATATATATATAGCAAATATATATATATAGCACATATGGAGTATGTTGATAAAATTCAACCATATAGATTGATTCAACACTGTATAGATTAGATGTATTCAAAAAACCATAACCATATCTCATATATAACATTGTAATTTTACAATCACTATAAATGAAGGTAGGTACATATAAACTACATGTACTCATGTATACAATTGTTTGAGCCATATATATATATATATATATATATATATATATATACATATATATATATATATATATATATACCCTATATGGGTATATCTTCGCTACTCGTGCGGGTAACTAAGATTCACTACCCGTGCATCAGTTTTGTATTGAGAAGGTATGCATTTGTAATGAGACAATCCAAATTTGTAATGAGACGACGAAATTGTAATACAAAGACTCATTTTGTATTACAACGCTGTTAAAGTAATAAATATATATTTATTACTGTAACAGCGCTGTAATACAAAACGAGTTTTTGTATTACAATTTCGGTTGTCTCATTACAAATTTGGTTGTCTCATTACATATATGTGTCATCCCATTACAAATTTGATGCATGAGTAGAGAAATCTTAGTTACCCGCACGGGTAGCGAAGATATACCCTATATATATATATATATATATATATATATATATATATATATCTGTGTGTGTGTGTGTGTCTTTGTGTGTGTATAAACATACATATCTATCTATATAGCAGTGTACTATTTTTGTGCTAATAAAAGTGTTCTATAAGTTTTGACATGAAACATTGATCATAATACATATTTTTATCTCTTATTTTGATATAATCATATCAAGAAAGTTATCACTTGAGACTCGACTATGAACTTACTAAGGAAACTAGAATAATAGTAGTTGATAATAGAGGACCACCCCAAAACATACAATATTTTTACGAGTAGAGGACCCACATATATACATGTAAATATATTTCTAGAAAAAAAAACTAAATATTTTAGAAATGCTTTTTTCCAATAAAACTAGATTTAATGTTTAAATTATTTTACATCAGGAAAGTGCTTGATATATTTGATATCTGTGAGGATGGTTTATAAAACTACTAAATATCATGAAATTAGTCACATTTACAATATGAACTATGCAACATGTAGTACTTTTGTAGTGTATCATTTCCTATATATTACACTTCCTCATTATAACTGTATTGTCAATACATAATTAATTGTGATCTCGAATGACAGTTGAAGTGTAATACTTACACTTAAGGATAATGTGAATGTTGTTAAGTAATATCTAAATATCCTAAATAAAGTGTTGTAACTCTGTCAAAAACCTCATTATTAGAATTAAGCAAGTGACTCTAGCCCATCACTAAGGGTTTGGAAAAATGTTGAAATATATTTTACAATCATACCATTGTATGTATACACCATCATGGTTCATAGGATAATGAGCAATTTTTTTAAATACTATCAACAAGTAAAATGAGAGTTAGACTTGTCTAATTTTATACAGACTTTTCTTTTACTCATTAATGAAATCAATGACAAAATGCATCATTTATCTCTACGAAAGCTATAAAATGAAATTCTCTGATATTCAACTAATAAAACTATCGAAGAAATATTGTTCTTGTGACTAAATTGATGAGTGGAGAAAGTTGAATAATAGCGTCATGGTCATGTCGTGATCCATAGTAGGTCAATTTTCAACAATATATAACAATAATAGTATATAACTCAAATATATCATAATATTCCTTATAAAAGAATTTGGTGTTATCATGATTGTATTTCACTAAACTACAATGTTTAAGTTTTATGAGTTGTGATCATATTTTAGAATTTTCATTCAATCATAAATTTAAAACTACTTTTGACGTATTTCAAAGTATGTCAAAGTATCACATGTCTAAATACTAATCATCGATTATTATCAATGTATATATTTTTTGTAAATGCATAATGTCTACTTTAACATACAATGGACTTCATATTGATATATGTATCCTAGGAGATAAACAATTTTATTCTAAACTATTTCTGAGTGAAAAGATAGATACATTAATTCGTCATATTCAATACTAACATATGAACATAGTGACTTTTTTTTACAATCCCTACAAACCTCATGTATTTGTGATTATTAGAATTGTAATATTGTTTCTTACGAGTATTATAAAAATTAAAGCTAACAAAACTGCTATTTGATGTCAGTACACATATTTACATACATATTGTAAGGACCCTAACCTCCATTTTGGGCTTACCCTATTTTCTTTGCCTAAACCTTGTGTTTAGATGTTTGCTAATCACCTAAGTTGTGATTAGGGCTTGTTTGTGCTTTGTTGAGAGGTTGAGGTGCAACATGCAAATTACCCAAGTTCTAGGGTTGGTGTGCAAGTTTGTCACCTTGAGAGATATTTTTCTCTCTCCTTGCATCCTCCAGAGTTGAGAGGATGGGTTGGGTGCCTTGCTTGGGTTGCTTTGAGCCTTGTTTGAGCTTGTTGAAGCTTAGACTTGTTGTTGGGATTTCTTGGGCCTAGTTTGAGCTTGGTGCTGCCTCCTTGCTTAGTGTTTCGGGAAGGGTGTGCCAGCCAAGAGGTGTGTCGAGCAGGGTGTGTCGGCCAAGAGGTGTGTCGAGTAGTGGTGTATCAGCCATGGCACCATGTTGGGCGACACACACCCTTCTTGACCTACCTTCATTTGTGTCACCCTTAGTGACACTTGGTGTTGTTTGCTAGCAAGGTGGCATAGCTTGGACAGGTGGTGGTTTGGACAAGCACATGTGGAGCACCCTCTAGTGGATGCCCACTTGACCCCCTTGTATATATATGACCCTTCTTGCTTGCTAGCAGCTCCTTTAGTTCCCTTAGTTACTCCCTTTCCTTTGGTGGATGAGATAGGAGAAGAGAAGAGGGAGTGGTGGCCTGTACAGTTGGGCTCTTGGCTAATACCCTCACCTTGGTGAAGCTTGGAGGGCGACATAGATGCATTCTTCTTCTTCCTCTAGCGGTAGCCGAAACCCTAGAGTGTCCCTTGCTCCTTTCCTTCTCTCATGGTGAGTATCCTTCTCTTTTTCCTTGGCACCTTCTCCTTCTTGCTTGGTTTTTGGCCATGGTGGTTATGAGTTGTTCTTCTCTTCTTGAGGTAGCCGAAGGTGGTGCCTTGGAGCTTGAAGCTTGGTGCTTGGAGCTTGAGGAGTGTGATTGTGGTGGGTTACATAACTCCTACCCTAGCTATATTACCTTCTCTTCATGTTGCTTGTTTATATGCTATCTTGATCGGTCGTGGTTATCTTGTTAGTAATATCCTTTCTCTAGTATGTGCCCTTGACGTTGTGGGGTATGATCACATGGTTATGTTGTTTAGATGTTTTCTTGGACCTTGTTGGTTGAACCATTGGATTAGGGTTCTTTGGGAAAAACCCCTCTCTTTTAGTTGTTGAGAGGTGAGCCTAGGGTTTCCTAACTCCATGGTGCGTGTGGTGTGTTCTTGGGGTAAAATTCCTTTCTCTCCCTTTGGTTTTGAGAGGTGAGCTTGAGCTCTAGTGGTATAGGAAAAACCCTCTCTTCCTTAGTCGTTGAGAGGTGAGTCTATGCTCTAGTTTCTTGGGCAATACCCCTATCTTACCAGGGACTTGAGAGGTGAGCCTTTGGTTGGTCTTGACCTTGTTAAGGTTGGAAGGTTGGCCGATATGGGATGACCCACCTTGCTGCCTGATATGTGATAGAAGTTGTGCAAAACCCCTCTCACTTGGTTGTTGAGAGGTGAGCCAACTCTCTTGACCTATTAGGGTTTCTTGGTGGAAGTGTTGAGGTTGAAGATGACCAGCCCGTCATGACCTTTGCTCCCTTGCCCGATATCTCTCTTCTAGGGTTAAGCTGTTGGGCGATATGTTAAATGGGTGTTGACCTCCTTGACCAATATGGATCTTTACCCAATATGTGACATTGGGCGATATGTCCTTGATCGGTATGGTGTGATGACCAAGGTGTTGGTTGATGATAGACAGTAGCATAAGGTTTGGGCATTTTACCCCTTGGGCGATAGGTGGCTACCTTGGTGAACCCTTGGGCAGTACAGTAGGTGGTTGTGGTGTTGTTTCATTGGGCGGTATGGGTGTTTCCTGCTGTAACACATTGTTATGAGAAGTTTCCCGACACGGTGTTGCCCGTTATGTGGTGTTGCATGCTTCCCGGTATGGCGCCGCCCGACATAGTGTTGCATGATATGGTTCTGCCCGGTATGATGCTGCATGCTTGGGCATTGCAGGTTGGTCCTTAGCAGTGTTACTTGACAGGAGGTGTTGCTCATTATCAGCCTTGTGGTGCTGCCCGACATAGTGCCTTAGTGGCTTGGGCGATATGGTTGTAGCCCTAGATGGATGTTGGCCGATATAGTAGAATGCTAACTGATATAGTGTTGGGTGTCACACTTTTTAGTGAGAGATGATATATCTTTGGCGAGGGTTGTCCCTTGCCCGATATACCTTTGGTGAGGGTTGTTCCTTACACGATATACCTTTAGTGAGGGTTGTATGTTGTCTTCGGTTAGTAACCCTAATGCTTGTTATGCTTTAGTATATGTGGCTGTTACGCTTGATATATATAAGAATGCTATGCTTTGATACACTCATCCATGTTGCATGGTTAACTCTCATAATAAAGTAAGGAGTTGTAAATGTTCATTGTACAAGTATCATTGCTCCTTTGTGATTTCACTAACCGTGCAGGTAACATTTGTAAGATGAGGCCATGATGATGGCATGATAATGATATGATGTGGAATATCAAGGGTTGTGATGAATCTAGTGTTGTATGATGGGTGTTACCCATGGAATGACAATGTATGCCTTGATAATGAGATTGAGTCCCTGTGATGTTGATCCTTGAGATGGATCTTGATGATTGGCAAGAGGCCAAATGGTAACATGTGACGTTGGATCCTTATGAAGGATCAGGATGATGTCGATGGCACTGAAGGCCTTAGTGACAATGTAACACAAGATAATGAGTTCTATGTTTATTCATTCTTGATATAGTTTCATGTTACATAACTTGGTTGAATCTTGCAATCCACTTAAAATATGTTAATTAATTACAGATGAATCTTTCATGTAGTTTGCCCTGGCCATAGATCCATCATCATCAGGAATTTGGTTATGGTGAAACAGGTTCTCCTAAGGGTTAACCTGGAACACATATCATTGAATATGTGGGGTACGCCTATGCCCTAAGTAGTAGTGCATGCTTAGGGCATGGTTTTAGGCCCGGCTCAGTGTGGTTGGAGCATGGTGAACAGACCCATGGCTCAGGATATGTGATAGAACATGGTGAACAAGCCCATGGCTTAGTGATGATGGAGCATGGTGAACATGCCCGTGGCTCAGTTTTCTAGCGCCGATACCTATACCAAGGTGGGCTAGGAAGAGGGTAGCCTGACCTTGTGTGGCTGAGGCCAGTTAAGCAAGAGACTGTGGTCCTGCTTTGGATATCATGCACTGACCATGAGGAGGTGAGGTCATGGAGTCTGGCTCTTCCATTTACCTTGTATGGCACCAGTTTTGGGATTCACAGCCGAAGGTTGGATTTGAGCAGTGCAACTCACTTCCTCCGGGCATAATAAATGGTAATCTAGCTGTATAGTATATATTGCTTAGGGCAAAACATGAAACATTGGTTAAGGCCTTGCTTGTATAGTTTTTCTAGTTATATCTTGAAAGTTAATTATGTGTCCTCATATCTTATGATAAGTTCTTTTATAACTCATCTTTTCAATCATGTTCCATAAGAAATATTTGGTTATATACCTCCCGGATAGCTTGGTAAGATGTTATAACAAGTTAGTTCTTCTCAGTATGCTTCTCATATACGATCTGCTTATATCAGTTACTTGTTTTATTTGTTATAGCTCCCTTTTGAGGTTTTATAGTTTCGGAGGGGGTTATGTTTCTTGTTGGAACTGTGTTTCTCATCCTATTCGTTTAAAACCTTTTTAGGTGATCGAGCTAGACATGGTGGTGGTCGTGAGGTTGTGATTGAGCTACAGGAAGAACAGGAGAAGGCAAGGTTGGATATGATGTTGCTGTTGTTGGATGTTTTGTAGTAGAGTCCTAGAGTCATCCCTATACTCTCAGGTCCTTGGAGGTGTTTTGACAAGGCTTCATGATGTTTAGTTGATATGACTTTCTTATCCTATTTTTGACCTGGCTAGGTCTGTTATGTACATAAAAAGGTGGTGAAATCGTGTGCTTATGGTACAACTAGATCCTATGAGATGTGAACATGTATCAAGATTATGTATATTTATATAACTAGATCCTTGCAGGATGTGGATCTGGATGTAATAGTTCCTATCTTATCTACTTTTCGCAATCAATTTTAATTAACATGTGTTTTTTGGAATATGATGTGTATGTCGATTCTGCCTGTTTTCACGTGGCATTTCATTGTCTGTGTGATAGAGGGATGTCACATATGAGGTTGGTATCAGAGATCTAGGTTCACTGAGTCTACAGGGATCTAAGACTAGGTTTGTGTCTATTCTTGTGATTTTCTCCATATTTTCTCATAATGACTTCTACCCCCAGCAGAAGATAAAGCTAAAAGATATCTGGAAATCATGAAGAACATGCTGGCGAGAGAAGTGCTGCTGCATCAGTTGATGGACCGAGTATGCAGTCACATAGATAGCAGTCCAATGGTAACAAAGGGTGAGGGTGTGGTCAAGCATCGCAAGTAGGATCATCTACTCAAGGAAGAAGAGGGCGTGGATGACAACAAGCAACGACTCAATGCTATGCTACGAGTCAGCCGGAGGCGATAGTCAACCCATGAGTAGTTGCAAGTCAGATGTAGTTATTTCATTATGATTTGTCTTCTTCTTGCATTGTATCTGTTCTGGTTGACCTGGGTGCTACGCACTCTTTTATCGCTCGTAATATGATTGATAGTTGTCTTTTACCTGTTAGTTGTAAGAAAGATAGCTTGTTGTTAGAAACCCCTCTTGTTGGGCCCACATTGCTTCGAGAATTGTGTCCATCCTGTGTTCTATCTTTTTTGGGACACAAGATACAAGTGGGTCTTATTCCACTTGATATGCATGGATTCAATGTGATCCTTGGGATGGATACCTTAGAGAAGTATATGGTTGTGTTGGACTGTGGCTCCAAGAAAGCGGTGTTTGTTGACGCTGGTGAGAAGTGGATCTTCCAAGGGGATAGGAGGATTCTTCTGATGTGTTTAGTGTCAACAATGGTGGCAGAGAAGTTGCTGCGGCAAGGCTGTAAGGTGTTCTTAGCTCATGTTGTGGATACCAAATCGGAAGGTTCTAGCCTTGAGAATGTGCCTGTTGTAAGAGAGTTCACAGATGTGTTTCCCGATGAGTTTCTTGGTGTTCCCCCACCTCGAGAGATTGACTTTGAGATCAATTTAGTGCCATGAACACATCTAGTTGCTCATACACCGTATAGGATGGATCCAGCTGAGATGGCAGAACTGAAGAAGTAGTTATAGGAGTTGCTGGATAAAGGTTTCATCTGACCTAGCACATCTGACCGGCCTAAATCGTGCGTCCTAAAATTGGAGGCGGATTTGAGGTAGTCGAGCTTTTACTTTTATAACCCGAATCCTTCTAGGCCCCCGCAACTTTGATTACGGGGTCGAAGTAGATATACGGGGTCGAACACAGGGACAAGGGTGGTAGTGTTGAGACTCTGAATCGACACGCTACACTCCGGTGGGTATGAAGCGATATTAAATTCCCCAAAGGGAAACAATAAGATGTCACAACCAAAACAAAGAAAACTATCTCCAACTGGAGTTACAAGAAGGATTTAAGGGTTTAGTCATTTAGCGGTTTTTAGGGGTTTTCATGCAACAGAAACAGAAAGATAAAACTAAAGCCTAAAGCAAGGTGCGACGGATAACTTTGGTAAAACAAGTAGCAACAGGAACATCCTGTACCCCTCCTCTCAGAGCGGATACCTCTAACCAAGCATCAACACCCCTCTCGAGGTTGCTGGACTTTAAGTTAGAGTGAAATGTTACTGAAGCAACTCTAATTCCGGGCACTCTCGTACTCTAGAATCAGCCCAAACACTAGAGCCACAACACATCTCTCGAAGTTGTTATGACGGGAAAGCACGATTTGGTAGCTAAGAGAAATAACCTGAATCCTTCTAGGCCCCCGCAACTTTGATTACGGGGTCGAAGTAGATATACGGGGTCGAACACAGGGACAAGGGTGGTAGTGTTGAGACTCTGAATCGACACGCTACACTCCGGCGGGTATGAAGCGATATTAAATTCCCCAAAGGGAAATAATAAGATGTCACAACCAAAACAAAGAAAACTATCTCCAACTAGAGTTACAAGAAGGATTTAAGGGTTTAGTCATTTAGCGGTTTTTAGGGGTTTTCATGCAACAGAAACAGAAAGATAAAACTAAAGCCTAAAGCAAGGTGCAACGGATAACTTTGGTAAAACAAGTAGCAACAGGAACATCATGTACCCCTCCTCTCAGAGCGGATACCTCTAACCAAGCATCAACACCCCTCTCGAGGTTGCTGGACTTTAAGTTAGAGTGAAATGTTACTGAAGCAACTCTAATTCCGGGCACTCTCGTACTCTAGAATCAGCCCAAACACTAGAGCCACAACACATCTCTCGAAGTTGTTATGACGGGAAAGCACGATTCGGTAGCTAAGAGAAACACGATCCAAGCATGCAAGCTAGAGTTCATATATTAAACATAGCAGTCATCCAACAATTGCACCGAACATAAAGCAGTAAGTAATTAATCTCTTCTATTTCTATTAACATATAAAAGTGTTGATTACAATGTAGTAGTGAGAGAATTAAATGACAGAAATAAAGATAGATATCGCCTTCTTGATATAGAAGGGAGACAGACTATAGTGGGCCATCCGGCCCGATACCGGTCAAGAGCCTAGCCCGATACAACCGTGTCGGGCGGCACACCCTCTCGGGTGACACACCGTGACGGGCGGATTGCGTCGTGCAAGAACCCTGGCTGATACGCTCAAGTCGGGTGGCACGCCATGACGGGCGAAGCGTATTGGATTTGGTATCGTGTCGGGCTAGCTGATGTATCTAGTGTCGGTTACATAAGTCGGAGATCCGTGTCGGCCGATATCGGCCTGTAGTGTCGCCCGGGACGATACTAAGTGAACCCTTCACCTCCCTCTCGGGATGGGGGAAAGCTCACCTAGGATCTCCCGGCACAGCAATGGGGCACGATACACTCGCTCTCGCCGCTATCCTCCAAAGATTGCACACGGTTCCGAACTGTTCCGACCTGTCTTTTCGGCTTCCTGTAGCTGCTATTTATAGGCAGCGGTTGGGGGAAGTTATGGTGCTCGAAGCGCCACGTGTCCTCCTTATTTGCGGGTCGGTGGACGGCTGATGCTAGTATCGCCCAGCACAGGGTGTCGGCTGTGAGTCACGTGATGGGCGGCGCCTGCCGGTGGGAAGCCCGTGTCGGACGACAAGCCTTAGCTGTCGGGCTAGCTTGGGCTCCCTGTCGGGTAAAAGACGTATCGTCCGTCAGTTTCTTTTTGCGCGGCATCCCCATGTCGCGCGTCGTTGTGTCGCGCTACCCTGTCGAGCGGTGATTGTATCGGGCATCTGGAAGGCCGAAAGTAGGTGGAGCTTATTTGTAGGCTGGGACAGCCTTATTGATGATAATCGTACCAAAATGAGGAAAAACTCTGCAAAATAAGGAAATATTGGATTAAGAGCGTCGTTTGGCCAATTATTGCGAAAATACTTATAAAAGAGAGGAAAACAGTCAAAAAGGGCAGTGTTGATAGCAGAAAAATAGTCTAAAATATCACAAAATTTGGTGTTATCAACATTGTCGTGGGGTGCTTCAGTTTTGTTTGTGAAGAAAAAGGATGGATTGATGAGTCTGTGCATTAATTACCGGTAGTTGATCAAAGTTATGATCAAGAACAAGTACCCTTTTCTGAGGATAGACGATATGTAAGGAGAGTGAAATCACCTCTTTACTAAAAAATTGAAGAATTGACATCCATTCCAAACACTCTCAGAGATATGATGGAATGGGCATAAATTTTCCAAATTTATTAAAGATTGGTATACAAAAGACCATTAGAAAGCAATAGAATAAAACAAATAACTGACTATATCCAATTTCATAAAAGGTTTACAAAAATACATCAAATTCTCCCATTAGGGTTTACATCAAGAGACACAATTAGGATCTAGATAGAGGGAAGTCTAGACTACTACAATCTTGTCTCCAAGCAACATCTCCATCAACTGAGTCCAAACCAAAAGCTAAGATCTTCGTTGTCTTATCCATCACCTTGCTCAACACCTGGGTGGTTGGGAAGGCACCCAGCAGAAAGGGAAAGGGAAGAAAAGTATGTGTCACAAAAATGATCTAGGACATCAAGATAAGTAAAGAATATAAGAACAGTCTAGGGTTCATCATAAGATGAAGATAACAAGAGTTTGAGGCTATATATCAAAGAAGCTTGCCATTAAAAATTACATCAAAAAGGATTTGCATGTAAGATAATTATGCCTACTTAACTAAGTAGGGTTGAGGCACCTACCCGACCTGTAACCTTAGGTGAGGGAAGAATAAGACATTCCCAATCACCTACAATATTATGGGGAGAATAAGACATTCCCCAGGGTGATTATTTACATGCCCTCTTTGGGTGGTTGTATATAAGTACCGCTACTTTAAATTAAATAGAACTTAAATCCACATGCTAGAAAAAGTAGTCATGGAAAGAATAATCATATGAATCAATAAGCATGGCAGTGGGGTATAAGACCCAAACAAGAAGAAATTATAATCTAATTTGAGGCATGAAAAACATTAGGATTCAAGAATAGAATATTTAGGGTTCATTTAAGCCTCATTAGGGAAATATAGGGTTGGGCTGAAGTTATCCCAACATATGGTGTAAGGAATGCACATACCTCTCTTACTGATATTAATTACTAACTTTCACCACTTTAATTGAGTCCAAGTTCCACTTTGCCTATTTTTAATGTATTAACATGTATTAGAGTACATAGTGCACATTAATATATAGAAACCCTAATTTCATAACTTTTTATAAAAAATCAGTTTTAGCTTTTGAAAATATCACCAATGAACTTATTAGGTTCTCCTGATGAAGAAAACATACTCTTATGTTAATTTTGGAGTTATGATGATTAAGATGTAATTTTTTATGGATTTTATGCACTAAGTTCATTTTACAAAAATCAGCCTTCGTAAAACCATGAAATCAGACCTTGAAATTATTTTTATTATATAGAGATTAATTTTCCAATTCCAAAACATATTTATTTGTCAAATTTGGATAAGCGGTTTAGAAGATATGAATTTTTCAATATTAACCAATAGGAAATTGCCACATCATCAAACCGATCGAGATATTTGAAGAGAGAGGGAGAGGGAGAAAACGCCCTTTGACCCAAGATCAAGTTTTAAGTTGCATAGGTAACCAAACTAGATCTTCTACAGAAGATAAAATAGCAACAAACCAAAATCTTAGAAGAACATGGTAAAAAGAGATGGAAATCATCAATTTTCAACATAGAAGCATGGGTTTTAAGCATTTACTATGCAATATATGAGAAGGGGATTAACCAAACTTGACTATAGGAAGGTAATAAGGTCTGAATAGAAAGAATTCCGAGATTATAAGGTATGGTTTCTCCAAGCTAAGCTCCTTTCTCGAGAAAAGATCACCTTCTCTACTTTAGAGGTGCAAACCCTAGCAAAAGAACATGGAGATGATATGTTTTAGGGTTTTAGGTGGAGTTTTACCATGTATGGTCATGGTTCCGACCTAGAAGAAGGTGTAAGGAAGACTAAAAGTATGAAAATAGTGAAGGAAGGGAGGAAACTTACTAGTTTTGGTCAAAATTACCAAGGAGGAGCTTTAGAAACCCTAATAGAGCAATTTGGAAGCCCTAGGAGCCTTCTTCACCAAGGTAGGCTCCCTCTATTACCTTGGGACAGAAAATTCGTGGCCAAATACAAAAGGAACTATTATCGAAGCTATAAGAAAGAAAAGGAGAGCAAGAGTTTTTTAATTGTGAGCTGGGAAGGGGTATACATGGCTATATAAAGAAGAGGTGAAGCATGAAGTGTCTTAAGGGACTTTCCATGTGTCTCTAGCCTAGGGCTTGATGGCCATGCAAGAGGATAGCTCATGGACTCTTCTTGGATATCAAAATTCGGTCCTAAGAGCCCACATATCCTTCTAGGCCATCCCCACCGTTTTTCAAGAAAGAAATAACCTTATTGGTTGATAGCTTTTAAAGATAAGCACCTTTATAAAGAGGATAATCCCTATAATGCCCTTGGAAAGAAATACCATCAAACCAAGGTGAAACTAGGTTCTCCAATGGTTTAAAATCTCGTTAATGGTAAGGGAATATCTAAGGATTAAAATTCAGTTGATAATTTGCAAAGAAAACCTCCCAATTGAGTAAATTGCATAAAAGTCCAGAATGTACCTAAAATTGCATAACTTCCACAAACAACATCCAAATCGAACCACATTTGAAACTTAACCTCATTTTATGTTTTCAAATCCTATCAAAAAGTTATATTAAGGTTTAGCACACTTAAATATGGTAATTAAGCTTTCACTGAGGTATTGGTGCATAAACTCTTCCATTGGTATAATTAGTGAATAAATGTTCACTAAACCACTATAAATTCCACTAATTAAATAGAAAGGCCAATAAGGATAGAATTGAAAGGAAAAGATGGGAAAGAGGGACAAAAGACAAAATTTCAAAATTCAGTATGTTACATGATCTGTTTGATCAGTTGTGTGGTGCTACAGTGTTCTCAAAGATCGATCTATGGTATGGATATAATTAGTTGAGGATCAAGGATGATGAAATACCAAAGTCATCTTTTAGGATGAGGTATGGTCACTTTGAGTTTTTGGTTATGTCGTTCCGGCTAACCAATGCACCTATTGCTTTCATGGATCTAATGAACAGGGTGTTCTGTCCATTTTTAGATCAGTTTGTTGTGGTCTTCATATAGATGACATCTTGATCTATAGTCGGGACAGTCAACATCATGAACATCATTTTTCACAAGCATTGACTCTCCTTCGCCAGCATCAGTTGTATGCCAAGTTTAGTAAGTGCGAGTTTTGGTTGAAGGAAGTGACTTTCTTGGGTCATGTGATATTAGCGGAAGGAGTCAGAGTGGATCCCAAGAAGGTGGAGTCAGTTGCAGAGTGGGAGCAACTAAAGATGCCAACTGAAGTTCGTAGTTTTCTGGGTTTAGCAGGATTCTACCGGAGATTTATAAAGGATTTTAGTGTGATCAAGTTGTCATTGACAAAGTTGACCAGGAAAGATGTACCTTTCGGTTGGGATGATCGTTGTCAGCGAGCTTTTTAGAGCTTTAAGGAGAAGCTGACTAGTGCTCCTGTGTTGGTGCTGCCAGAACCTGGGAAAGGCTATGTTGTTTTCTTTGATGCCTCCAAGAAGGGCTTAGGATGTGTGCTGATGCAGGAAGATCATGTGGTTTCTTTTGCTTCGTGACAACTTATGAAACATGAGGAGAGTTATCCGACACGTGATTTAGAGCTAACAATGGTGGTCCATGCGTTAAAGATTTGGAGACATTATCTTTATGGGGAGGTGTGTTAGATCTTTACGAATCATACGAACCTGAAGTATATCTTCTTGCAGAGTGAGTTGAACATGTGATAGCATCGCTAGATGGAGCTGATCAGTGATTATGATTTCACCATTGAGTATCATCCTAGTAAGGCAAACGTGGTAGCTGATGCGCTTAGTAGGAAGTATCCTTCTCTTCCTATGAAGAAGGCACAGTTGAGTTCTTTGATATGACATAGGCGGGATATGTTCATCTCTTTGCGGTAGATGATGGTACAGTTAGAAGTCTCTTTGTTGGCAGGACTGATGGCACAGATGCAAGTGAATCCTACGTTGAGGCAGTAGATCAAAGAAGCACAGTAGGAAGATGCTACAGTTTAGTTGATCAGATCAGAGTTTGGTAGTGAGAAGCGTGATGGATTCCATGAGTCTGAGGATGGACTAGTTTATTATCATAACAAGGTGATGGTTCCCGATGCTAATGATCTGAGGAAGTTAGTGCTTGAGGAAGCACACACATCGATGTATGATATGCATCCAGGTGTCACTAAGATGTATCATAATCTAAAGGACCTATATTGGTGGCTTGGCATGAAGAGAGATGTGGCTGAGTTTGTGGCTAAGTGTGCGATATGCCAGTAGGTTAAGGATGAACACCAGAAGTCATCTGGTACATTGCAACCCATGCCAATACCGTAGTGGAAATGGGATCATATAACCATGGATTTCGTAGTTGGTCTGCCGAGGACAACTAGGAATCATTATTCCATTTGGGTAATAGTGGATAGATTGATGAAGTCTGCCCATTTCATACCTATGAAAACAACATATACAACAGAAAAGCTTGCTCAGGTGTATGTGGATGAGATAGTGCATTTTCACGGTGTTCCAGCAACGATAGTCTTTGATATAGGTCCCTAGTTCACGAGTCATTTTTGGGAACAATTTCAGTGAGCGTTGGGAACACAGTTATAGTTCAGTACCACTTTCCACCCACAGACAGATGGATAGTCTGAAAGGATTATTCAGACTTTGGAGGATCTTCTCTGAGCTTGTGTTTTGTAGTTCTTAGGCAGTTGGGACGTGCACCTCAATTTGATAGAGTTCAGCGACAACAACAGTTACTAATAGAGTATCGACATGGCACCTTATGAGGCTTTATATGGTAGGAAGTGCAGATCTCCTTTATGTTGGTATGAGTTTGGCAAGTATCAGCTTTTGTGTCCTAAGTTAGTACAACAGAAGGAAGAGAAGATCAAGGTGATACAGCAACAGTTGAAAGTGACATAGGATAGACAGAAGTCGTATGTAGATAATTGTCAATGACCTCTAGAATTCTAGATGGGAGACTAGGTGTATCTCAAAGTCTCTCCATGGAAAGGCATGTTGAGGTTTGGTCGGAAGCGCAAGTTGGCTCCCAGGTATATGGGACCATATCCGGTGATAGCACATGTTGGCAAAGTGGCTTACAAGTTAGAGCTACTTCCAGAGTGGTACAGGTTGCATCCAGTGTTCCATGTCAGTATGCTAAAGAAAAGTCATCTGGGCACAGAGACAGTGATTCAGCCAGTTGATGTTGAGCTTGATGAAGATGTAACCTTTGAGGAAGGTCCAGTGTTGATCCTTGACCGAGGAGTGAAGAAGATGAAGAGTGAAGAAGCTGAAGAGGAAGGACCTGGTTCTTGTGAAGGTCCTTTGGCATCATCATGGCGTTGAGGAAGCCACATGGGAGCTTGAGGAAGAGATGAGGAGGAAGTATCCCTCACTTTCCTCTTTGGATTTTGGGGACGAAATCCTTTTTAGGGGTTTATGGCTTGTAAGGATCTTGACCTTTGTTTTGGGCTTACCCTATTTGCTTTGCCTAAACCTAGTGTGTAGATGTTTGCTAATCACCTGAGTTGTGATTAGGGCTTGTTTGTGCTTTTTTTAGAGGTTGAGGTGAAACTTGCAAATTACCCAAGTTCTAGGGTTGGTGTGCAAGTTTGTCACCTTGAAAGATATCTTTCTCTCTCCTTGCATCCTCTAGGGTTGAGAGGATGGGTTGGGTGCCTTGCTTAGGTTGCTTTGAGCCTTGTTTGAGCTTGTTGAAGATAAGGCTTGTTGTTGGTATTTCTTGGGCCTAGTTTGAGCTTGGTGTCACCTCCTTGCTTGGTGTGTCGGGCAGGGTGTGTCGGCCAAGAGGTGTGTCAAGTAGGGTGTGTCGGCTAAGAGGTGTGTCGGGCAGTGGTGTATCCGCCATGGCACCATGTTGGGTGACACACACCCTTCTTGACCTAGCTTCGTATGTGTCACCCTTAGTGACACTTGGTGCTTTTTGCTAGCAAGGTGGCATAGCTTGGACAAGTGGTGGTTTGGGCGAGCACATGTGGAGCATCTCTCTAGTAGATGCCCACTTAACCCCCTTGTATATATACGATCCTTCTTGCTTTCTATCAACTCCTTTAGTTCCCTTAGTTGCTCCCTTTCCTTTGGTGGCTGAGCTAGGAGAAGAGAAGGGGGAGTGGTGGTCGGTACATTTGGTGTCTTAGCCGATACCCTTTCCTTAGTGAAGATTGGAGGGCGACATAGATCTAGTCTTCTTCTTCCTCTAGTGGTGTCCGAAACCCTAGAGTATCCCTTGCTCCTTTCCTTCTCTCGTGGTGAGTATCCTTCTCTCTTTCCTTGGCACCTTCTCCTTCTTCCTTGTTTTTTGGCCATGGTGGTTATGAGTTGTTCTTCTCTTCTTGAGGTCACCGAAGGTGGTTCCTTGGAGCTTGAAGCTTGGTGCTTGGAGCTTTGTAGCATGAGGAGTGTGCTTGAGGCGGGTTACATAACTCCTACCCTAGATATATTACCTTCTCTTCATGTTGCTTGTTTATATGATATCTTGATCAGTCATGCTTATCTTGTTAGTAATATCCTTGCTCTAGTATGTGCCCTTGACGTTGTGGGGTATGATGACATGGTTATGTTATTTAGATGTGTTCTTGGACCTTATTGGCCGAACCATTGAATTAGGGTTCTTTGGGAAAAACCCCTCTCTCTTAGTTGTTGAGAGGTGAACCTAGGGTTTCCTAACTCCATGGTGTGTGTGGTGTGTTCTTGGGACAAAATCCCTTTCTCTCCCTTTGGTTTTGAGGGGTGAGCTTGAGCTCTAGTGGTATAGGAAAAACCCCTCTCTTCCTTAGTTGTTGAGAGGTGAGTCTATGCTCTAGTTGCTTGGGCAATATCCCTCTCTTACCATGGAGTTGAGAGGTGAGCCTTTAGTTGGTCTTGACCTAGTTGAGGTTGGAAGGTTGGCCGATATGGGATGACCCACCTTGCTGCCCGATATGTGATAGAAGTTGTGCAAAACCCCTCCCACTTGGTTGTTGAGAGGTGAGCCAACTCTCTTGACCTATTAGGGTTTCTTGGCGACAGTATTGATGTTGAATATGAATAACCCGTCAGGACCTTTGGACCCTTACCCATTATCTCTCTTCTAGGGTTAAGCTGTTGGGCGGTATGTTAGATGGGTGTTGACCTCCTTGACCGATATGGATCCTTACCCAAGATGTGTTGTTGGGCGATATGTCCATGACCGGTATGGAGTGATGACCAAGGTGTTGGTTGATGATCGACAGTAGCATGAGGTTTGGGCATTTTACCCCTTGGGTGATAGGTGGATACCTTGGTGAACCTTTGGGCAGTATAGTAGGTGGATGTGGTGTTATTGTGTTGGGCGGTATGGGTGTTTCCTGCTGTAACACATTGTTGTAAGAAGTTGCCTGACACGGTGTTTCCCGTTATGTGGTGTTGCAAGATGCCCGATATGGCACCGCCCAACATGATGTTACACAATATGGTCCTACCTGGTATGATGTTGCACGCTTGGGCGTTGCAGGTTGGTCCTTAGTAGTGTTACCCGATAGGAGGTGCTACTCGTTATTAGCCTTGTGGTGCTGCCTGTCGTAGTGCCTTAGTGGCTTGGGCAATATGGTTGTAGCCCTAGATGGATGATGGCCGATACAGTAGAATGCTAACCGATATAGTGTTGAGTGTCACACTCCTTGGTGAGGTACGATATACCTTTGGTGAGGGTTCTCCCTTGCCCAATATACCTTTGGTGAGGGTTGTTCCTTACACGATATACCTTTAGTGAGGGTTGTATCTTGTGTTCGGTTAGTAACCCTAATGCTTGTAATGCTTTAGTATATGCGTCTGTTATGCTTGATATATATATGAATGCTATGCTTTGATACACTCATTCATGTTGCATGGTTAACTCTCATAATAAATTAAGGAGTTGTAAATGTTCCTTGTACAAGTATCATTTCTCCTTTGTGATTTCACTAACCATGCAGGTAACATTTGTAAGATGAGGCCATGACGATGGCATGATAATGATATGATGTGGAATATCAAGGGTTGTGATCAACCCAATGATGTATGATGGGTGTTACCCATGGAATGGCAATGTGTGCCTTGATGATGAGATTGAGTCCCTATGATGTTGATCCTTGAGATAGATCTTGATGATTGGCAAGAGGCCAAATGGTAACATGTGACGTTGGATCCTTGTGAAGGATCAGGATGATGTCGATGGCACTGAAGGCCTTAGTGACAATGTAACACAACATAATGAGTTCTATGTTTATTCATTCTTGATATAGTTGCATGTTACATAACTTGGTTGAATCTTGCAATCCACTTAAAATATGTTAATTAATTACATATGAATCTTTCATGTAGTTTGCCCTGGCCATAGATCCATCATCGTCAGGAATTTGGTGATGGTGAAACAAGTTCTCCTAAGGGTTAACCTAGAACACATATTGTTGAATATGTGGGATGCGCCTACGCCCTAAGTAGTAGTGCATGTTTAAATAAAAGTTTCAGGCCCGTGGCTCAGTGTGGTTGGAGCATGGTGAACACACCCATGGCTCAGGATATGTGATAGAGCATGGTGAACAGGACCATGGCTCAGTGATGATGGAGCATGGTGAATAGGCTCGTGGCTCAGTTTCTAGCACCGATACCTATACCAAGGTGGGATAGGCAGAGGGTAGTATGACCCTGTGTGGCTAAGGCCACTTAAGAAAGAGACTGCAGTCTTGCTTTGGATATCATGCAGTGACTATGGGGAGGTGAGGTCATGGAGTCCGGCTCTTCCATTGACCTTGTATGGCACCAGTTTTGGGCTTCACAACTGAAGGTTGGATTTGAGTGGTACGACTGACTTCCTCAGGGCATAATAAATGGTAATCTAGTTGTATAGTATATATTGCTTAGGGAAAAACATGAAACATTAGTTGAGGACTTGCTTGTATAGTTTCTCTAGTTATATCTTGAAAGTTAATTATGTGTTACTCATATCTTATGATAAGTTCTTTTATAACTCATCTTGTCAATCATGTTCCATAAGAAATATCTGGTTATATACCTCCTGAATATCTTATTAAGATGTTATAACAAATTAGTTCTGCTCAGTATATTGCTCATATACGATCTGCTTATATCAGTTACCTTTTTTATCTGTTATAGCTCCCTTTTGAGGTTTTATAGTTTCGACGGGGGTTATGTTTCTCGCTGGGACTGTGTGTCTCACCTCGTTGGTTTAAAACCTTTTTAGGTGATCAAGCTAGACTTGGTGGTGGTCGTGAGGTTGCAGCTGAGCAGCAAGAATAACAGTAGAAGGCAAGGTTGGATATGGTGTTGTTGTTGTTGGATGTTTTGTAGTAGAGTCCTAGAGTCATCCCTGTACTCTCAGGTCCTTGGAGGTGTTTTGACAAGGTTTCACGATGTTTAGTTGATATGGATTTCTTATCATGTTGTTGACCTGGCTAGGTCTATTCTATACATAAATAGGTGGTGAACTCTTGTTCTTATGGGACAGCTAGATCCTATGAGATGTGGACATGTATCAAGTTTATGTATATTTATATAACATGTTTCTTTGCAGGATGTGGATCTGGTTGTAATAGTTCCTATCTTATCTACTTTCTACAATCGGTTTTAATTAACCCGTGTTTTTGGGAATACGATGTTTATGTCGGTTCCACACATTTTCATGTGGCAATTTGTTGTCTGTGTGATAGAGGGATGTCACACATATACATATAATAGCTATTATTGATAATTGTGTATGACAAATATATGACGTGCAAAGCACGTGCACTTACTAGTATATATATATGGTCGTTCATTCATTGCTCACACACGTGACTACCCACTTCTTATTTGGTTATATTTTTTGGAGTTTCTTACTCTACACATGTACAAGGTTACTTTACCTTGTAAATTGTTACTTTTTTGCATAAATAATTATATTGGTAATATATTTAATAAATATGCAATTACATATTTGTTCCAAAATTTTCGTTGTGTATTCTATCTAGTCTTATTGGTTTAGCCAAATAGTTACTTTTTTGTTCACTAAGTTACTTTTCTAGCCAAATTGTTACTTTGCGAACAATATGCCTAGCGAATTCCAAGTTACCCATGTGGATATTAAAGATTTAATACACACACACACACACAGATATATATATATATATATCTGTGTGTGTGTGTTGGGGGGGCAAGAGAGTCATTCTCTCCCACTATACCATGTATGTATATACAAACACACACACACACACACACACACACACACACACACACACACACACACACACATATATATATATATATATATATATATATATATATATATATATATACAGAGAGAGAGAGAGAGTCAGACTAGAGTACACTCGAGTGTATTTGGAGCAGAATACACGCGAGTTGTTTTTCATGATACAATTTTTTTTCAAAAATCTAATCTATTGATCTTCTTAAACATCTTGTGAATAGCTCATACGTAAAATTTGAGCACATTTGGACATTTATAGGTGATGTTATAAAGACTGCAAAAATTATGCATTTCAAATTAGTTTTGTGCGTTGATTTTGTTGCCCTTGGATGAGTGACTTAAACTCATCCAAATGGACTCAAAATATGTATGTAGCGTAGTTATAGTATGACGATGAAGATCAATGGTTTATATTTCGCAAAAAATAGTCTTGACACTACAGGAAATGTTAACAATAACGACGGAAAAAGTTGGTCGTAAATGTGAATAAGTTTGTCATTAAAACTATTAACGATGAAAAAAAAAAGTTGTCACATCTTGTCGTTATTGGTCTTGCCGTTAATAAATATAACGACGAATAATTTCAGTTCATCGCTATTACAAATCACAACGACTTATATAGTGTCGTTAATAATTTTAACGACTATATAAAATGTCTGACATTGATACTAGTTGTGACCACCCAATCTTGTCGTTGATACTAGTAACAACGACTAGCAGGCTTGATCACAAAGGTCAACAACGACGTTCTTTTTCCTTCGTAAATAGATATAATGACAATAAAGAAATACTAAATTACTAAATTTGTCTTTCATGTTTTCAACACACTTGGATCCTAACCTAGGAAACACGAACATGTACATGAGTATGGATTTAGCGACAGACTAAGAGGCACCACAATTTTCAACAATGCAGGACATGACACGATAATGGGAACAATTAACTTATTATTATACAAGTATGTATATTTATATATGAATATTTTGGCATACAATAAGCTTTATGTATAAACACACAAATTGATCTAAATCAATCATCTATGCTGGAAATCTCCATGAAATCCGACCAACAATCAACATATAATAATATATCCACAAGTCAAAGTATGAATTAACTCACAACATATATCAAGATCCTTAATTATATAATTATTGTAGTAAGAATATATGGAATGATAAAATCAAGGTTAGTAAAATTTTGGAGACATTAGTTTTTGTTATTTGTGTAAGTCATACTTGTCAAGGCGTGAAGGCGGCATGGCATTCCAGCTGAACGCCTTGTGACTAGGTGCGACTAGGCATCGCTTAGGTGACCTTTAAAAATAATAGTTTATGTATATATACATGTGTCATAGTTTTCCCCCACGCATATACACACATTGTATAGTTATATATGTAGTTATCTACATATTTATGGTCGATCTCCTATATATATATATATATATATATATATGTATGAAAAAACAACCGATTACATTTCTAATATATTACCATTGACAATAATGTCAAGGACACAAAAAGAATTATTGTAAAGATTGTATGAGAGTGATAAAAAAATAAATATATATTTATTGTCATACATAACTACAAGTATTGAGCAATGTAATCACTATCTTTCATACCATAGCTACTTAATATAATCCGAATTGAAGGTGCAAACTAAGAAAAATCAAATCCGTACTAAGAGTATTAGATCCAGTTAAACCCAAAAATAGTATTAGGTCCAATTAAAAGTGATATTTGGCACATAACATAGGCAAAAATGCTAATTTTGAACATTAGGATAGCCATATTAAACATTAAAATACGTCAATATACAACCAAACCCAAAAAACTAAGTCAGCTTGTCATTATAGAAAAAGTTGTCTCGACTAGGAACAACCTTGGGATGTTTTACCGCTTAGGCGGCCGCCTAGGCGCACACCTTGATAAGTATGGTGTAAGTAATGGTGAACATGTACCATTAGGAGGAAAAATGAGAGGATGTAAGGAAATATGTTGGTGGTGATGGAGAAGATGAAAATTAAGGTGCCTTGGAGGTTGAGAGGGAAGAAAGAGAAGAGACATACATTTAATTGTTACTTAATATGCATAGGCAAGAGACGAGGAGGGGAGATGGAGATGTAGAGAAGCAAGAATAGAGGAGGCATAAGGATGACAACACTGGTGTAAGTAATGGTGAACATGTACCATTAAGAGGAACAATGAGAGGGTGTAAGGAAATATGTTGGTGGTGATGGAGAGGATGAAAAATAAGATGCCTTGGAGATTGAGAGGGAAGAAAGAGAAGAGGCATACATTTAAGTGTTACTTAAGATGCATAGGAAAGAGATAAGGAGGGGAGATGGAGATGTAGAGAAGCAAGAAAAGAGGTAGGAGAAAGAATGAGAGGCTGTAAGGAAATATGTTTGTGGTGATGGAGAAGATGAAAAACAAGGTGCCTTGGAGATTGAGAGGGGAGAAAGAGAAGAGGCATACATTTAAGTGTTACTTAAGATACATAGGCAATTTGAAACTTCTATCGTAGGAATTATTAGCTGAGCAGACATCAATTCGTGTAGGAAGCGGCCGCACTGGTTGCTTTCTTAATCGTTGGTCATGTTTTAAAGAATTGTTCAATGCACTTAGTTAATTATAAGGTCTAATATCTTACGATTTAGATAGCTATGTTCTGAACAACTAAAGATGTGACTAAAAAATTATATAATGTAGACAATTGATACGTGCAGTTAAGTGTATTCAACATAGATTATTATAATGTTAAAATATTAAATTTATATCAATTCTGATTGGAAAAAAGAATGAGTAGTCACAGATGTATATTTTAATGAGTATGAAAAGAGTACTTACCTTTTGATTGCACATATTTGGTTTGTCTTGATCCAAAGACAATGAGACACTCGTAATGAAGAATAAGGGAAAGAAGAAAACCATTTATAGCTAAATCCCAATATAGAGTGTAATATATAATTTGAATACCAATCACCATCACCATAAATGAAACCTACAAAAGAGATTTTAAGTATTAGAAACACAATTCATGGAATGCACATATCTCCGGATGTGCGTCAGACACATAAAGCCGAATGTACAACATACACATATCTCCGGATGTGGAAACAAACACATTTTCCGCATGTGCAACAGACACATATATCCGGATGTGGAAACAGACACATTTTCTACATGTGCAACAAACACATATCTCTGGATGTGCAACGGACACATTTTCCGCATGTGCAACGGGGCATATTTTCCATATGCTCACTCGAAAACAAAAACAACATATACATTGTGCATTGAAAAACAAAATGGCATGCATTTAGAAGTTTAGGGGATAGGGAGGGGTTTCCAAGAAGTGTTTCAGTACAAGACTCCACTCAGTCTTTTTCCAAGTAAAATCATCAAAAAAACTTGAAAATGCAAAGAAGCGTATGAACATATAGTGAAAGTAACTATGAATCTATATATATTAAAGAAAAAAAATGAGTTAGTTCATGTTTGAAAACTTACTTATTTGTAATAGAAGATTGGCCTTTCAATCAAGCATGTGTGGTATATTCATATATAAAAATTGCTCTCAAATTCATACTTTGCATAAGGAAGAATTTCTTTAATGGATGTGACATTCTTTTCTTGCATCAAAGAATTTATTGTGTGTTAACTGAAGAATGAATCGAGAAGAAAATAATATATAGCTCTTTCCATAATGAGTGTGCACATATCATATGAATAGAAATCATCATCACATATATAAAACTATGCACTTGCAAAAAATGATATATTAGGAGCACATATCACTGAATGTGCAACCACTACTACAGAAATAGCATTCAGTGTCGCTTTTATGAGTGTCGGTTATTAAGGAAAACCGACGACTATAATATAAGGCGTCGGTTGTTTAAGAAAACCGACGTCTATATTCGAGACATTTCGTTTGCACGCTATGTTGTTTTGCACTGTTAATGACTTTCCAGCATATGGGAATTTGTCAGGATATAGTGTCAAAGGAGCTAAAGCGTGTCCTATATGTGAAGAAAACACTGAATCAATAAGACTAAAACATGGCGGCAAGACTGTATATCTTGGTCATCGAAGGTTTCTTTCAAAATTCCATCCGTATCGTAAGAAGCGCAAAGCATTCAATGGATGGAATGATGAACGGAGTGCACCTAATCCTATACCAGGGGATGTTGTTTATGCAAGAGTAAAAGACATTGTCAATTAATTTGGTAAGAAATCACAATGTAGTATGGCCACACGGAGTGACAATTCTTCATTCAAGAAGAAGTCAATATTTTGGGATCTTCCTTATTGGAGTTCTTTGATAGTCAGGCATTGTATCGATGTAATGCACGTTGAGAAAAATGTCTGTGATAGCATCATTGGTACTCTGTTAAATATACCAGGTAAGACTAAAGATGGGATAAAATCTAGACTGGACCTACGTGAAATGGGAATAAGGTCAGAATTAACAGAATTACGTGAAATGGGTAATAAAAGAACATACTTACCTCCCGCTTGTTACACGTTGTCTAGAAAGGAGAAGAAAACTTTTTGTGAATGCTTGGTAAATGTTAAGGTGCCACATGGTTACTCATCTAACATCTGTGGATTGGTATCAATGAAAGATCTGAAGTTGACAGGTCTTAAATCTCATGATTGTCACACTCTAATGCAACAAATATTGCCTGTGGCAATTCGATCTATATTGTCGAAGCATGTAAGGTTTGCAATTACCAGACTTTGTTTCTTTTTCAACAGTCTATGCAGCAAAGTTATTGACCCTGATACTCTCGATAATTTGCAAAGAGAAGTGGTTGTTACCCTATGTCAGCTTGAGATGTATTTCCCTCCTTCGTTCTTTGATATCATGGTACATCTTATTGTCCACTTTACTAGGGAAATGAAAATGTTGGGACCAGTTTTCTTGCATTGGATGTATCCCTTTGAATGATACATGAGCGTTTTTAAAGGTGATGTTCGAAACCGTTATCGGCCTAAAGGGAGTATTATTGAAGGTTATGTGGCGAGAGAGGTTATGGATTTTTGCAATGACTTTCTCAGTGGTAATGATACTCCTGATAATGACAAGAATATTGAGGAGGGCAAAGGAATTTTGGGATCACGGGTGAAAGTAATCAGCCGTGAGCAGTTGGAACAAGCTCACTTGCATATTTTACACAATATGGACGAAGTGAGTGTTTATATCGAGGAACATACCAATTTCATAAAGAGACAACATCCTTGAGCAAGTTCAATGTGGCTTGCTAGAGAGCATAATAAGACTTTTACTAAGTGGTTTGAAGATAAAGTCTTACATCAACTATCTCAAACACCAAATGATATTACAGAAACTATCAAATGCCTCGCCTCTAAACCAAAACCGAATGTTATGTCTTATGAAGGGTTTGACATTAATGGATTCAAATATTACACAAAGCGCCAAGATGATAAGAGTGTCGTCCAAAATAGTGGGGTCACTCTTCAAGTGTCGACTATGTACTTTGCAAGTGCAAAGGATAAGAGTCCACGTGAAGCTAAAATGTCATATTACGGTGTCATTGAAGACATTTGGGAGTTTGACTACATAGATTTCAAAATTCTGCTCTTTAAATGTAATTGGGTTGATAACACCAAAGGAGTTACAGTGGATGAATTGGGTTTCACTTTGGTGAACTTTGAAAAGATTGGTGAGAAGGGTGAACCATTCATATTGGCATCACAGGAGAAACAAATATTCCATATCGATGATCCTGCAAATGATAAATGGTTGGTTGTTCTTCATGGTAAAAGATAGTTCATTGAAGATCCTATAGATGAAGAAGAGTACTATGATAAGTATGATGAATCCAGTCCATTCTCATTTGGGTTGCCAACTCCACAAAATATTGAAGTTAATGATGACTTATATGTACGCGGAGATCACAATGAAGGATTGTTAATTGATAAAAGATCACAATGTTGGAGACATGTATGTTTATACAAATGTTAAATGTTTGCCTTTTTCTAGTTAATACAAATGCTAAATGTTTGCCTTTTTCTAGTTAATACAAATGCTAAATGTTTGTCTTTTTAATGACATTTCAGATGGCTGACCATGATGAGCATGATGTCCATGATGAGCATGAAGTCCATGATGAGCATGCTGTCCATGACGAGCATGGCGAGGATACCAATGTAAGTTCTAAAAACATATCTTGTATTTCTATAAAATTCATTATCTTCTAGTTATGTCATATATCTTATATTTCTATATTAGGCTAATTCAATGTGTTTATTTTTGTCAAATTTTAGGTTGATGATGCACATGTACCCACTGAAGCACTGGAGAAACTTGATGCGCAACACCAAACACTTAACAAGAAAAGGCGCAACACTCTGTTGAAGAAGTTAATAGCGCTTAGTGGCAGTGGATCCAAATTGGTTGTGGATTTTGATAATGGAGGAAATGCAATTGGAGTGAACCACAATAATTTTGTAAACTATCTTGGGTGTACCACTCGAAGCCATTGTGGTTTTAAGTATGATAATTGGCATAAAGTTCCTTAGGGGAAAAAAGACTTGATATGGAAGGATTTATGCGTGAGTTATTATTATTTGCAATTCTATTTTGTAGATTACAAATTCTATTATTTGAAATTATATTTTGGATACTAGTTAATAACATTTCTATTTTACAGAATCTGTTTGCATTGGATGAGAAGTTGCATCGTAAAAGTGTGATGCAACGCGCTGGAAAGATGCTTAGGAATTATAGGACAAATCTGAACAGAGAATACATAAAAGAGGGTGATAAGAAAAAGAAGTCAGCCCTTGAACAATGGAACTTCTTGGACAAAGAAGATTGGGACAATTTTGTTGCTTCAAGAAAATCTGAAGAATTCAAGGTATTAGGCGTCACTCCCAATTTAATTAATATACATTGTATTCACCTATTAAAGATTAACATTTAGTGATACTAACCAAATCATTAATGTGCATACTAACTAGGCCCTCAGTGACGCACAAAAAGCAAGACGTGTACTGAATGTGCATGACCACACTATGGGTCCAAAAGGCTATGCAAGCGTTCGCCAAAGACTACATGCGGAGTCTGCGGCTACTCAGGAGTCTGCTCTTACTCAGGAGTCTGCCACACCCATGCCTCACCATGATATCTAGATAGCTGGGAGGCAAAACAAGAAGGGTGAAATAAAGAAGCCTGTAACTGCTGAGGCGGCTGCGAAAATGGTAAAATACAACTCTTAGAGCAATCATTTGAATATTGATTATTTGTGGTGTTAACTTACCAATTTCTGTTGATGGTGATTTGCGGGAGCTGCACGAGCAGAGGAAACAAGGCACACTCATCCCTCAGGGCACAAGGGATGAATTGACATTTGCTCTGGGTAACCTAGAGCATCCTGGACGTGTTAGGGGTGCAGGCGCTGGTGTGAGCATCAAAGCATTCTTTGGGCCATCCCAGTGCAAACCCAGAGCGGGACTTTCTCAAGAAGAGGTAACCTATTCTTTTTTTAGAATGTTACTGCAAAAGGAAATTCAATAATAATAAGCTAATGTTTCTTTTATCCATGTATAGGAGAATAAGAGAGTCGAGGATATAGTTGCTAAGAAGGTCAACGATGTAGTTGCTGAGAAGGTCAAGGAAGAATTCCTGTGGTGGCAGGCATCTCAGGCTTCCAATCAGCCTATGACGACCCACTCTTCTCCTGATGCACAGACTGCGAGTAATCCTGGAGACCCATCGCCTAACACGTCTGCTGTAAGTATTGTTTATGACAATGTAGCTAGTCTTTTCAAGATGATATGTATATATGTATAACATTCTTTACGTAAATTTGTAGGCATTGAAGTCATGCCGCTTAAGAATACAAGACTATGTTGTTGCAGAGGCGCAGGCTTACCCGTCCCTTCCTGGGGAAAGGTTTCACGGGACTCCAATACCACAGGGCTACGTTTGTGTGGGCCCATTACGTGTGTTACTCGATTGGAGGGAAGATACATTGCCATATCCCCACCCGGATATTGATACACTTGCTGAGGCAGAAGGCGGGGTCATATTGTGGCCCAAAGCAGATGTCGTCTACACTACTGAAATTGTAAGATAAATTTACATTGATTTAGACTGCTAATGTTTATATATGATGTCAACTGATCTGAAATTATATATACAGGTTAAAAAGAAGACACCAGGAGCACCTATGCCTCCACCTCCACTTCCCGCATTACCAACTTGGGTTCCAACTGACCTAACATACCCGTTAGGTCCTGCTTGTAGGGGAATGGCATGTTGGCTACGGGCACATAATATACATTGCCCGATAATTGTTTCTTTAGATGCAGATTATGCAGGTCAATCATACGATAGCTCTTTATTTATACAAGATATTATTGAGCTGTTTATGTATGATTGGTTGAATACATCAATGATAGAGACATGGATAAGGTGAGATCTTGTTTATACATCCATATACCTTGTGTAAGATCCGATGATCTGGTTTCTTATATATTAATGCATACGTAATACATGTTTTGCAGCTACTTAGTTGAAGATCGTTGCAAACAATTTGCATTTGATCATGTGGGATTTTTGATTCCATCATTGATTAGTATGGTAGCTAAAGACCCTGATAGTGTTCAACAATACTGTATAGATGCTTTTACAATTTTTGGTCAGCAAAAGAAGACGATAATAATAGCTCCATTCAATGTCAAGTAAGTTTACTTTATTTATAATTTGGACTTAAGAAAATTCCATTTTTATTGTGCATTTTGAGTTATTAATTGTTAACTTTTTACCTCTAGCGGTAGACATTGGGAGTTACTAGTTATTGTCCCTGGGACGTTCACTGTTTATTATCTAGATCCCGCGGGAAGTACATTAAATACTAAAATTGGACACGTAATGAGAATGTCATTATTTTGGTGAGAAATATTTCATTTTTGTATCTGTTAACATCTGTTATTACATTACTATTTACTTATATAATTTATTGTGTTATATTAACATGTAGGGGTTTAGATGCATTCAAAAAGGCTGGAGGAACGGTCCCAAGGAAAAAGAACCAGCCAATAAATTGGCAGAACGTAGAAGTAAGTTCCCGACTCCAATGTATATATTATTGATGTGAATTGTGCTTAGTTGTATTATTTTGTATGTTTCAATTTATAGTGCGCTACACAAGACAATGGCTGGGCATGCGCATACTATGTGATGCGATTTATGCAGATGATTATCAAACATGCCGCATTGGACATCGATACCATACATGAGGTATTATATATAGTCTCATTAGTTAGTATGAAATATATCAATCTTATTTTTATATTATTACTTATATATATACATCATTCTCTGTGTAGGTGTTTAAAACTGACAACACTATAGGTAAACGCTTAAAAAATATACATGCTCCATATACGATGGAAGCATTAAATGAAATAAGAGAAGAATGGGCAAAAGCCATACAAGCAGTGACAACTGTAAGATATAATTGGGATGTTGATAGCGATAATGAATGATACTTTGTAAATGAATATTTCTGAATGTTAATACATGTATTTGAATGTTTCTATATGTGTGAATGTGAGAATTGAATTGATGTCTGAATGTATCTACTTGTGTGAAATTTTCCTTGGGACTTTTGCAGGTTTGTGGCCTGTTTGTAGGCTGATATCAATGGATGTCGTAAACCTACAGTTCAGAAAACTGAACTGCAGGTTCTCATCCTACTGACCAGCCACAGCAGGCCTGCAAACTGATATGAAAAAAAAATAGATATAGGCGTTGGTTATTTACAGAAAACCGTCAGCAAAGACCTACAACGTCGGGTTTCTGAACAAATCCGATGCCTAATGTGGCAACAGTCGTACTGGAAATGGCGTCAGCTGTTCGTGTCAAACCAACGCCTATAATACATATAGGCATCGGTCTTTTAGTAGATAACCGACGCCAAACTGGTTCGCGCCACAGAAAACAACGTCATCTAGGACACTTTTTGCGTCGGTTACCAAGTAAACACTGATGCTATAGTCCATATAGGCGTCGGTCTTTTAGTAGATAACCGACGTAGAATGTGTCCTAGATGACGCCGTTTTCTGTGGCGCGAACCCTTTTGGCGTCAGTTATCTACTAAAAGACCGACACCTATATGTATTATAGGCGTCGGTTAAAAAATCGATGCCAAAGTGTTCGACCTTTAGCGGCGCCCACATAGGTGTCGCTCAGAAACTGACGCCAAAGGGGGTTAAACAACCGACGCCAAAGGTTGTTTCTATAGTAGTGAACAAACATATAACTTCATGTGCAATGAATACATTTTCCGCATGTGCAACACATATGAATGGCTTATACCGATACAACGAGTACTCACAGTTGTATATTTTAATGAGTAAGAAAAGAGTACTTACCTTTTCAACCAAAGACAATGAGACACTCGTAGTGAAGAAGAAGTGGAAGAAGAAAACCATTTATAGCTAAATCCCATAACAGAGTGTAACATATAATCTGAATACCAATCACCATCATAACAGAGTGGGAATGTACATATCTCCCAAGATATCAATATTGTGAAAATTGAACTCATCAATTTGAATAACCTGAATTTAGAGCAAAACATATGAAGATGAGGACAATAAAAGAGCATAACCTACATAAAGAAATATTGATATCAAAATAAAGTGAATCACGAGTGTTGGGAGTGTGTTATGGCTTTGTGAATCATGAGTGTTGGGCATTGGGGCATATGTATCCAATGCTAGTACTAAGGGGGCGTGTGTTATGGCTTTGTCCCGCTCGGTCAATACTTATGAACCCAAGGAGTACAATCATATTTTGGATATTACCAAAACAAACGCGGGATACATATTTTTATAGGATTATGAGTCCTATCCTACCCATAATCCCTCGTACCAAAGGTGGCCTTAGGATTAACTAGGTAGGGATGGTGTGTCTTGGATGTGACCATGGAGTATCCAAGCCATGTCTACCACTTCAATAAAAAAAATTAAAGTGGACACATCAAAGGCGTGTCTGCCATGTGTCTAGGTGTGTCCAAGGTGTGTCCATGTTGGACACACGTTGGACACAAACATGGCAGCCTCTGGGAAGTGTTTGTGCTTCCTAGGTCATGACATGATATGGCTCAACATCTTCTAATTTAGTGTGATTTGTTCTGGACATCTAAAGATGTGACTTATGATACAGTGTATACAAGTCATAGGTACAACCACGTGGTTCAACATAGATTATTTGCATGTATGAGTACTCAATATAAATTGTAAGATATAATTTGTATGTTTACTATGAATTTTCAAATCTATTTTATATATCTATTATGAATAGATGAAAAATACCTACATTCACATATTTAATATGTATAAATGAAGGGCAGTTAATTTGTTTGATTTTTTTTGCACCAAAGAAATGAGGTGACCATAGAAGTGAAGAATGTATAGAAGAAGACAACCATACATAATCCAATCCCACAAGTACATGCCACATATCTTGTGAATATCAATTTTCATCATTTAACAATAAAAGAGAACATGCAAAAGAAAGTTCAATGAATTAGAAACACTATACATGAAATGCACATATCTTTGGATGTGCGTCAGACACATAAAGCCAAATGTGCAACAGACACATAACTCTGAATGTGCAACAGACACATTTTCCGCATGTGCTATGGGACATATTTTCCATATGCTCACTCAAAAACCAAAACCCCATATACATTCTGCGTCAAAAAACAAAACATCATGTGTTTAGAAGTTTAGGGAATAGATAGGGTTTTTCAAGAAATTTTTCACTGCAAGACTTCACTTAATTTACAATCCAATGTGTCTAAATACAAGTAAACAAACATGCCCTATATATTGCTTTGCCTTTATTTTTCTTCAGTGATAGATCTATTGATGTGTTGTGTGATGAATATGTCGGAACCCATTTAAGAGGGAACAAAGGAGTTGGATGAGGATGCAGTTAGATCTCTAAAGTGAATTTTTTTGACATATTTTTCATTGACAAGTATCCTTGATTCGGGGTTTTGATTGGGATTCACAGTGTCAAGAAAATAAACTAATGTTGTTTCTAGGGATCAAAAGTTTGTCCTAACCAAGAAGGAGAAAAGTCCCACCCACAATTTTCGTTGAAACAACATAAGCAAGCATTCATATCTTGTAAGGTGTATGAGTAGAAAAGGACTATCACACTTTAAAAGAATTAGACTAATACATTTTATTCACCTTCATTTTTTGTAAGATGAGCATGTCAAGAAATAATATGATCACCTATTTATTGATGTCCACTTGTAATTCAATGATTGAACTCAAGTTGAGTGCAACAACAACAAGATCAACTAAGAAAAAAAATTAAATAAAGCACACTAAGAAATGCATTATCTAATTAATATAAAAAGGTCATAATAAATTAGATGTTATAAACAATATAAGATGCATGTAGTAACCCAAAAACTACGTGTGATTAATTGGAAAGAAGGAAAATATTAGTAAATCATTTTTACATGTAAAACGAGAGAAAAAAACAACTAGACAATGAGAGTAAACCAGGTAAAAAAAGATAAGTACCTAGTTGGAGCAATTATGACACCATGTGTATGGATTTCGGAACCTTTGATCTCTCCATAATGAATCCCAACCGCATAAAACAAGTATACATGATAATCACAATTTTCGCCAACATGTCCTTTTAGAGAATGGTCCCATAGAAATAGAACACACATATAAGGACTCTTTTGAACCACATCTTGCTCCCGTGTCCTATTGGGCGATGTGATGTAGTGTGAGCTTGGATGCTAGTCTCTTACCAAATAATTCCAACACCTTCTAGCCGCCACTCCTGCAAAATTTTGATCCAATTTTGGTGGCCCTTTTAAAGAAAATTGTTATTCAACACATATGTCATCAAAATATATTTCGTGATATAAAATGCAACAAAACAAGGATGACCCACTCATTTGTATAAACTTCATCTCAAAAGACATTGAAAATGGAAATATACTTAACTAAAACATCAGTTAGTCTCTTTATAGATCCAATGTAGATATATCCATATACACTCGTGTAAACTTGACATCGTGAAACCAGTTTTGTAGTTTGGTTGGAATAAATGTTTAACAAAATTATCATATCACAAAACAAATTAAACATATAAAACAAAAAGTAGTCACAAGCATTTATAAACACACGCAATAACACAATAAAACATTATACATATGTTATGCGTATATATTCTAATATTAATGCTTGGATTGGCTAAATAGAAGATACATTAAGAAGAACATACAATACAAATTTATATTGATATAGTTTTGCAATATATATAGGTCAAGATGTGGATTGGGATGCCTATTACGCAGCCCTCACATTTTAGGGATTATTGTTAGGATGTTAGCTTGATGTCAACCTACACGTTTAAGCTTATAAATTTGATGCAAATACATAAAGTTTGAAACAATTTTTCTGAATATATATATATATATATATATATATATATATATATATATATATATATATATATATATATATAGGGGGTGTTAAGACCAACATTTTAGATGTTTATAGTACACATTTTACAAGTAACTGACGCAAGTAACCACGGTCATTGTGTTTAAAATAGACATTCATAACTCATAATCTCAAATCCAACCAACAGTAAGATTCAATCCATTTAAACATAATTGCAGCAAATAGTAAAACGTATAGCCAATTAGCCGTAGGTCACAGGCTGATTATTACCAGATTTGGAGTGCTATAGACCTCCAATTTAACCTCCCAACACCAAACACCGCGTTTGTTTCTGTTTCTAACAACAAGGTTCAAATCTTAATGAGGAACAGTAGCAAATTCTGTATCTCTAATGATGAAAGGGCGGGAATTAGGATAAAATTTCAAGGTAGACGGAAGCGAAGAGGTTGGGAAAAAGAGAGGCACGGTCACACGACGAGGAGTAATAGGGGGAAGACAGAAATAAATAGAAAATTGAGATTACCAATAGTGCTAGCACAAAATTGCTGCTGGTTCCACGCTAGGTGGCTGCTCAGTTGACAGAAGCAGTGTCTTCGGCCTGGCCTTGCAGTAGCTGAAGGTGGAGGTCGCGGCCCATGACAGAGAAGGGGGCAGGGCCAAGGAGAGACGCCAGATCAAGCAGTGGAGGAGAAGAGATGAATAGCGAGAGCATGGAGCTATAGCGGCAGGAGCAGGGTGCTACGGTGGCGGAGGAAGACCTTGCGGCGGAGGCGGCGGCGGCAGAAGACCTTGCGGCGGTAGCGGCAAGAGTTGAACATCTTCAGCGGCTGGGAGAATCGGTGGGTGCAGGCGAGCCCTAGACCTCAACGCTCGCGAACGGGGAAGTAGGGAGTATGGGGGGGAGAGTATCCTCTTGGGGGGGTTTGCATGTAACAGTGGTGGGTCTAGCATGGTTTTAGTTTTAGCAAATACCCGACCGGTTCAGCAAAACCGTGACTAGTTCTCTGGGTCAACGGTTCAACCGCTTGGTCCGCCGGTTTAACCCTTTCCAGACCTCAAAAATGGATTTTGAAGGGACCCAGCTCGCCCAGCCTTCCGGGTGACAGTTCAACCGGTTGAACCGACCGGGTCGGGTCGGGTTTCAGAACTCTTTTAACGGCAGAAAATTTGTACATTTTACGTCGGACAAATATTTTTGTCGCTAAAACATGTACCGATAGCGGCCATAAAAATTAATTGTCATTGTTAGTGTAGCAATTACGAAACATAATAAAGTTGTCGTAATCTTTGACGTTAATGCCCCAGTTTCTTGTAGATATGTAAACACACTTGAGTGTATTCGTGCGATCTGTACACTCGAGTATATTCTAGCCTGATGAAGCATATACACTTGGAAGCATTAGCTATTGATGTTTAATATTCCATAGAAACTATAGGAAGCATAAATATACATAAACTTGATACATGTCCACATCTCATAGGATCTAGCTGTCCCATAAGTACAAGAGTTCACCACCTGTTTATGTACAGAACAGACCTAGCGAAGTCAACAACAGAATAAGAAAGCCATATCAACTAAACATCGTGAAACCTCGTCAAAACACCTCCAAGGAGATGAGAGTACAGGGATGACTCTAGGACTCTACTACAAAACATCCAATGTGAGAGTGATGCTTAATATTCCATAGAAAATATTTAATCATCTTGAGCTATAGGGGTTGTATATTTCAATGCTCTTCAGTATTCACGCTTGCATTTCTTTAGAAACAAAAAGTCTCCAATAGATGAGATAATATGCTCCTACAAGCTCCATGTTTTAAGACAAAATGAATGTTTGAACTGGTTTTCCTTTCAACTGCACCATGTAGAGGTGCAACATGTATCAAAGGTTTATGAGATTATGGTAATTATTTTCCATAAAAACATTATTTGTCCCTTTTCTATTCTATCCATCCACTACCTTCTATTACACTTATTTCAACCTCTCAACATAAATTAAGACAACTTTTTGTTTATTACACTCTTTATCTTTTCATTAATCTTGTATATACTTATAAACATTTTTTGATGTTTGATCTGGTACAAAAGGAGAGCATATTTATGTTGTTGTAACTTTGTTGTTGGCCACTTTGGGAATAGAACCAATGAGGAATTTACGAGCTCCTGAATAAGAAGCCCCAGTGTAACCTATTTAACAATTTCTACACCCATGTATGGGGAACCGCCAAAAAATAGCAAAACACAAAAACTATTTTATGCACGCCGTAGTTGTGGTAGAGAGAGCTGAAACAAGTAAAAAGAAAATAGTAAATAGTGAGAAACTAAAATAAATAAAAATATGATACAATTGATGCGGAAATACTAAAAGGATAGTTGATTAAGAAAGAGTTCAACAAACACAAGTAAGAAATAGTGGATGAAGATAGAGAAAGTGAATGGATAAAGACTAACATATATTGTTTAACTCTAAAATAATTACTACATCACTTATTGAAAAACATGGTTTGGTTTTACTATATGTAGATTATAGTGTATATATATGTAATGTGTGAATTTCTTTATCCTCAAAGTTGTATTAAATTGAAATATGGATGCAAGATAGATAGAGACTAAGATAAATAAAAAGAGGGAACAATGGAGGGGGGATAGTGGGTGCGACAGATTTTTTTTTCAAAATATAAAAGAATTATAATACGAAAGAGAATGGCAGACACATTGTTTAGTTAGAAATTCGTAATGCATGTACACATTAGTTTGCTTTATTTCATTAGAAATTAGGTATTATAGTGTATATGAATAAACAATACGTGCATTATTTTATCTAAAACAAGTATTATAATATTTCTAGTTATTTAATACATGTGTTGTTTCACACTAAACATTTGTCACTATGTGAACATAATCTATATGATTGTTTTATTTTAAAATATGCATAGTACTTATGAATAACACATCCCCGGTGGTATAAAGTGATAAATTCTAAGTCATATATGACACATACAATATAAATTATAATTAAATAATAGATAAATGAAATTATATAAAAGAACAACACATGAAAAAATAGTATTTACAACTATTTTTCAAATATTTGTACCTATATTCCAAATATATGTGTCTACTTTTGACATTAGTGAGGAGGCTACTCGGAAATCAGAATTACTACAGAATTGGGTGTCTCGACTCGGAGAGTGGCGTCAGGGTGAAGAAAGCAGGCGTGTAGAAGAAAGAACACACATCTAGAGAAGGTGGAGGTTGCTAGAGACAATTGGGCGTCGAGAATAATTTTGCATGAAAATCGGGTTCGGGGAGTAGGGAATACAAGTTTGAAAATAAAAAAATAAATCACCTTAAAAATCCACCACCCTCTCCTCGGCTTTCTATGCATCATATCGTGCGTCAGTGTTGCTGGCAGAAACAGGCCCTGAGAGAGGAGACGTGTTGTCGGGGTTTCCAAAGTGGAAGGCATTATTAGTAGCTAGCTCTACCAGTCCCAACCAGTGGAGGTAAGGTCCCAACTGGCTGGTGGAGGGCGTGGGGTTCATTGCGTGTGAAATGTGCATTACAAACGCCCCCCCAACACATTAAGAAATTTTAACCAAGAGAAATAATGGCGAGAGAAGTAAGTTGCGGTTTTGTTAGTCGAGTGAAAGAGAGGGAGGAGTAGGCAGTGAAAATTGAAAGATAAAAAAACTATAGTGTTGTTGTGGATAAGAAGAAGAGAATGAGAGATGCATAAACTAGAAGAAAAAGCTAAAACAAAGTTAAATAACAGATTACACATTATCCAAAACTCCGTACACGTCAGGTGCACGTGTTACACAATGGGTGATTTTTTGATATATTTTTGGGAGTAAGTAGTGGTTTTGGGGAGTCGGTTAGTTTGGATGATGTAGTGTAATCAATGGGATGCATAGAGAATACTAAAGAGGGAGAAATAGTGGGAGAGGGAGAAGGAAATGGGGAGAGAGTGTTGAAGATTCGATTTTGGGAGAAAGGAAATAAGAGAAGTGAAGTGATAAAGAGAGAGAAGGAAATTGAGAAGGGAAGTAATTAATGGGAAGAGAGGCGGAAAGTGGTGACCAAGAAAGTGGGGATATGACTAATTGACGGGGAGGAAGAAAGTTAGAGGAGAAGTAATGGGAAGATATTAGACAAGTTTAAAGGTGGGAAGTGATGGTAAGAGAGTAGGGAAGTAAGGATGAATACTATGGGGAGAGAGAAGGCAAGTGGTGGAAGGAGGGAAATAATAATGGGAGGAGAGTTGGAATGTGGGGGGGGGGATGAGGGGAGTGTGTATAGAAGTAATTAGGAGACAAGAGAGAAGTGAGGATGAGGACCGAGAGGAACGAAGTAATTGAAGGAGGAAAATAATGAGGAGTGAAGTCCGGAAAATGGAAATAATGGGGAAGAGGAGGAAAATCTTCTGAACATCTCCCCAGTTGAACACGCCATCTCATACTTGGGTGTTCCCCTTACTGCTGGACCGCACAGGCTTACTGACTACAAATACCTCCTTGAGATGTTCATGAAAAAAAACGGCATCGTGGAAAGCAAAACTTCTATCCTTTGCGGGTAGAAAGCTTCTTATCACCCATGCTTTGACCTCTACTGCCATTTATACTGCTGCCTCGATTGGCATCCCTGCTGGCGTCACTAAAAGAATCGAAGCGATGTGTTCCAGGTTTCTTTGGGCAAACAGAAGCAATGAAAGACGCAGAGCGTGGATTGCTTGGGATCTTCTTGCTCAGTCAACTCGGCAAGGTGGCCTGGGTTTCACCGCTATCAAGCACAACGAGAATGCTTATATCATTAAGGATTGTTGGGAGATTACAAACGGTGACTCTCTTTGGGCTCTCTTCTGCCGCAACAAGTACTCCTCTCCATACAAATACATACAGGGCTGTTATCCACCTTATCTCAAGCTGGGTACTAATCCGTCACCGAGATGGAAGAAGATATGGAGTCTCTTTCCTAAGGTCCTCCCTCTTACTAGATGGATTGTTGGTTGCGGGGACATCTCTTTCTGGGACAGTCGGTGGTGTGATCAACCTCTCAATCTTTATGCCATTCATCGAGGAGACATTGATAGAGATTTTCTCATCAAAGACTTCTGGACTCCCAACTACGGCTGGGATTGGACCTCCTTGGAGCAAATTGTTGATAATGATGGCTGCCAACTCATCCGCAATTCGCACTCCATCATCAACCAACAACCGGATCAGCTGGTTTGGACGCCTAATCCATATGGGCGCTTCAGTCTTAAATCTGCAAAGCTGTTATCAACCCGTAATCATCTTCCTGACGTCAACAACAACTGGAACTGGATATGGAGTGCTTCTAACCCAAGGGCCAGTGCGACGACTTGGAAGCTCGGTAAAAGAATTTTACCTACTGACGACCATATTAGACAATGTCATATTCCTTTGGCGTCTCGTTGTGTCTGCTGCATCAATCATACGTGCGAGGATGACACTCACTTATTCATCCTTAGTGACATGGCTACTGAGCTCTGGACCAAAGCTGCTAATCTTTTGGTAGATGATCAGTTCCCGCCCACCTCCATTGATGGCCTTCTCAGCTTGGGCGGCCATCAGCAGAGATGCTCCTTGCGTGGATGGTTAACCATTGAGTTGATTACCCTCATATGCTGGTCTATATGGAAAGCAAGATGTTCTGCTAGATATGACAGCAAGGTGTACAATTCTGAGCGATCTTGGACCGACATTCTGCACATCATCCGGTTCAACAGTCGTCGTCACTTCTTTATTTGCACTGAGGACATCGATCTTTTTTCTAGGCTAAATGATGCTCATATCATTCAGCCTATTATGAAGATGAGAAGGATACACTGTGTTAAATGGAACAATCCCGACATCAATAATCTTAAGATGAATATCACCACCGGCAAGTACATCACCGAAGACAACATACCTAGGAGATGGGTTGCAGGCGTCATTAGAGATAGGCGATGTAACATTCGCCTTGCATTCAGGGCCTGGCTGAATGCCAATGATTATATATCGGCTTACATCTGTGGAATCATGGTTGCTCTCAAGATTGCGGACGATAAGAACCTGACGATTTCTACTATTGAGATTGACGACCCTCATGTGATGAAGATCCTTTGGCAGAATGACCATGGTCCTTGGCACATTACTCATACCACCAGAGAGATACAGGAGTTACTTGACACTGATGCCATTTCTGGTTCCTTGGTCCCTAAGATCATAAACTCTATTCCTCGAGAGCTTGGGCTTTGGGGTGCTCATTTCGAGCATACCTACATCATTTCTGATCCTTCTTCTCTTCCTATGCGGATAAGAGGGATGAACATCTTAGAGAGAAACAGCACACCTTATATCTTCTTTAGATGGGAGCATGGCTAGTCTTTCTTAATCTTATGTGGGTGGCTCATGTATGGATGTCTTCTGCTTTTGGTCCGTTTTCTTGATGGATGTTTACCTGCTTAGTAAGCAGGAGTTGTAACCTTTTTGCTTGATTTTAGCCCACAAAGAGAGGAGTGGGATGAATAGAAGATCCTCTGGCTTAAATTAAAAAAAAATGATAGAAATAATGGGGAGACAGGAGGAAAGTGAGGAGGGATATAATGGGGAGACATGAGGGAAGCAAAGAAAAAAGTGAGAAGAGCGAGGAAAGTTATATAAGAGAGGAGGGAAGGAAGGAGGGAATTAATGGGGAATAGAGAAGGGAAGTAAGGAGGATAGTAATGAAAAGTGATCAGGGAAGCAACGGTCTAGGGAGAAGTAGCCAGGGGAGCTACTATCTATGATGCCGTAATATTTCAGTCCAAATGCCTAATTTCCATCTAGTCATGCTCATTTTTTACCTACAACTCCTCGTTGTAACTATATGTTGCCTTATTTTTACGTTAGGACTCCTCATTTATAAGTTATGACGCCTCATTTTTCAGACATGATGTATTATAATTTAGTTATGATGCCTCGTGTTTAAGATAAGACACCTCAATGTTATGATACTTAATTTTATGATATTGTTCCTCCTTTCTAATCATATATGTCTCATTTCAAATCTAAGGTGCCTCGGTTTTATAATACTACACCTCTTTTCTGAGTTAGAACTTCTCATATTCTCAATATAACACCTTGTTTGCATGATACGATGCCTCGTATTTATGATACACCTTCTCTTTTCTAAACTATGACGACTCATTTTTACGACATGACACCTCTTTTGTATGATAGAATATTAAAATGTTTATGATGCAATGCGTTATTAGTGTGATAGCACATAGTTTCTAAGCTACAATGGCTCATTTTTACAATGCAACTTCTGATTGTTGTGCTATCACGTCTCGTTTATGTAATACTAAACCTCATTTCCTAAGATATAATGACTAGTTTCAAAACTATAAAGATTTGTTTCTAAGATATGATGTCTCATTTCTAACATAATCATGCATTTTCTATTCTATGAGATATCGTTTGTATATTGTTGTGCCTCGATTTATAGTCCCATCACCTTTTTCTACATTATGACATCTGTTTCTAAGCTAGAGTTAAGGAGTGATATCTTATAAATCAAGGCGGCGGAGCATAAAAATGAGATATCATAGCTTAGAAATGAATAATTTTAGCTTAAAAATGAGTCTTTGTATCATATAAATGAGATGCCATAGATAAAAAAATGACATTGTATCATAAAAAGTGAGACATCATATTGAAAAATAACGAGTCAATCACCCACTCTTTCTCCCTCCCCGTCCCTCTCCCTTATAGGGCGGATACAGAGGGGGCTACCCAAGATGAACCGCTGAAGCCTCCCCCCAAAAAAATTAATATATTATATTAAAATTATGATATCATGTATAATATTAATAATTGTTAACGTGATATATTGCCCCATCAAGACTGTGGTTTTTTACTTTCGTCGCTAAACTAATTTTATTATCCTTTTTTGTATAATCAACTTAGGGGTTGGACTAACATATTTCAGAATTATGTCTCTTATATTTGACACAAAGCATAACAGTTAGTCTTAATATCAATTTTATTAGTTACTATTTTTGTAGGTTTAAAATATTTTTCCTTTCATTCCTCTCTTGGTATGCTTAACTTGACAAATTTCATATAAATTTGTTACATACTTATGAAACTTGGTCCCCATAGTCATGACTGGAGCTCTTTGGCTACTAGCTAAGTGTAGCATGATATAGAAAAGATGTGACATGATAAAAGTATCATAAAAAAATACCATGTTAATCTATTAATTAGAAACATGTGTATTATTATTACTTTTTAATTGTACAACACAAATGAAAAAAATCAAGTCAGTGACTCAATTATAATTAAACGCCAATTTGAAACATGATGACCACACATGCACAATTAATCACCTCCTATTTAAAAAAAAATCCTTTCAAATTTTCAATTATATTCACTCTACGAATAAGAAAATATCAATGCATCTAAATAAATGAAAATCTAAGCAATATTGTTTGGTATATGCTATTTTACAAATCCTTAATTACATAGTGTCTAACAATTGAAAATATAGTCAAACGGTAATAGTTTCAACTATATTTTAGCTAGATATCACAATATTAATTTGTGTATTTATAAAAAATAAACATATTGTATCAAACAAATTTATGGTTGGCATAAGACAAAAAGAGAGGGGGTAAATACAAGTAAAATATGGGGTAAGAAGGAGAAGAAAAGAAAGAAGAAACAACCTTTTAGATATAATTTTAATCAAATGAAGAAACAAAAAAGGTGAAATGTAAAATATAGAATGAGAGATAACACATCACAATTTATTTCCTCTCATCTCTTCCCCAGTCCTAAAATATAAAAACAAATGTATACATGGATGTCTCTTTTCTCTTCATCCTCTTCACTTTCCAATCGACCTTCTCTTTTCTATACCAATTCAATACATATTTTTCATTCTTTTATCTTAAAGTTTTCTTCATACCAAACACCATGTCAAGAATAAATTGGCATTTCAAAGTACATTATACTTGCATTCTATATAACAAAATATTTGACTAACACAAAAATATATATGAATCCTCTGTTGTGACATTATCCACCAAACATGGTCATAATGTCTTTCGTGTTTGTGCTTCACCAAAAAGTTGTGTTTTTCCCCTTTTTCTATATATCTTGTTTTATTTCTATGTATTAGTAATATTATACATGTTCAATGATGATGATAAATTACTCTGTTGTGAATCATCTAATATAAAACTTGTAAGGTTAATAGTTTATTATTTATAACTTTAGTTATCTATAGATATACTTATAATCATATCATGTCATTAACTTTAAATATTTATATTTTATAAATAGTGTATATCTATGTGAGGGGGAATGAAAAATTATATGGAATCTATACTTTTAGTTTAACCAAAATAAATATCATTTTAGCGTTTATATATAAAGTTCAAATTTTTCATTGTTGGTACTAACTCAACCCCCCTTACAATATATTTCTATATCCATCCCTGCTTCCTTACCCACTATTTCTTCTCTTCATCAGAAAAAGGGCAAGTCACACAATAAGCAAAGAAAGAGTAGACAAGTGGCTCAGGGAGTAGGCATGCTAGAGGAAGAAGATGGGTGATCGAGGAAACAAATGTGTAGAGGGAGCAGATTCATGGATATTTTGGGCCGCATGTGAAAGAAGTGTTCCCTTAGCGTACACATGTCCAAAATTTAACCCAACACATTAGTATTAAAATAACACACAACAAAACATGATGAAAAAAATAAACTCTCCCTCGTGGTTAACCTAAGCGCTCTGGAGATTAGGGTTGCTTGCATGGGACGTCTATCTCCCTCACGGGTTTCTCTCTTGTAGGTCCAAGGATAGTGCGAGCTCTCTGGGAGTCTTTCCTATTACGACTGAGGAACTAGCAGAACACTACTCGAGATTATAGTTGACATCGGAGGAAGAGGAACTGATAGAGGTCCTGCAGCAGGTGAGTGACGATACATCGGAGCACCTGCAGTTGGTGGTGGTAGCACGCATCCTGACAGTCCGGTCCTACAACTTTTGGGCAATGAAGCGCACATTCACATAGGCCTAGGGCCTCAACAACAAAGTTGTATTCAAACAACTTGAAGGTTCCGATTTTGTGATCCAGTTCTTGGATTGGCGAGATAAACAGAAGATGACCGAAGGGGTGCCGTGGAATTTTGATAACAAGCTTCTTCTTTTTAAAGATATCGACCCCCACGAGCAGCTGGGGGGATCACGATCAAACACAACCCTTTTTGGGTCCGCATCTACAACCTACCTCTAGGCTTCAGATTGACAAATGCAATAGAAGAGATAGCTAGCAGAATCGGAAAGGTTATCACCCTGGACATCGATGAGTTGGGTTGGGACTCTTCAGCAAGGGCACATATTGAAATGGATGTCACTAAACCCTTAAAGAGGTCCCGAGAATACGGAACAATAATGAGAGGCTTGCCAATTTTTGCTACTACTATGACCAATTAGGTCATGTCGAGAAGGACTATGGGGATAAGGAGGAAGAAGATGGCCGGGATACCCAATGGGGAGCACGTCTCAAAGCGTCTCCAAGGAAGACACATGTGTCATTGCACAGAGAGAACTATAGAAATATAAAGACCAAGTGCAACATCACCTTCATCAACAAACCAGGACCAGATCGATCCCAAAGCCACTCACAACCGGAAAGCGCTGACTATGAAACCTCTTCCAAGTCGAATAACAGAGGTGAGAGAGGAAGACCGCTCTACGGACAAGCAAAACATGATGGTAATCAATACTGTCCCACCACTCTGGAACAAGGAAGAGAGTCAGACTATAACCTAGTAGAGGTTTTCCTGGAGATCATACCTAAACAACCATGAAAAACTCAACATCTTACTGACATAGATGAGGTATGAAGAGGAGAAAAAGGAAATCGGGTAGGGCACAGTAGATGTGACCAACAAGGAGGGGAGGCACGAACGAGAAAGACAAAGCACACAAGGGATGAACTACTGGCAATGAGACCCCTAGAACGGCCGATAGAGGAGACGATCATAACAATTTTGAAAGAGTAGATGAAGATCGAACAAAGCAGATTTCCGAGGAGGGTGTCCACGAACAACAATAGCCAAAAGCTACCAAATCGGCGAGAGCCTCTATTCCTATGGCCGCACGCACAAGGGCACAAACTGAGAAGGAAAATAGAAAGAAAGCTACGAAGAGAGGAATGCATGATCCAAGGAAGAAGATGACCACACCGTGGGTTTAAAAGATGAGCAGAGCATAGAGGATGGGGATTTCTGAGGTGGAGGTCGTTTAGGATTCTGTTACAGGGAAAAGAGGCAGACATACAGAGCATTGCGATATGCAGGTCAGTGACACAGAGCAAGTAGACGAAGGAGGGAAGAAGGAAAGGATGGAGGGGAGCAAGACACTTACCGATGGACAGACATAGTTCATGTTGCAGAGGCTGGGATAAGTCATCCACGTGAACAACAATGAAAATCATGAGTTGGAACTGTCAGGGCCTAGGCCGCCCTGACACAGTGAACGCCCTCCGGTCATGCTGCTGGATGGAAAGCCCGAACATAGTATTCTTGATGGAGACTATGATGGATAGTATGGATCTGGATGTTGTCAATAGAAAGTGCAGTTTTACTCAAGGAATGTGCATTGTCAGTGTTGGTAGAGAAGGGGGAATTGGCATGTGGTGGAGGGATGTTGATCTTAAAATTATGTTGTTTTCACAACATCACTGTTGTTGCGAGATTACTGATGCGAGCACAGATAGTGTATGGAGAGCCATCAGAATTTATGGTTGGGTAGACCAACAAAAAAGTACAGGACTTGGGATCTTATGAGGGAGTTAAAGGCAGAATCTGACTACCCAACAATATTCTTTGAAGATTTCAACGAAATTGTCTCAAATAATGAGAAGTAGGGAGGACCGCCAAAGCCTCTGAGATACATTCAGGACTTCAGAGATGTAATTGATGATTGCGATCTCACATATTTGGGGTACAACGACAATATCTTTACATGGTAGAGGGGGTGTACGGTGGAAACCCTTATCCGGGAGAGACTTGACAGAGCACTTGCATGTCTAGCATGGACGTCTAAGTTCCACCAGGCTAGAGTGGTGCATCTCACTAAGCACGAGTCTGATCATGTTCCCATTATCATCCACACAGCATAGAGAGTTAAAAAGAAGATGAGAAGACAATAATACTTTTACTTTGAGCCTATGTGGGTTGAGGAGGAAGGATGTGAGCAACTCATTCTGTCACACTACTACAGAAATAGCATTCAGTGTCACTTTTCTGGGCGTCGGTTATTTAGGACAACCGACGCCTATAATATTAGGAATCGATTATTTAGGCAAACCGACGTCTATATTTGAAGACCATCCAGACACAGGTACCGCTTTGTATTCAGCGTCGACTGAGTATAACCAACCGGCGCCTAAAGGCGCCCGCGAAATCCAATTTTTGAGTGAAAAAAATCTGGGTCACATACAACATCGGTTGTTTAATGATTCACCGACGCCTATGTAAAATGAAATTTTGCGTGAAAAGTCCCACTTTCAGTGTCGGTTATCCTTGGATAACCAACGCTGATAATAGTTCCCGCCAATTAATTTGGGGTAAAGATTGTCTAATTGGACGTCGGTTTTTTACGATCAACCGACGCTGACGATAATAGGCGTCGGTTGTCGTAGATAACCGACGCCATTGACCAACTTAATAGAGGCCCGATCACCCGACTCTTCCCCCTTTCTTCCTATTTCATCGATTCTCCTGTGCGCTGCTCATCATCGCTCTCCCAAAATCGCCGCCTGGTGCCTGGTGCCTGCTGCTTCTCGCTCGCCGCCGACGATCCCTACTGCTGCTCTACGTCACCGCCGCCGCCCGCCGCCTTCCTCCTTGTGCCGCCGCCGCCCGCTCCTTCCTCCCTGCTCACGCCCTACTGCGGCGTTGTCTTCTTCCTTGCCTCTGCTGCTCACAAGGTATTAGCCGTAGCACCTTCTTCCTTGTCTTCTTCCTTGCCACCCGCTGCTCTTCTCTGCTTGCTGCTCTGACTTCAAAACCAAAGACTAGTTAGTGTTCTACTTCTTACACTGAGAACTGAGAAGAATGGCCTACCACGGCCGTGCTGCCCAACACGGCCGTGTTTGATTTGATTTAAACCCTAATTTGATTTAAACTTGTCCATTCTAGCATCCTAATTTGATTTGATTAAACCCTAACATTGATGAAACCCTAACATCAATTGTGATGAAACCCTAACATGTACATATCTATTATTGTGTTTGTTGGCCTAGAAACCCGTCCAAGATTGACTCATTAGGAGTAAATCTTGGATATTCCCCGGTTTGGGACTGTTCTTGAACACCTAATCTCACTTAGGATGTAAGTGTATAATGTGTATTGGGTTTTTGAGAAAATTTCGGCAACATTTCCCCATTGTACTTAGAGAACAGTGGGGAAATGCTGCTGAAATTTTCTTGAAAACCCAATACACATTATACACTTACTAGTGAGATTAGGTGTTCAAGGATGGGATAGGTGGTATACATTTATTATATATAAGAATGAAATCACATGTGTTTTTTGGCCTAGAAAGTGAACAATCATTGTTCTTTATATTACTTGTACATTGGTATAAATTAGAATGAACAATCACTAAATTATATACTGTTTGTATGGAGTCCGGCTTCATTGTAGATATCTATTATTGTGTTTGTTGGACTAGAAACCTGTCCAAGATTGACTCATTAGGAGTAAATCTTGGATAGTCCCCGGTTTGGGACTGTTCTTGAACACCTAATCTCACTTAGGATGTAAGTGTATAATGTGTGTTGGGTTTTCAAGAAAATTTCAGTAGCATTTCCCCATTTGTTCTCTAAGTACATATGTACTTAGAGAACAGTGGGGAAATGCTGCCAAAATTTTCTTGAAAACCCAATACACATTATACACTTACTAGTGAGATTAGGTGTTCAAGGATGGGATAGGTGGTACACATTTATTATATATAAGAATGACATCAAATGTGTTTGTTGGCCTAGAAACCCGTCCAAGATTGACCCATTAGGAGTAAATCTTGGATAGTCCCCGGTTTGGGACTGTTCTTGAACACCTAATCTCACTTAGGATGTAAATGTATAATGTGTATTGGGTTTTCGAGAAAATTTCGGTAGCATTTCCCCGTTTGTTCTCTAAGTACATATGTACTTAGAGAACAGTGGGAAAATGCTGCCAAAATTTTCTTGAAAACCCAATACACATTATACACTTACTAGTGAGATTAGGTGTTCAAGGATGGGATAGGTGGTACACATTTATTATATATAAGAATTGCATCACATTATAGACTTAGGATGTAAGTGTATACCCTAATCTTTTCCTAATATATACTTGTTTCCTAATATATACTTGTTTTCTCTTTGACCATAAAATGGATAGATCATGGATGTCCATTCCTAATCGTTGCACCCCAGAGTTTATATCTGGTCTTGATCAGTTTATTAGATTTGCCGAGGAACATAGGAAAAAACCTACAGATAGGTTCTACTGTCCATGTAGGCATTGCGGTAACAACTTGAAAGTCAACACTAGTGAGGAAATCAAAAGTCATGTCATGTGCAACGGGATTGTACAAGGCTATACAGAATGGCACTGGCATGGAGAGATTTCAAAATCGAGACCAGTAGATGTCGATAGCAGTGCTTGGGTGGAAGAAGAAATTGCCTCTGATGACGTAAATGTGAACGAACCAGTTCCAGCAGACATCGTTGATGTGATGATGGATAGTTGTAGGGTAGAGCACACCGATCCACCTCCTATCTTTAGAAACATTGTGCATGATGCTGAGATACCATTATAAACATGCTGTGCTAAGTTTACGAAGCTTAGTGATGTGTTGAGATTGTATAAGTTGAAAGCTAACAATAGATGGAGCGACAAAAGCTTCACTTCATTGTTGACTTTGTTGAAAGAAATGCTTCCTGAAGGAAACGAGCTGCCAATCTCAACATACCAGGTAAAGAAAATGTTGTGCCCAATGGGAATGGAGGCCAAGAAGATACACGCATGCCCGAATGATTGTGTATTATTTCAAAAGGACTATGTAGATTTGAAATATTGTCCAAAATGTGGTGTGTCACGGTATAAATTGACGACTTCGGGGGAGTCCAAAATTGGTTCTCCTGCCAAGGTGTTGTGGTATCTACCTATAATATCACAGTTTCAACGCTTGTTTGCAAATCCGAAAGATGCGAAGAATTTGAGGTGGCATGCAGATGTTAAGAAAAATAATGATGGGATCGTACGACATGCGTCTGATTCCCCACAGTGGAAGAAGATTGATCTATTGTACCCCAAATTTGGTGAAGAAGATAGGAATCTAAGACTTGGGCTTTGTACAGATGGGATGAATCCGTACGGGACATTGAGCAGCCAACATAGCACTTGGCCACTCATGCTTGTTATATACAATCTTCCTCCCTGGATGTGTATGAAAAATAAGTACGCTATGTTGTCGTTGTTGATATCGGGCCCTAAACAACCCGGAAATGATATCGATGTTTATCTTGAACCTTTGATTGATGACTTAAAGAAACTTTGGGCTGAAGGTGTGATGACCTATGATGCTTCAGCAAGAGAGACATTTCGTTTGCACGCTATGTTGTTTTGCACTATTAATGACTTTCCAACATATGGGAATTTGTCTGGATATAGTGTCAAAGGAGCTAAAGCGTGTCCTATATGTGAAGAAAACACTAATTCAATAAGACTAAAACATGGTGGCAAGACTGTATATCTTGGTCATCAAAGGTTTCTTTCAAAATTCCATTCATATTGTAGGAAGCGCAAAGCATTCAATGGATGGAATGATGAACGGAGTGCACCTAAACCTATACCAGGGGATGTTGTTTATGAAAGAGTAAAAGACATTGTCAATGAATTTAGTAAGAAATCACAATGTAGTATGGCCACACGGAGTGACAATTCTTCATTCAAGAAGAAGTCAATATTTTGGGATCTTCCTTATTGGAGTTCTTTGACAGTCAGGCATTGTATCGATGTAATGCACGTTGAGAAAAATGTCTGTGATAGCATCATTGGTACTCTGTTAAATATACCAAGTAAGACTAAAGATGGGATAAAATCCAGACTGGACGTACGTGAAATGGGAATAAGGTCAGAATTAACAGAATTATGTGAAATGGGTAATAAAAGAACATACTTACCTCCTGCTTATTACACGTTGTCTAGAAAGGAGAAGAAAACTTTTTGTGAATGCTTGGTAAATGTTAAGGTGCCACATGGTTACTCATCCAACATCCGTAGATTAGTATCAATGAAAGATCTGAAGTTGATAGGTCTGAAATCTCATGATTGTCACACTCTAATGCAACAGTGGCAATTCGATCTATATTTCCAAAGCATGTAAGGTTTGCAATTACCAGACTTTGTTTCTTTTTCAACAGTCTATGCAGCAAAGTTATTGACCCTGATACTCTCGATAATTTGCAAAGAGAAGTGGTTGTTACCCTATGTCATCTTGAGATGTATTTCCCTCCTTCATTCTTTGATATCATGGTACATCTTGTTGTCCACTTGACTAGGGAAGTGAAAATGTTGTGACCAGTTTTCTTGCATTGGATGTATCCCTTTGAACGATACATGAGCGTTTTTAAAGGTGATGTTCGAAATTGTTATCGGCCTGAAGGGAGTATTATTGAAGGTTATGTGGCGAGAGAGGTTATGAATTTTTGCAATGACTTTCTCAGTGGTAATGACACTCTTGATAATGAAAAGAATATTGAGGAGGGCAAAGGAATTTTGGGATCACGGGTGAAAGTGATCAGCCGTGAGCAGTTGGAACAAGCTCACTTGTATATTTTACACAATATGGACGAAGTGAGTGTTTATATCGATGACCATACCAATTTCATAAAGAGACAACATCCTCGAGCAAGTTCAATGTGGCTTGCTAGAGAACATAATAAGACTTTTACTAAGTGGTTTGAAGATAAAGTCTTACATCAACTATCTCAAACACCAAATGATATTACAGAAACTATCAAATGCCTCGCCTTTAAACCAAAACCGAATGTTATGTCTTATGAAGGGTTTGACATTAATGGATTCACATATTACACAAAGTGCCAAGATGATAAGAGTGTCGTCCAAAATAGTGGGGTCACTCTTCAAGCGTCGACTATGTACTTTGCAAGTGCAAAGGATAAGAGTCCACGTGAAGCAAAAATGTCATATTACGGTGTCATTGAAGACATTTGGGAGTTTGACTACATAGATTTCAAAATTCCGCTCTTTAAATGTAATTGGGTTGATAACACCAAAGGAGTTATAGTGGATGAATTGGGTTTCACTTTGGTGAACTTTGAAAAGATTGGTGAGAAGAATGAACCATTCATATTGGCATCACAGGCGAAACAAATATTCTATATCGATGATCCTGCAAATGATAAATGGTTGGTTGTTCTTCATGGTAAAAGACAGTTCATTGAAGATCCTATAGATGAAGAAGAGTACTATGATAAGTATGATGACTCCAGTCCATTCTCAGTTGGGTTGCCAACTCCATAAAATATTGAAGCTAATGATGACTTATATGTGCGCGGAGATCACAATGAAGGATTGTTAATTGATAAAAGATCACAATTTTAGAGACATGTATGTTTATACAAATGCTAAATGTTTGCCTTTTTCTAGTTAATACAAATGCTAAATGTTTGCCTTTTTCTAGTTAATACAAATGCTAAATGTTTGCCTTTTTAATGACATTTTCAGATGGCTGACCATGATGAACATGATGTCCATGATGAGTATGAAGTCCATGATGAGCATGCTGTCCATGACGAGCATGGCGAGGATACCAATGTAAGTTCTAAAAACATATCCTATATTTCTATAAAATTCATTATCTTCTATTTATGTCATATATCCTATATTTCTATATTGGGCTAATTTAGTGTGTTTATTTTTGTCAAATTTTAGGTTGATGATGCACATGTACCCACTAAAGCACTGGAGCACTTGATGCGCATTACCAAACACTTAACAAGAAAAGGGACATCACTCTGTTAAAGAAGTTAATAACGCTAAGTGGCAGTAGATCCAATTTGGTTGTGGAGTTTGATAATGGAGGAAATGCAATTGGAGTGAACCGCAATAATTTTGTAAACTATCTTGGGTGTACCACTCGGAGCCATTGTGGTGTTAAGTATGATAATTGGCATAAAGTTCCTCAGGGGAAAAAAGACTTGATATGGAAGGATTTATGTGTGAGTTATTATTATTTGCAATTCTATTTTGTAGATTACAAATTCTATTATTTGCAATTCTATTTTGGATACTAGTTAATAACATTTCTATTTTACAGAATCTGTTTGCATTGGATGAGAAGTTGCATCGTAAAAGTGTGATGCAACGCGCTGGAAAGATGCTTAGGAATTATAGGACAAATCTGAACAGAGAATACATAAAAGAGGGTGATAAGAAGAAGAAGTCAGCCCTTGAACAATGGAACTTCTTGGACAAAAAAGATTGGGACAATTTTGTTGCTTCAAGAAAATCTGAAGAATTCAAGGTATTAGGCGTCACTCCCAATTTAATTAATATACATTGTATTCACCTATTCAAGATTAACATTTAGTGCTACTAACCAAATCATTAATGTGCATACTAACTAGGCCCTCAGTGACGCACAAAAAGCAAGGCGTGCACTGAATGTGCATGACCACACTATGGGTCCAAAAGGCTATGCAAGCGTTCGCCAAAGACTACAGGTGGAGTCTGTGGCTACTCAGGAGTCTGCTCCTACTCAGGAGTCTGCCACACCCATGCCTCACCATGATATCTGGATAGCTGGGAGGCAAAACAAGAAGGGTGAAACAAAGAAGCCCGTAACTGCTGAGATGGCTTCGAAAATGGTAAAATACAACTCTTAGAGCAATCATTTGAATATTGATTATTTGTGGTGTTAACTTACCAATTTCTGTTGATGGTGATTAGAGGGAGCTGCACGAGTAGAGGAAACAAGGCACGTTCATCCCTCAGGGCACAAGGGATTAATTGACAGTTGCTCTGGGTAACCCAGAGCATCCTGGACGTGTTAGGGGTGCAGGCGTTGGTGTGGGCATCAAAGCATTCTTTGGGCCATCCCAGCGCAAACCCAGAGCGGGACTTTCTCAAGAAGAGGTAACCTATTCTTTTTTAGAATGTTACTGCAAAAGGAAATTCAATAATAAAAAGCTAATGTTTCTTTTATGCATGTATAGGAGAATAAGAGAGTCGAGGATATAGTTGCTAATAAGGTCAATGATATAGTTGCTGAGAAGGTCAAGGAAGAAATTGTGCGGTGGCAGGAATCTCAAGCTTCCAATCAGCCTATGACGACCCACTCTTCTCTTGATGCACAAACTGTGAGTAATCCTAGAGACCCATCGCCTAGCACGTCTCCTATAAGTAGTATTGTTTATGACATTGTAGCTAGTCTTTTCAAGATGATATGTTTTCAAGATGATATGTATATATGTATAACATTTTTTACGTAAATTTGTAGGCGTTGAAGCCATGCCGCTTAAGAATGTAAGACTATGTTGTTGCAGAGGCGCGGGCTTACCCGTCCCTTCTTGGGGCAACGTTTCATGGGACTCCACTGCCGCAGGGCTACGTTCGTGTGAGCCCAATATGTGTATTACCCGATTGGAGGGAAGCTGCATTGCCATATGCCCACCCAGATATTGATACACTTGGTGAGGCAGAAGGCAGGGTGATATTGTGGCCCAAAGCAGATGTCGTCTACACTACTGAAATTGTAAGATAAATTTACATTACTTTAGATTGTTAATGTGTATATATGAGGTCAACTGATCTGAAATTATATATGTAGGTTAAAAAGAAGACACTCGGAGCACCTAGGCCTCCACCTCCACTTCCTGCATTACCAAGTTGGGTTCCAACTGACCTAAAATACCCGTTAGGTCCTGCTTGTAGGGGAATGGCATGTTGGCTACGGGCATATAATATACATTGCCCTATAGTTGTTTCTTTAGAAGCAGATTATACAGGTCAATCATACGATAGCTCTTTATTTATACAAGATATTATTGAGTTGTTTATGTATGCTTGGTTGAATATATCAATGATAGAGACATGGATAAGGTGAGATCTTATTTATACATCCATATACCTTGTGTAAGATCCGGTGATCTGGTTTCTTATATATTAATGCATACATAATACATGTTTTGCAGCTACTTAGTTGAAGATCAATGCAAACAATTTGCATTTGATCATGTGGGATTTTTGATTCCATCATTGATTAGTATGGTAGCTAAAGACCCTGATAGTGTTCAACAATACTGTATATATGCTTTTACAGTTTTTGGTCAGCAAAAGAAGACGATAATAATAGCTCCATTCAATGTCAAGTAAGTTTACTTTATTTATAATTTGGACTTAAGAAAATTCCATTTTTATTGTGCATTTTGAGTTATTAATTTTTAACTTTTTTACCTCTAGAGGTAGACATTGGGAGTTACTATATATTGTCCCCGGGACATTCACTATTTATTATCTAGATCCTGCGGGAAGTACATTGAACACTAAAATTGGACACACATTGAGAATGCCATCTGTTAACATCTGTTATTACATTTTTATATCTGTTAACATCTGTTATTACATTACTATATAATTATGCAATTTACTGTGTTACATTAACATGTAGGGGTTTAGATGCATTCAAAAATGCTGGAGGAAATGTCCCAAGGAGAAAGAACCAGCCAATAATTTGGGAGAACGTAAAAGTAAGTTCCCGACTCCAATGTATATATTATTTATGTGAACTGTACTTAGTTGTATTTTTTAATATTTTGTATGTTTCAATTTATAGTGCGCTACACAAGACAACGGCTGGGCATGCACATACTATGTGATGTGATTTATGTAGATGATTATCCGACATGCCGCATTGGATATTAATACCATACATGAGGTATTATATATAGTCTCATTAGTTAGTATGAAATATATCAATCTTATTTTTATATTATTACTTATATATATACATCATTCTCTTTGCAGGCGTTTAAAATCGACCACACTATAGGTAAACGCTTAAAAAATGTACATGCTCCATATATGATGGAAGCATTAAATGAAGTAAGAGAAGAATGGGAAAAAGCCATAAAAGCAGTGGCTATTGTAAGATATAATTGGGATGCTGATAGCGATCCTGAATGATATTTTGTAAATGAATATTTCTGAATGTTTATACATGTATTTGAATGTTTCTACATGTGTGAATGTGAGAATTGAATTGATGTCTGAATGTATCTACTTGTGTGAAAAAATATTTTTTGATTTTGTAGGTTTGTGGCCTGTTTGTAGGCTGATATCAATGGATGTCGTAAACCTGCAGTTCAGAAAACTGAACTGCAGGTTGTCATCCTGCTGACCAGCCACAGCAGGCCTGCAAACTGATAAAAAAAAAAATTAAAGTATAGGCGTCGGTTATATATAAAACACCATCATCAAAGGCCTATAGCGTCGGTTATTTGATAAAAACTGACGCCTAATATGACAAACAACCCGACCGTGCAGGAAAGCACGGCCGTGGTGGAAAAGGCGTCGCTTATTTATATACAACCGACGCCTATAGTACTAAACACGGCCGTGCAGCGAAGCACGGATGTGCTTCTCCGTGTCGTCTGGGCGTATGGCGTCAGTTGTTCAGTTGTTAACCGATGCAGAAAGTGTCCTAGGTGGTGCCCTTTTTTGTGGCACTAACCCTATAGACGTCGGCCAACTATATATAACCGACGCCTATAGGTCATATAGGTGTCGGTTAGAAAACCGACGTTGAAGAGTTCGACCTTTAGCGGCACCCACATAGGCGTCGCTTGAAAACCGTCACCAAAGGGTGTTAAACGACCGACGCCAAAGGCCTATTCTGTAGTAGTGTCAACATGGAATAGTCGTCAATATGTAGGCGTACATGACAAAATGAAGGAGTGTGGCAACAAATTAAAAGCATGGGATACAAAGAAATTCATAAATATGAAGAAAAGAATCAAGGAACTGGAGGGTCAACTGGGGGAATACCAACAATTACCGCCAGATAAAAATAATCTTGAGAGATGTTCGAAGATTGCAGCTGAGCTACAAGATTGGCATAGGAGAGATGAGGCATTTTGGAACGCTAGGGCCCGAGTCAATGAGATGAAATCGGGGGATAGAAACACTGCCTATTTTCACAATAAATCCTCCCAGCTAAGGAGAAAGAAAAGAATTGAAGGTCTGTAGAATGAAGAGGGACAATGGATGATGGAGGAGGAGGAGATAGAAAAGATCATCAAAGACTTTTTCCAGAAACTTTTTCAGTCCACTAACCCGTCTGGATGGGAGGAGGTGACGCAGGGGATCTCAAATAAAATTGAAGCAGAGGAAAGAAAGCACCTTGAGAGAGACTTCACTTTCGAGGAAATTCTAGCAGCAATCAAAGGCATGCATATGAATAAATCTCCAGAACCAGACGGCGTGAAGACCCTCTTTTTTAAAAATTCTAGCACATAGTAGGTGAGGATGTTTCCAGTTACATCAAAGGATGGTGGAAATCTGAAAGAAGCATTGCTGACATAAATTCTACACTGGTAATTATGATACCAAAAGTCCAAAAACCAACAAAGATTGGAGAGTTCAGACATATCAGTCTATGCAATGTACTATACAAAATTGCCTCAAAAGTTATTGTGAATAGACTGCAACCCTTGATGGACAAGGTAGTGTCAGAAAATCAAAGTGCTTTCATCCCTGGAAGACTCATCAATGATAAGGCTCTCATTGCATATGAACTGTTCCATACCATGAAAGGGGGAAAAGGAAGGAAGAAAGGACATCAAGCTTTAAAACTTTACATGTCAATGGCTTATGATAGGGTGAAATGGAAGTTTGTGGATTACATCCAAGGAAAACTGGGGTTTGGGGAAAGATGGAGGAGGAAGGTAATGGACTGTATGCCAACTATTTCTCATTCCTATGCAATAAATGGGGATCTCACCAGAGAGGCTCTACCTGCCAAAGGACTACAATAAGGTGACCCTTTATCTCCATATCTATTTATTCTTTGTGCTGAAGCTTTCTCTACATCGCTTGCGCTTGCTTCGCAACAATGAGAGATCCATGGTATTTGGGCAAGCTGACATGGACCTCGTATATCTCACCTTTTCTTTGCAGACGAATCAATCCTCTTTGCTAAGGAAACTAAACAAGAATGTCTGAAGTTAGCTGAAATAATCAGTCAATATGAACGGGCATCTGGGCAGAAGATCAACCTACACAAGACTGAAGTTGCTTTTAGCAAAGGGGTTGACCATAATAGGAAGATGGAAATTACAAGTCTTCTAAAGGTGTGAGAAGTGGACAGACACGACAAGTGTTTTGGGCTGCCCACAATAGTGGGAAGGTCCAAAAAGTAGGTGTTCTCCTACATCCAAGAACGTATATGGAGGAAACTACAAAGGTGGAAGGAGAAGACTTTGCTCAAAGAAGGCAAGAAGGTCCTCATCAAAGTTGTTGCACATGCCATCCCGTCATATATCATGAGCATATTTCCTTTGCCATCATACCTTCTGGACTCTATTAATAGCATCATATCGAGGTTCTGGTGGGGGGCCGGGGAGGCAGAATGAAAGATAGCATGGGTAAGCTGGGAGTCCTTATGCAAGCCAAAAAATCAGGGAGGCATGGGGTTCAAAAATATTAATATTTTTAACCAAGCACTGCTGGAAAAGTAGGTGTGGAGACTGTTATAAAGACAGGATACGCTAGTCAACAGAGTCCTGAAGGCCAGATACTTCCCTAGGGACACAACATTGAATGCTAGATGAGGTCATAATCCAAGCTCCACATGGCGCAATATATGGAATTCTAAGAGTGATATTCTTGAGGGGCTCCAATGGAGGGTGGGAGATGGGGAAATGATTATAATATGGATGGACAATTGGATACCAAAGTTGGGAGGTAGCATTGAAAACAAATATGGACTATTAAGCACTACGGTTCAATATGTTTCTGAACTTATGGAGAGGGAGGAAAAGAGGTGGGATGCAACATACATAAATATCATGTTCACCCCTGAGATAGCAAACAACATCCTGGCTATCCCGATCAGTGAGGCGGGGTTGGAGGACAATGTGTTCTGGCAGCCAAGCAGGAGTGGACAGTATACGGTCCGATCAACTTACTGGATGGTGTCCCAATTGCCGAACTCAACAGCAAACCAGGAGTCCATGGAAGCACTACCGCATGAGTTCTCATACTCCACGGTCTCTAAGATAGACCACGGTTGAGTTGCAATTGGGTTAGACTATTTTTGACTACTAATATTAGTCCAAGGTTAATCCCTCTAATCCTGCCTCCGGCCCAAAATTGCCTCCAAACCCCAAAACGGTTCCGCTAACTTTCCATTCACGCGCCCTCGAAATACTTTCACCTTCCCACTTCCGCACGACTGTTGCTCTTCCGGACAGACACATGGTGCACGACTTTCATAACAAAACTCCCTCACAGTGGCGATCACAAAAGCTTTTCAACGCCTTGGCTTCTCTGGGAAGGCGGCGCTCACCGGAGATTGTGGAGACTGGACGTGGAAGACTCCTCACGGCAGGCAGTGCCAACGACCCTTCACAGACGGCAGACCGTGGAGTGCAGACGGTGGTGGCTGGATAGGGACAGGCGTGGACAGCCAGTGATGGTAGTGCGATCAAACTCTATAAGGGACCGGTGGACGGTAGGAGGCAGATTTGAACAGGGATTTAGTTTGAAGATCGTCTGAGACGGCACAGACAGGTACGATACAAGGTTTGTAGTTTCTATTTTTAGTTATATCAAGCAATAGATGATATGTATCCCAAACTCTTGACGCCTTCCTTCATGTATTCAGTGTGGGTTAGAGTAGAAAGGGCATGTGATCTGTAAAAATACTCCATAGTTCTCTTAATCACCAAGTAAAGGTCGACTTATTGAGAAACATATCCAACCGCACCTAGTCTTGCCCCTTTTGTCCAAAAATTGGCTTCTATATCTCCTTGATCTCCGCTAGCTTCAACTTAGCCGCATCATCTTCCTACCAGCCACTAGCTACTGGTATAATTGCTTCCGTTCACACGGCTCTACTTATCTGTCCGCTACGAACCAGAATCTGAAACTGATGAGCAGCCTCTCACATAATTCAGATGCCTCAAATCTGTTAGTGCCATAAGCTCTGGTTGTAGCCACACTCATCAATTACCAAGCAATGATCGTGACAAGACCGGCGTCACTGGTATACCGATTTCAAAAATCAATCGAAAAACATTAAAATTGTGTATTTCTCCAGTTTGATTCTCCAACCACCATACGTTTGAGTTGTTGATTTCTTTTTCTTTCTAAGATTGTTCTGTGCACTTTCTTAGATGAACGACATGCTAAGATACTGACTCCAGATTGTATTGTTTGTTAGCCATCAGAAGGTTGTAGGACAAAGAATGAAGCCATTGTGTATCCAAACATGGGATGGAAAAACAAATAACCAATCCTGCACATATGTAACCGATTTTAGTTGCTACCTCCAATAATAAATTTTCCGTTATGGTATAGCGACCTTTACAATCATTGATTATGTTTGGAAGTATATGTTTTGTCTATATTGTTCATTTGTAAATATCTTCACACATCACTACCATAAAACTTTATTTTGACCACAAATAAGTGCACAATTATTTCCTATTTATAGTTTAAAATATTTCACAATTTTATTAGTGTAAGCCTGATAAGTTATTAACTATGTATACTCACAACAGGGCGTTGATTGATACCAAAAATGTGGGAAGCAAATTTGTGCTTGGTGTACTGTTAAGAACAATCTTGTCATAGACGCACAAGTTTCGACATGTGCTTCATCTTCCTGTGAGTGGTCTGATTTTTTCTTCTATCAATGTACAACTACCATCCACTACATTAATTTAATTTAAAATTTACCATCTTTAATATTTATCGACCAATATTCATGTACGACCTTCACATATGCCCATATAATTTTTTTAAGAGTTAGAATCATATGACTTTTGCATTCTCAGTTATACTGTTGTAGTTATTATTTTTATATATTCTGTAATTTTTTTGTGTATAAATTTGTTAATAGTAAGATAAAAAATTATTTATAATGTCTTTGTTACTTGTTTGACTTTATTAACCAACACATTCTTACTTGAGTTTATCCTTCAAGCTTTGTGCTATGCTTTTTGTATTACTTTGCATTCATACTTCTATTTTATAGTTGACTATGAATCTTCTTTTTCCATATGACATACAAATTTACATGTTATGTTTATATGAATGTTCAAACAATAGAAACTCTTTTGCTATTAGACAAAAACTTAATGTCACAAAACATATTGAGATAGAATAGGAAGATAATGTGTGTATTTAGTATCAATATAGGTAACTATATTATTTAAACGAATAACATATTTTTATGAAATGTTTTAATAATATTGTTTGTTAGGAAAATAGTATTATTTATGTCAACATAATTCAAATTCTCTCTAAAATATGCTTTTCTTTTTATGTTAGGCTTTGTCTATGGACAATTAATATTTTATTGACAAAAATTGGATGTATAAGCCAAAAACAAGATTTGATTGTCGTCGGGATAATGATTTTATTCAGGGGATAGATTGTTTTATGCAATTTTCCTCAAATAATGTTAAGACAGTAATGATGCTTTATCCATGTATGAAATGTGAGAATAAGTTCCACAAAGACCATAACACTATTAAGGAGAATTTAGTCCTCTATGGTTTTTTTCCCCGTTACACTCTATGGGTGTACCATGGTGAACTTTTTTACCACGAACAAACTACTAGAATGTCAACACTTGAGTCAAATGACGATGTAGATCAAATGATTTCTGATGCAATAATTAGGGATATTGATGAAATGGAATATAATTTTATTTCATGTCGAGATCATGAGTCTGAAAAATTTGAAGAAGTTATGAAACAAGCTAATACACCCGTGTATGAAGGTTGCGAATACTCAACATTGCATTTGGTCTCTAATCTCTTTAATATCAAGTGTGATAATCATTGGACCAACAAATCAATATCAAAGCTTCTTCAGATACTCTGTAAGGTATTTCCAGGGAATAACAACTTTCCCAAGACTTGGTATGAGATGAACAAGTTGATGTCTTCTTTAGGTTTAACAAAAGAAGTGATTCATGCGTGTCCAAATGATTGTATGTTATATAGAGGTGATCAAGTCAATCTAGATGAGTGTTTAAGGTGTAAAGCATCTAGATGGAAGCCAACAAATAATGTTAAAGAGATAGATTCCAAAATACCTGCAAAAGTTTGTCGCTATCTCTCTATTATTCCTAGATTGAAGAGGATGTTCAATTCAACCAAAACGACTAGCTTAATGACATATCACCACACTAGCCCAAAACCAGTTGTTGGTAAGATGAGTCATCCTCGGGATTCAGAACTCTGGAAGTATTTTGATGAAAAACATCCTGAATTCAGTAGTGAACCTCGTAATGTTAGATTAGCACTATCTACTGATGGGTTCAGTCCTTTTAATATGGCGTATGGCGCTAGTCATAGTATTTGGCCAGTGATTATCCTGAATTACAATCTGCCTCCTTGGTTAGTAACAAAACAATCATATTTTATGATGCCTCTTCTAATCGATGGACCAACATCTCCGGGAAACAACATTGATGTTTATTTACAACCACTGATTGATGAATTGAAGCTATTATGGACAGTGGGTGTTGATACATATGATGCAAAAAAGTGTGAAACTTTTAGGATGCAGGCTGCTCTTTTAGGAACCATAAGTGACTACCCTACATATAGGATGTTATCTGGTCAAAAAACAAGGGAACTTATGGTTGTCCTAAATGTCATATTGACACATCATCCATTTATTTGCCATTTAGTCGTAAATTAGCATATATGAGGCATAGATGATTTCTTCCTATTGACCACCCATGGATATATGATGAGCAACACTTTGATGGAACTATTGAATTAGATTCTGCACCAAATTCTCTTTCTGGACAATAAATCTTGGAACTATGGGATGATTATGATAATGTTATTTTTGGGAGGGAAACATCCAATGTAGCAAATGTCAGACAACAATTTCCCCTTGCTTGGAACAAAAAAAGGATTTTTTTTGAACTTCCATACTGGAGTAAATTGTTAGTTCGCCATAGTTTGGATGTAATGCATATTGAAAAAAATATATCTACTAATTTATTGAGTTGGTTGTTGTATAAGGATGGCAAAAGTAAAGAGAACATCAATACTCGTTTAGACATGGATAGGTTGAAGTTTAGAAAATCATTGTGGATAAAGAAGGCAACGAGTAATGGAAAAGTTGTTATCCCCCCTGCATCTTATAGCATGACTCCTGAGGAGAAGGAAATGTTTCTTACAGTTTTGAAAGATCTTAAATTGCCACATGGATTTTCTTCCAATTTCTCTCAGTTAGTTCAACTTCATGAGAAGAAGTTAGTGGGCCTAAAAATCCACGATCATCACATTCTAATGCAACAATTTCTTGTCCTAGCCTTAAGGAAAACCACTTCAAAATATGTAGGGAATGCTTTGATGGAATTATCCCTATTTTTTAAACAATTGTGTGCCAAATCTATTGATGTTGAAAGGATGGAAAAACTTGAGCATGATATACCTCTAATTCTATGAAAGTTGGAGAAGATATTCCCTCTAGCATTTTTTGATGTAATGGTTCACCTATCAGTGCATCTTCCAACTCAAGCTAAAATATGTGGTCCTAATCCATTTTGATGGATGTATCCGATAGAGAGATATCTATTTACTCTAAAGAAGTACGTGAGAAACAAAAGTAATCCAGAAGGTTCCATTGTTGAGGGTTATTTGAGTGATGAAGTGGCTACATTTTGTTCTCATTACCTATGTGATTCAGATTCCAAAGAAAAATGGAATCCAGACTATGAGGATGGACCAATTGGAGCTGGTCAAATTATTGCTCTTTTGGTGGATGAAACTCATCAAGCTCACTGCTTTATCCTTTTCAATGATGATGCTATTGATGATTACATAAAGTAAGTTGAGGAATTATTTTCCATTACTTCTTCTTCTTATTTTATGGTAGCATTAAAAGAATCATATTTATTGTTTCTGTAGGCATCATGCAGACATTCTAAGATCTAGACATCCTTCATGGTGTGAAGATGACTTCAAATTAGAACAACATAGAAATTTTCTACGTTGGTTTAAAGATCATGTAAGCATTTTTTATTTTATTTTATACATAAATGTACTATATGAATACTTAAACCTATTTACTTTTACTAGGTTAGAGAGTTAAGGAAGCATCAATACATTCCAGAAAGGCTCAAGTATTTATCTGAAGGACCTTCAATTAAAGCATTTTCTTATCATGGTTATTGCATCAATGGATACAAATTTGAACCAAAATATTAGAGTGCAGTCGTGTAACACAAAATAGTGGTATTGCAACTGTTGGACCGGATGACAATTTATATTATGGAGTTTTGTTGGCTATATATGAAATTCAATTCCAATATTTAGATCCATTCTATCATTTTAAGTGTTTGTGGTATGATACTGATGAAGGAGTTGGAGTGACAAGGGATTATCTTAACTTCACCGTTGTTGATACAACCAAGCTTGCATTTGACGATGAGCCTTTTATATTCCCTGAACAAGCAAAACAAGTTTTCTATTTTGCTGATCCTTAAGATGGAAATTTAAATGTAGTTTGCTCTTGGGTTGCTAGAGACACATATGACATTCCTATCGACATTGCCTCTTTTGATACATATATATTAGATGAAGAAATTTTAGTGGAAAGTGTGTCAGATGAAGAAACCGAGATTTGGGTGAGATCTGACCTAGATCATGAAATGAATCAAGTAGATGAGAACGATATAACTGAATTTTCTAATAAAAGAAAACATAGTCAATTTATGGTAAGAATTATCCTTCTTTTTAATACATTTTGATCATATTACTCAAGTATATTCTCTCATTGTATCTTCTTTCATAATACTCAAGTATATTCTCTCACTTTATATTTTTTTTCCTATAGGAAAATGCCTCCTAAGCACATCTCTGTGAACACTATCATCAAGAAAACTGACCCAATGAGCAAGGCTTCCCATAATGAAATAGGCATTGCATTAGGTAATGTTACAAGTCAAAAAAGTACATTTTAGGTTTTTTATTCATTTCCACTATTGAAATACAGGGAACGATCAGTGGAAGCCATATATCTCCACATAATTTACAAGACAGGGGCAAGACATACCATCAAGTGGAGGTAATTGTTACAAATAAAATGACTTTTTCTACTATAATATAGAGATGATGTATTTGTTAATTCTCAAATGTGATATCTAATAAATTTTCAAGGCCATGTTGATTCTGAAAAGCAAAATACAGACCTTGAGCAAACCTTAAAACACATGAAAGGTACTTATTTAGAGTTAAAAGAAGTATGCTATGTCAATATATGTTCATTTTCATTATATGAAATGTAGGGAATGGCAAGACGCAAGTGAATGCCTCGAAAGAATTCGCAAGACATGACCAAGATAGACCATCAACTGGAGGTAATTATTATAAATAATATGACTTTTTCTACTATAATATAGAGATGATGTATTTGTTAATTCTCAAATGTGATATCTAATAAATTCTCAAGGCCATGTTGATTCTGAAAAGCAAAATCCAAACCTTAAGAAAACCTTAAAACACATGAAAGGTACTTATTTAGAGTTAAAAGAAGTATATTATGTCAATATATGTTCATTTTCATTATATGAAATGTAGGGAATGGCAAGACGCAAGTGAATTCCTCGAAAGAATTCACAAGACATGACCAAGATAGACCATCAACTGGAGGTAATTATTATAAATAAAATGACTTTTCGTACTAGATGAATAGAGTTGATGTATTCTTTATTTCTCAAATGTGATATCTAGTGAATCTTCACGGCCAAGTTAATTCTCAAAAGAAAAATTCAGACTTGGAGAAAACATTGGAACACATGAAAGGTATTTATTTAGAATTAAAAAAAGTATTTCATATCAATGTATGTTTGGTTTCATTATATGAAATGCAGGGAATGGCAAGACGCAAGTGAATGCCTCGAAAGAATTTGCAAGACATGCCCAAGATAGACCATCAACTGGAGGTAATTATTTTAAATAAAATGACTCTTCGTACTAGATGAATAGAGATGATGTATTATTTATTTCTCAAATGTGATATCTAGTGAATCTTCAAGGCTAAGTTAATTCTCAAAAGAAAAATTCAGACTTGGAGAAAACTTTGCAACGCATGAAAGGTATTTATTTAGAATTAAAAAAAGTATTTCATATCAATGTATGTTCGGTTTCATTATATGAAATGCAGGGAATGGAAAGACGCAAGTGAATGCCTCAAAAGAATTTGTAAGACATGCCCAAGATAGACCATCAACTGGAGGTAATTATTTTAAATAAAATGACTCTTCGTACTAGATGAATAGATATGATGTATTCTTTATTTCTCAAATGTGATGATATATAGTGAATCTTCAAGGCCAAGTTAATTCTCAAAAGAAAAATTCAAACTTAGAGAAAACCTTGCAACAAAAGAAAGGTATGTATTTAGAATGAAAATAAGTATGTTATATCAATGTATGTTCATTTTCATCATATGAAATGTAGGGAATGACAAGAAACAAGTTAATTCCTCGGCAGTTCGACAGTTGTTGCAAGACATGGACATGATAGATCATCTAGCGGAGGTACTTTTTACAAATAAAATAGTTATTTCTACTAGATTTATAGAGATGATGCATTTCTAATTTTCAAATGTGATGTCTAGGGAACCGTCAAGGTAGAAACCTTATTGATAATGAGTATGGTAAAAATCTAAATGAAGGTACAATATAAGTAAAAAATAATATTTCTTATCAAATAATTTATTTGGATGTTTTATTTACTTTTATTATGTCAACTATAGTAAATGAACATATGTAAATGTGTATCCCAACTCCTACTGCACAGAATGAGCATGTTAGACAACAAAAGGGAGGTATAAAACACATTGATAATGCATGTTATTGTCATTATGAAATAGTTGGTGTTGATGATTTACTTTTACTATGTCAATTTTAGGAAATGAACAGAGGCGGATGCGTACCACAAATCCATGAATGGCAATGCAAGACATGAAGTTTATATACTTCTACTACGTAAATTTTTATAAAATGGTCATAGGCACGTGCGTACCACAACTCTAGGAAATGACCATGGTAGACAGGATATGTGAGGTATAATATTTTTGATAAAGTTATATTTGTTATCAAATAATTGATGTTGATGTTCATATACTTCTACTATGTAAATTTTGGAAAATGGGCATAGGCATGTGCGTACCACAACTCCAGGAGATGACAACGGTAGACAGGACATGTGAGGTATAATATTTGTGACAAAGTTATATTTATTATCAAAAAATTGATGTTGATGTTTATTTACTTTAACTATGCCAACTTTAGGAAATGAGCAGAGGAGCGTGCATACCTCAACCCCATCACATGATAATGGTACACGCCACATGGGAGGTACAATATTTGAGGTTAATAGTTATATTTGATATCAATAATTGATATTAATATTTGTTTACTTTTACAATATCAATTCTAGGAAATGGGCAGAGGAAAGTTGGAGTCACAACTCCAGAAAATGACAATGATAGACAACAAATAGGAGGTACAATATTTGTGATAAAGTTATATTGATATTCATGTTTATTTATTTTTATTATGTTGAGTATATATTTATGTATTTTTCTACTATACTAGGAGTGAATGATCAAATCTAAGAGCATCATTCACATGATGAAGTTCATGTAAATTCAATAGAATCAATTGAGCATGATGGCACATGTATTATATTTTTATGAATATTTTTCATTATCTAAATAAAAATTAAATCACATTTTTTAAATATTTCTTAGATGTTATCATACCAAATGTTAAAAAGAGAAGGATAAGAGGTAGGATCAGTTTGAAGGCTGTGGCCCCTATGCGTGGTCAGAAGCATAAATGTATTGTTCTCAATGATGGTTGAATTGCTGGACCAGGGAGACGCAGCTTGAGCAACTTTTTAGGAATTTTAGCTCGTAATTCATGTTAATTTCCGATACATAAGGAGTGGGGAGAAGATCATGAATCATCAATTGAAAAGGTTATGACTGATGTTCTAGTAAGTATTCTACTCTCAGCATGCTTTTATACTTTATTTTGTTCAACTAAAATAGCAAAACACATTTAATCGTATTGTTTTAATATATATCATATATTGTCGATGCAGCGTGACTTTGAATTTTTTAATATGGATGATATCAAAGTGACTTCTTATGATGAAGTTATTACCTTTGTCCAAAAGATAATCAATCAACAATAGTGGGATTTTCGTAAGGATCTAAAACGTAGGTTAAATTATAATATTCCTATTGTTGAACAAATGGAAACTATAGATGATTGAGTTCCACAAGAAAATTGGGTACTACTGATAGACCTTTGGAGTAGTCAATCGAAACAGGTAAAGTTATGAAAATTATTACATTATCTTAATATGTTTTTCTATTCATATTCATATCCATTTCTGAAATTCACTTGATCATTGAGAAGCAAGAAACAAGTATTAATAAATGAAATCAAAGTATTTTACAATCTACGCACACAACTGGACCAATATCTTTTTCTGAAAAGTATTTGAATGTGGTAAAATTTCTAATATAATTTAGAATTGTCAAATGACTTATACCTTTTAATATATTTGATATGTCAATTTTTTTAGGAGAATAATGGTGGAAAAGCCACACTCCTGCAAACTTGGGTTGATGGTCATAAAAGGAATGGTGTATATATAGATGAAAAAATAGGAGTGATTTGTGTAAGTCTTTATATCATCATCTATATTATTCTAAAGTATGAAAAATAACTTGAAATATAAATTTGTCTTATAGGAAAAGGTAATAGAAAGGTGTATAGAATTGGGACTGGAGAATACAAATGATCCGTTGAAGTTTGGTCCTGTTGTGGACTCTATTTATGGGTCACATCATGGAGGATATGAGAGGGGAATAAGTGGAGGCATTACTAGAATAAATTTAAAGAAGAAGAGATGAGTAGAAAATTCAAATAGAAGTGTGACAAAAACTTGGGAATCGCAGTTGCAAGAGAAGGAGCATCAAATCAAAGAACAACATTGTCATATTAAGGAAATTGAGGATTTACAAGCTCAGTTAAAGATATTAGAGTCACAAGTATTGTTTAAATTTTAAACTAAGCATAATTAAATAAAATGTTTAGATTTTTTAGAACGAAAATTTATTTTACATGTTCATTGCATGACAAGACAACAACTCTTGATTCTAGTTTTGAGGATGAATTAGAATATCCGGTATACTAGCTATCTTATTTTCCTATATTTATATACCATCTCTTAAATAATATTTTAATGTTTTTATTTAATCACCAATTATAGGAAGGAATGGATATTGATTCTCCTCATTTGGGTAAGATTTATGTTTTCTTTTAGCATAATAAGTAATATTTTTGTCTAGTTAATGTGTTACTAGTGTATTTTTCCTTATCTTATTGTTAGATACTAAATGAACTGTCAAACTTTATATGTAATTCAATGAATATAGATAAATATATCTTTAAATTTATTTTACATGATACAACTGTGAGGTAATCTATTACTTTGTTATAAAGAAATAACACACATACAAACTATGACATGTTTTTACACTTATAAAATTATCATGAAGTTATATATATAAATGAATGTTAAAAAATGTATCTTGTTTTCACGTATATTTGACTTGAATATTTTGTTTTATATAGGAATATGACTCTCATGCCACATATTTGGGAAGGAAGTGATCACTTTGGGAGACAAGATCTGCAAGAGACCAAAATATCTTACAACATTGTTGAAGTTACTGGTGCTGTAATACCATGTTGTCAGATTCTTAAAACACAACATGTTGTAATGTTTAAGTTCAGAATTTGTACGGAAATACTATGATATTTTTAGAATTTTTAGAGATGTGGCCGAGACAGCTTCAGCTATTATATTTTTATTTGTTTCAAACATATGAATATTGTTTATGGAATATGCTCATTACTGAGATCATTAAAATAATTATTCTCAGGAATTTGAACAGATGTGAATGAAGTATTGTGTCTTTTGAGTTGTGTCAAATAATCAAATATTATTTAACAATTTTTTGTGATTGTTAAATATTTATGAGTGCAAGATTTAATATGAGTACATCCTGAATAAATATCATAGCATAACATGTTCTTTGCTATGTGATATCCTACATTAATAGGGTTGAATATTTATAGTTTAATTGGGGCCGAAATATATTATATAAATAAAACTAGAATTTAAAAATAAAGTTGTCCACAATTTTCCAATGTAATTTCTCAAAATAAAAATAATAATAGTCCACAGTTTTCATAGTGGACAATAAATATTGATTAAATTATGAAAAGAATAATAGTCCACGGTTATCACAGTGGACTGTATGGTTTTTAATTTGAGTTACAGAAATGAAAATAGTCCACGATTTTTTAATATTCCATGGGTTTATCCGTGGACTATGGGGAATAGTCTACCGATACTTGATCTATGGAAATAGTCTACGTTTGTTTTATACTCCATGGTTAAAACCATGGATTATGAAGTATAGTCCACGGTAATGTTTGTGGACTATGAACCATTTTCCTCTAGTGGGGAACTATGGAGGAAGGTGTGGAAACGAGGCCTAATCCCAAAGGCGGCACATTTTCTCTGGTGGTGCGTGTCGAGAGCTCTTTGACAGACACTGTTGATGCAGCCCTATTTTAGGGCTCCATCATGTGCCATTTTGTATATAAGTTGCATCTAAACATGTTAGATTACAAGTATTTTCCCCCAATTTGATTATCATTGCAAATATGCTTATGGATGTTCTTTGCACTGTTTTTCAGGTACTTGGACCACAATGGATGGACGAGTGTGATGGACGGACCCAAAGGAGGCCCCAAAGCTCCCCCAACCTACCTTAGTGGCCAAGGATCATCTCCAAGCAAAAGCATCCAAGAATTATGAAGTTTGAAGCCATGCTAGCACTAGAAGACCCCAGCACGGCCGTGGTGCCATGGAACGGTCGTGCTGGCAATTGAGCAGAATTTAATGTTGATCGACAAATTTTGGAAGTTCAAGCAAGTCAGTCACCACGGCCGTGTTGGCCAGCACGGCCGTGCTATGAAGACCACACCACGACCGTGCTGACCAAAACGGCCGTGCCAGATGAAGATGGAATGGGCGTGCTGCTCAGAACGACCTCCTCCCAACTCCGCCACCACGGCCGTGCTACCAAGCACGGCCGTTCTACCTAATACCCAACACGGCCGTTTTGCCCGAAACGGCCGTGCCACCAGCCTCCGTTTCCACCCATCAACCTGTTGGATTAACACTTAGCCAAAACGGCCGTTCTCCTCCACCACGGCCGTGTCCACTCCTACCCAGCACGGCCGTGCTACCCAAAACGGTCGTGCCACCACCCAAAACCTATACAACTTTCACTGTCTTTCCTTTTTTACCCCCACTCAATCCTAGCTCCTATATAAGCACGAGTTTCTTCTAGGGCTCGGGAGAGAGCACCCCTAGCCGACCCTAGCTGCTTCCTTGCCTCCATTACTCCAATCCACCTACTCCCTTGCATCTAACCCCATTTCCACCCACTTTCCACTCATTTCCACCATAGAAACCTAGTTTCTCTAGGTTTCTATCCATCCATTCCACCATTTTCATGCACCCCTGCACCTTTGGAGGAGGGAGGTCATCTGCAGCTGCTTGGAGGTGAAGAAGGAGGCCACTACATCGAGCTTCATGGCGTTTTCCCTTCTTATATACCCTTCTTTTCCTAGTTTGATCATGTATAGCTAAGCCCCCTTGGGTGGGCTGTTTGGGGCAAAAATGTGAATTTGATACCATGTTGGGGGAATATAATTTGTAATGAACATATTTCATTTCTATGATGATTGCCTTTGCTTATATCTCATTTCCCATTACTTGTGCATGTGGTTGTTGTTTAATTACATTAATTGCTTTCCTTGTGGTGTTTGAAGACATTTGTCTCTAGGATGTTTTGGTTTCTATGTAGCTATCATAGGATTGGCTCCTAGTTCCTTAATTCGGATCCCTAGCTAGCCCCCTATCTTCCTACATAATCACCTTCTTCCTACATGCAGATGTGAGTTCTAAGTGACTAGTATAAGTGTGATTAGTGCAATTGCCTAGGATTTCCTAAAGGCTGAGGTGGCTAGTGGCATGAGGTCAAATACCCTCATCTCTACTCCCATCCTTACCCTTGGTCCTCAATTGACTAATACCACTTATCCTAGAGACCTAGACTTAGCACCCACCTTGTTGTTTGGTTTGGTAATCTAGAATGAGATATGTTAATTGCTTATTATGGTGACATCCCCCAACTAATGTCAAGGTCACATTCCCAAATGGCCCACCTCCTTCATCTAATTTCTTAAAACCCTAATTGCCTAGTTTGCTTGTTAATGCTAGTGTAGTTCATTTGCTTTAGTTAACTTAGTTAATTGCCTAGTTTTGTTAGCTAAGTGGTAATTTAGGTTTTTGATCTTGATTAGTGGTTAACTTAGGTTCTCAATTGCTAGTTGCTTGCTTAGTCTAGTATAGTCTGTTCTTGCTCTTGTTTAGATAGCTTGTTAACTCAGATTGCTAATTTAGTCTTTTGATAACTTAGTTTCATATTGCTTTTCATACTTGCTCTCTTAGCGTAATTAACAACCAATCAACCTTTAACCCTAAAAACCCTACTCTCCGCACTAGGAACGTAGCTCACGCCATCTAACTCTAGTGCCCCCTTTATCCTCGCGGATCGACCCCGTACTTGCCACCTCACTTATACTACGACACGACCCCATGCGCTTGCGGGTGTAATGTCTTAGTAGAAGTAGGTAGTTAGTGTGGGACCATACAAATTTCGAAAGCAAAGATCCCATCTCATCCCGTGCCTCCCGACCTCGTGGATTGCACTTGTTGCAAGCCTCTAGCGGGAGCGCACCAAGCTTTTTGGCGCCGTTGCCGGGGATAGAGGTGCTCGGCCTAGTTAGATAGTGTAGCTTAGCCTTTCCTTTTGCCCTCACCATTGCTATTCTTTATTCTTTGTGTTACTCTTACATATTGGTTTGCTAACTTGGATCCTTGTTGTTTGTTTGTGACGTGCGTAGGTGACAGCTGCGCATGCGTAGTACGCGTTCAACTTGCACCGACTTGGTGGTTTACGACCCCGAGATTGGGAGGCGAAGACGTCAAGCTCGCCGCAACCTACACCGAGAGGCCGAGATGGCCGAGAACAACCCACCACTGGATGTTCCACCTCCACCACCGCACCGCCCGCTTCATGAGTATTTCACGCCGGGGAACTACAATTCCCCCATAGCCACGCTGGTGGATCAGATGCCCGGTCAGCAGTTCTCCATTCCGCCAGCACTCTTGGGACTTCTTCCCACATACTACGGATTGGAGAACGAAAATCCTTATCACCATATAGACACGTTCTTAGAAACGTGTTCGACCTTCTGCATGCCTGCTGCCACTGACGACTCGATCCGCAGAACGCTCTTTCCTTTCTCCCTCAAGGAGAAAGCCAAGGAGTGGTACGTCTCGAGGCCAGAGCTCGTCACATGGAATGAAGTAAAGAATGAGTTTCTGAAGAAGTTCTTTCCGATAGCCAAGTTATCCTACATAAGAAGGTGCATCACATCCTTCGCTCAAAAAGAGAACGAACCTTTCCATGAGGCATGGGAGAGGTTCCAGAAGTTGCTTCGTGACTGCCCTCACCATGAGGTCCCGCTTTGGCAGCTGGTTCAAGCCTTCTACACCGGGCTTGAGGAGCAGAGCCAAAACAATGTAGATTCTTCTTGCGGGGGCACGTTCATGGCCAAGCCGCCCGAGGACTCATGGCCACTGTTTGAACATCTCGCCGAGAATTCTCGCCACCGAGCTTCCACTAAGGGGGGGGCACTGTGATTGGAACTACATTCCCCCACCGTCCTTCGTGGCTCCCGCACGCAATACCACCAACCCCGATCTAATGAAAATGATGGCAGATATGATGCAAATGATGAAGAATCAAGTGGGTGGCTCTTCTAGCCAACCCGCAATGGTTGTGGACGTTGTAGATGAGGAAGTTAACGCTTTACATTCCTTTGGTGGCCGCAACAACCAGGGCCCAATGTCCCAATCCTACACTCCCAAGTGGAGGAACCATCCAAATTTCTCGTGGAAACAACCAAATGAGGATGGACAAGGACAGGGGCAACACAAGCCACACTACAGCTCTAAGTTTGAGGACGAGGTTCTTGGAAGGCTAAGAAGCCTAGATGAAGTCAAAAAGGATGTCAACGCACATGGCCAGTCTATAAGCCGACTTGAGCAGAGGTTAGATCAGATTTCTCTCTCTTTGGCCAGAAGAGAAGAAGGAAGACTCCCCTCTCAACCTATGCCGAATCCAAACAATGATGGGACTTTTCAATATGCACCTCCGCCTCCTCAAGCGCCACTCAATTATCAATATGCTCCACCCCCACCTCATACTTACCAACAACCACCTCCACAATATCACCCCCACCTCAACAACAACCGCAACCCCAATTCATCCTTCAAAATCCCAATTCTCCTCACCAAAGGCCTCCACCACCCCAACAGCCACAACCACCTCCACAAGCTCCCCCTTCTACCACCCGTGAGCATGTGAAGGTTGTGACTACTTTGAGGAGTGGTAGGACTTTGGAGAGCCGCCATGGTGCTATTGTTGGCAGAGATGACACTGAGGCAGAGCAGGTTGATACTGAGATGCAGAATGATGATACTGTGATAAGAGGCAATGCTGATACTGTGACACCGAGCAGTGATACTGTGATTCCGAGCCGTGATACTGTGATTCCAGTGATACCAGTAGATGATATTGTTGATTTGGACCGATTGGGGTCCCAACTCCCGCCATATCCTGATGCACTTGAGGAGCCTTCTGCTGCAAAGAAAAAGAAGAAGCATGTGGATGATATTTTGGAGATCTTCAAGCAAGTGAAAATCAATGTACCTCTTATAGACGCAGTCAAGCAAATTCCATCCTATGCGAAGTTCCTTAAAGAATTGTGCACGTTCAAAAGAAAGACAACAGGGAGAACGACTAAGAAGATCAAGCTCACTGAGCAAGTGAGCTCCATTCTCCAACACACCATCCCCTGGAAAAGAAAAGATCCCGGTGCCCCCATCATCTCATGCTACATCGGGGCACATCGCATAGACCAGGCTTTTCTTGACTTGGGGTCTAGCGTAAACTTGATGCCTTATGATCTTTTTGCTGAGCTCCAAATGGGAGAGTTGAGGCCGGCCCATTGCACTCTACAGTTGGCTGACCGTTCTGTGAAGACGCCTAGAGGGCGTGTGGATGTTGTGCTGGTCCATCTTGATGAGGATACATCTGCCTTCTTCCCAGCCGATTTTATCATTCTTGATATGGAAAAGGAAGCTAGAAAGGTGCCAATCATCTTGGGGAGACCTTTCTTAGCCACATCTGATGCTGTGATCCATGTGAGAACAGGGACCATGTATGTTACATTCATGCACATGAAGATCCGGTTGAACATCTTTAAGTCTTCTACTACAGCTGAAGTGATAGGGGCCACCGAAGAAGATTGTTATTTGGTGGAATGCCTAGATGAGATTGTTGAAGAGTTCCTACCCGCTTGGATTGAGACTGCTACTCAAGGTAGAGGTCTTGAGCCAATTGTTGAGTTCCCTGACGACAATGATGAGGATGATGAAGAGTCCGAACTAGCCTTAGTGGCTGCAAGCCAGGACCTCCCCTCTATTTCTTCACCTTTGAAGAACTCCCTTGAAGCACCTCCAGTTCTTGAGCTGAAGAAACTTCCTGAAGGATTGAAGTACGTATTCCTTGGCTCAAATGACACCCTCCCGGTGATCATTTCCGCCATTCTCTCTCCTGAGCAAGAAGATGCCTTGATGGAAGTCTTGAGGAAGAACATCCAAGCCATTGGATGGTCTATTGTTGACTTGAGAGGGATTGACCCCTCCATTTGTGTGCATCGGATATACTTAGAAGAAGATGCAAGACCGACCCGTCAAATGCAAAGAAGGCTAAATCCAAAGTTGAAGGATGTTGTAACTCAAGAGGTTGTAAAGTTGCTCGATGCAGGGATCATCTATCCCATTTCTGACAGTACATGGGTGAGTCCCATCCAAGTTGTGCCCAAGAAGGGTGGGATTACAGTTGCAGAAAATGCCGATGGTGAGCTTATGCCGGTGAGAGAGTAGTCGAAGTGAAGAATGTGCGTGGATTACCGGAAGCTCAATGAGAAGACAAAGAAGGACCACTACCCACATCCGTTTCTTGATCAGATCTTAGAGAGGTTGGCTGGGCAGAGCTTCTACTGCTTTCTTGACGGATACTCCGGATACTTTCAGATTGCTGTGCATCCGGCTGATCAGGAAAAGACGACATTCACTTGTCCAAGTGGTACATTTGCCTACTGGAGAATGCCATTTGGACTGTGCAATGCCCCTTACACTTTCCAGAGATGCGTAACCTCGATCTTTGCTGACATGCTTGATTCGTCACTTGAGGTTTTCATGGATGATTTTTCGGTTTTTGGGAAAACCTTTGATGAGTGCTTGCTACATCTAGATGCGGTTCTGGAAAGATGTGTGAAAGTTCGCTTAGTTCTATCTTGGGAAAAAAGTCATTTTATGGTACCTGAGGGTATAGTTCTGGGACACCGAGTTTCGAAAGATGGGATTGAAGTTGACAAGGCCAAGGTGGGCCTTATTTCTACACTCGACTTTCCTTCGACCGTAAGACATGTTCGATCTTTCTTGGGACATGCAGGATTCTACCGACGTTTTATCAAGGACTTTAGCAAAATCTCAAGACCACTTTGTCGATTACTTGATAAAGATGTTGAATTTTGGTTTGATGACAAATGTGTTGAAGCCTTCTATCATCTAAAAGAGAGGCTTATTTCTGCTCCTATCATGCATCCCCCAGATTTCTCTTTGCCGTTTGAGATCATGACGGATGCATCCGATATGGCGGTGGGGGCTGTGCTGGGTCAACGCATTGTCCGAATTCCTCATGCTATCTATTATGCAAGTAAAACATTAGACGATGCTCAAAGAAACTATACGACTATCGAGAAGGAGTTGCTTGCGGTGATCTTCACTCTTGACAAGTTCCGACCGTATCTCTTGCAAAACAAAGTAACAATCTACACGGACCATGCTGCGCTGAAGTATCTCATGTCCAAGAAAGACTCAAAGCCAAGGTTGATCCGATGGATTTTGTTGCTCCAAGAATTTGACATAGAAATTGTGGATAAGAAAGGAATAGAAAATGGTGGTGCAGATCATCTCTCCCGCCTTGATGGACCTTTTGATGTGACAAGTCCAATCAAAGAGACAATGCCACATGAACAACTCCTCTTAGTCTCATCTGTCCAAAAGCCATGGTACAAGCACATAGCGAATTTCCTAGCTAGTGGGAGGATACCGAGCATGTGGACAAGAGATTGTTTGCTATGGTAAAGAACTACATTTGGGATGACCCTCACCTCTTTAAATATTTCCCGGACCAACTCATTAGGAGGAGCATTCCAGAGATGGAGCAGCAAGAAGTCTTATCTATGTGCTATTCCGGAGTGTGTGGAGGCCATTTTGGAGGGAAACGCACGACCGCCAAAGTTCTTCAATGTGGATTCTACTGGCAGACATTGTTCAAAGATGCTCATGACTTTGGTAAGAACTGCATCAAGTGCGTAAAAGTGGGCACTATCTCCAAGAGGGACATGATGCCTTTGTCACCTATCTTGGTGGTAGAAGTGTTTGATGTTTGGGGGATTGACTTTATGGGTCCTTTCCCACCTTCTTTCGGGTATGTCTACATCTTGGTCGCTGTAGACTATGTATCAAAATGGATTGAGGCTGTGGCAACAAGAACAAATGATCATAAAGTGGTGTGTGATTTTGTGAGATCCAACATCTTTAGCCGTTTTGGTGTTCCAAGGGTTGTGATTAGTGATGGCGGGAGTCATTTCATTCACCGCACTTTTGAAGGACTGCTAAAGAGACATGGGGTGTACCATCGTGTAGCTACTCCTTACCACCCTCAAACGAGTGCTCAAGTTGAGTTGGCAAATCGGGAGATAAAGATCATTTTGGAGAAGACGGTGCGACCGGACCGTAAGGATTGGTCACTTCGACTCAATGAAGCTTTATGGGCATATAGGACTGCATATAAAGCCCCGATTGGCACTACACCGTTCAAGCTTGTCTATGGTAAGAGTTTCCATTTTCCGGTTGAGATGCAACACAAGGCATTGTGGGCCTTGAAGAGGATGAACTTTGATGAAGAGAGTGCCGGAATGAGAAGAAAATTTCAATTGCATGAGCTAGAAGAGATGCGACATGAAGCCTATGAAATGTCAAAGAACTACAAGGAAAGAACCAAGATTCTACATGACAAGATCATAAAGAAGAAAGAGTTTGAGCCCGGTAAATGGGTATGGCTGTACAATTCAAGGATGAAGTTCTTCCCTGGAAAGCTTCGTTCTAGATGGGAAGGTCCTTACCTTGTCAAGAAGGTGTACCCATTCGGGGCAGTGATCATTTGTGCAAAAGAGGGAACTAAGGAATTTGCCGTCAATGGGAAAAGGTTGAAACCTATCGTTGAGCTCGGCCCGGACAAGGCCAACCAAGATTTTGATATTGTCATGATGGTAGAAGAAGAATTTGATGAAGATGAATGCTTAGATGAGGATTAGAAAGGTATTTACTACAAGGATCTCTTGAAAGTCCCAAAGAAGTGAAAAGTCCAACAATCAATAAGCCTAGCTGAAGGCGTTAAATTTAGCGCTAGTGGGAGGCAAACCACGTGGTTTGAGATTCTTGAACCCTCCTTTTGATACTTTAGTTTTGTTTTACACAAATACACACATGCACACTTGTGCTTGATAGTTTTGTTTTTAGTTTTGATGAAATGACTGGTTGAACATGTTCAAGCTGAAGATTGAGGCACAGTCAGTCAAGGTGGTGGATAACCCACCAAGAAAAGATAATTCATGATGATTAAATGATGATTTTCGAAAAGTTTTGATGAAATTTTGAGTTTTGACTTGAAAGAGAGCAGCACGGCCGAGCTGACCAAAACGGTCGTGTTGACCTAAATCCAAAACGGTCGTGCTGAAACAGAACGGCCGTGCTGATAAAGATGCATCCAACAGGTTGATTGAAGATCTTGGCCCCCGCCACCACGGCCGTGCTGACCAAAACGGCCGTGTTGGCCTAAAAGCAACACGGCCGTGCTAACCAAAACGGCCGTGCTGGCCCATATAAACCTAAAATATACCCCGACCCAACACGACCCCCCGTTCATTTCTGCGACCCAAAACGGTCATGCCGCGATGTCTGGCGACTAGGGCGAGTTCCCTACACCCCAAATCACTTCCTCTTGCTCCCAAACTTCGGATTTGAGGTTCCTTTGGTCCCTAATCGTCTTCCCCAACCTCTAGCTTCGATTTCCACTGCTCATCACCACCGATTTCTCCAGCCACACGCAAATTCCGCCCCATCAGCCCGGAGCTGCGTTTTCCAGTGCAAGATTCGTTCCTCGTCAGAGAATCGTGCAATCATGAAGGGCATGGGCAAAGCAATCAAGAAAAGAGTAGAGAAGACCACATGCATCCTCACCGATGGCAAAAGAATGTCCAAACGAGCGGCCGATTCACAGCAGTCCGGCAGCGCCTCCTCACCGTCCAATTCGATTTCACGTTCCTTTGGACGGTCGGCTTCGATGAGCACTTCTCGACTACACTCTCCCTCAAGAGAGCATTTCTCCGATCCAAGCTACAACAACACCGGGGAAGAGGAGGAGGAAGAAGAAGAAGAGATGGAGAATCTGGTGGATTCTATTGAAGTCACTGCACCGGCTCATGAGCGAAGGGCTAAGAAAACCTATGAAGCTTCATCCTCGCACCTACCGCCATGACCAACACAAGCAAGGCACTCGACATCATCTGCCCGACCTAGTGGAAGCAATGAAAGAGTGCCCTTGAACTTGGACACAAGTTCGGGGTCACATACATATCAAGAAGAAGAAGTGGATGATACTGAGAGCGAGGAATTGGAGGATGAACCAGTGGATATCCTATCGAGACTAGAGGAGGACAGATTCACATGGGTGGGAAAGCAACCAGAAGGAACCACTTGTGGTAGAGGAATTGCAAGAAGTGAAGCCGTGAAACCCCTTCACCCCAAATGCATGACAAGAAGGGTGATTTCCACTAGATATGCATGTGGGCCCACAATGGAAGCCATAGGCATCAATTTCAGTTTTGATTTTCATCTAAAACGCTGTGGTTTGTACGACATTTTAACTGCGGCCGAAGATGCATACTTGGAGATCACTCGCAAGTTCTTCGCAACCTTAGAGAAGGTTCAGTATCGGGGAGAGGATGCTATCAGGTTTAAATTGAACGGCTCAACACACGTCCTCAACGCATCTCAGATCAATGCAATCTTTGCCCTCAACCCAGAAATGGCAAGGAAATCCGACGGGGGAAGATTTGATAAGAATGGTAAGGCAGATTACGCCAAGATGTGGAAGACGATCACAGGAGAATCCACTTTCTCTTCAGGGAAGTCCAAAACGAGCAAGATCCACAATCCACTCTTGAGATATTTACAAAAAATGTTGGCAAATACCCTTTTTGGTCGCTATGATAATCAAGGATCGGGCACCCAGAAAGACATTTTTCTCATAGCTACTGTTGTATGGGAGGGGTTTGTGAATGTGGGAGCCATGTTTATTAATTACGTGAAGACAATCCCATCCAAGAGTAAAAACCCATTCAACATGGGAGGGATTGTCACCACTTTGGCAAGGGCATTGGGATGCAATTTAGAAGGGCTTACCAAGGTAGACGGAAGCAAATTTGTGGACCTAAACTATCTTGCGAGGTCACAGATGATATCCCTCAAGGACAACAAAATTCTTTATGTGCTGAACCCCGGCTACCCTGGTATCTCTTTGGAACTTCCTTACCATACCCCCCTTTCGCTCAAGAATGCAGGGCCTACAGATGATTTTCTCGATCATTTATCATGCTATGAGGAAGACACCCCTAGAGAGGGATACATAGCACCAAGTGTAGCCCTACCTGATGAAGAGGGGGAAACAAATGTGCCAGAACAACAACGATCATTGGAGCATCCACGCCGCACAAGACCAAGAATGGAAGAGTTTGAGGCGCAGCCACCTTCGACAAATGCATATGATATGGCATCTATCCATGCATAGTTGGAGGAGATTCGGAAAATGCAACAGGACATGTGGTTGGATCAGCAGCAGATGCATCACCAAATCAACCACATGTATCAGTACCAGCATGCGCAGACACAAAGAAAACCCCAATGGGGGGAGGATTTCTGGGGGTCAATTGCTAGCTACCAGGAGACATACCCGCCTCCACAGGCGGAGTACTGGGGCCACTACTACCAGCAGCCTCCTCCACAGTCCGGCCCGTCGCAGGACCCCACACCACCACAACCCTGATTTCTACCCTATCACCCCTAAGCTTTAGTTTCATGCTGAGGACAACATGGTTCAAAAGTTTGGGGTGGTATGGCGGTAATCCCTCTGTTTTCAGTTTATTTTGATAGTTGCCTGTTCCACCTGATTATTATTTGTTTGATGTTTAACCCACCTAGTATAGATTGTCTTCTTCTTGCATCCATGCATGTCATGTAGCTTTCATTCTCGTCATTTTTGCGTAATTTTTCAAAATTTCAGCCATGCATTGCATCTCATGTAGGTTTTTGCTAATTTTTGCATGTTTTAGCTAGGATTTACTTACTTTTTCCCTAAAATAGGTTTAGATGTGATTTTGTGCAAAGTGGCACCATTTTGGCCAATTTTGCCCAGACTTGAATATTCTTGCTCCAATAGGATGTTTTGACTTAATCTCCAATGTTTGAAATGAAAAAGTTTACTCTTGTGACAAATGCATGCTACGTTCTTAGATCTTATTGATATATGGTCTTGGTTGTGACTTTTTACATGTGAACCACATCTCTTAAGTCTGTGAATGTGTTGGTTGAATCATGAATTGAGCAAGCGACAAACGCTTAAAGCCAATGGAATCACTTGGTAGAAATATGAATATTGTGTTAATTCTATCATGTGATGTGATATTACTTGGTGAAGTGTTGAATTAGCTTTCATGCAGGGAATCGTATGTTGAAAACTACATTGATGACCCCTCTTTGATCCGACTTTTCTTCCACCATCTTCATACCCCTCCGCCTCATAAAAAGATGCCAAAGTGCACATATTAGCCGTGGCCACCTCCAAACGTTTGGGGTGGCCACATCTTTACCCCCCCCCCCCCGCTTCACTCCATCCACCATATGCCCTATCTATACCAAGGGCAAAGAAAAAGAAAAAGAAAAGCAAAAATAAAATAAAAGGATGCTCCTATTTAAGAGCATTCAAATAAAGAAAAGAAGAGTGTGTAAAAGCACTCCAAATCTTACCGCAACCCTTTCTTCTTCTTTTATACCCATTGAGCTAGAAAACATCAAATCTAGCTCACTTTACCCTTTCTACAGCCAAGTGGATCATATAGTGTGGTTTGAAGCATAAGACCGAATGCATGAAAGTGAAACAACACTCCTAGTCACCTATGATTAACATCAACATGAAACGGTTTACCCGGAATGACATAAAGGACATATGGACAACTTGTGTTTCTATGCTTTATATTTGAAGTTTGTATGCTCAATGCTCAGTTCATGATTGGGTTGTGAAAGAAGGAGAGGAGAGATGTGAGACACATGCACTTAGTCATTTCCAAGACCATATATATTCAATAATCTTCTGTTGCTTTGCATTTGTCATTTGTTTTTGTTGAAAAGAACGGAAAAGAGAGATTAAGTTGGAGCATACTTGAGGACAAGTATGTTTTAAGTTTGGGGTGGTGATGCAACCCTATTTTAGGGCTCCATCCTGTGCCATTTTGTATATAAGTTGCATCTAAACATGTTAGATTACAAGTATTTTCCCCCAATTTGATTATCATTGCAAATACGCTTATGGATGTTCTTTGTGCTGTTTTTCAGGTACTTGGACCACAATGGATGGACGAGTGTGATGGAGGGATCCAAAGGAGGCCCCAAAGCTCCCCCAACCTACCTTAGTGGCCAAGGATCGTCTCCAAGCAAAAACATCCAAAAATTATGAAGTTTGAAGCCATGCTAGCACTAGAAGACCCCAGCACGGCCGTGGTGCCATGGAACGGCCGTGCTGGCAATTGAGCAGAATTTCAGGTTGATCAACAAATTTTGGAAGTTCAAGCAAGTCAGTCACCACGGTCGTGTTGCCCAGCACGGCCGTGCTACAAAGACCACACCACGACCGTGCTGACCAAAACGGCCGTGCGAGATGAAGATGGAACGGGAGTGCTGCTCAGAATGACCTCCTCCCAACTCCGCCACCACGGCCGTGCTACCCAGCACGACCGTTCTACCTAATACCCAACACGACCGTTTTACCCAAAACAGCCATGCCACCATCCTCCATTTCCACCCATCAACCTGTTGGATTAACACTTAGCCAAAACGGCCGTTCTCCTCCACCACGGCCGTGTCCACTCCTACCCAGCACGGCCGTGCTACCCAAAACGGTCGTGCCACCACCCAAAACCTATACAACATTCACTATCTTTCCTTTTTTACCCCCGCTCAACCCTAGCTCCTATATAAGCACTAGTTTCTTCTAGGGCTCGGGAGAGAGCACCCCTAGCCGACCCTAGCTGCTTCCTTGCCTCCATTACTCCAATCCACCTACTCCCTTGCATCTAACCCCATTTCCACCCACTTTCCACTCATTTCCACCATAGAAACCTAGTTTCTCTAGGTTTCTATCCATCCATTCCACCATTTTCATGCACCCCTGCACCTTTGAAGGAGGGAGGTCGTCTGCAGCTGCTTGGAGGTGAAGAAGGAGGCCACTACATCGAGCTTCATGGCGTTTTCCCTTCTTCTATACCCTTCTTTTCCTAGTTTGATCATGTATAGCTAAGCCCCCTTGGGTGGGCTGTTTGGGGCAAAAATGTGACTTTGATACCATGTTGGGGGAATATAATTTATAATGAACATATTTCATTTCTATGATGATTGCCTTTGCTTATATCTCATTTCCCATTACTTGTGCATGTGGTTGTTGTTTAATTACATTAATTTCTTGCCTTGTGGTGTTTGAAGACATTTGTCTCTAGGATGTTTTGGTTTCTATGTAGCTATCATAGGATTGGCTCCTAGGTCCTTAATTCGGATCCCTAGCTAGCCCCATATCTTCCTACATAATCACCTTCTTCCTACATGCAAATGTGAGTTCTAAGTGACTAGTATAAGTGTGATTAGTGCAATTGCCTAGGATTTCCTAAAGGCTGAGGTGGCTAGTGGCATGAGGTCAAATACCCTCATCTCTACTCCCATCCTTACCCTTGGTCCTCAATTGACTAATACCACTTATCCTAGAGACCTAGACTTGGTACGTCCTATGAGAATTACACCTAGCCCTAGTTCTCCAATTAGTAGCTTAGGATACATTCTCATAGCACCCACCTTGTTGTTTGGTTTGGTAATCTAGAATGAGATATGTTAATTGCTTATTATGGTGACATCCCCCAACTAATGTCAAGGTCACATTCCCAAACGGCCCACCTCCTTCATCTAATTGCTTAAAACCCTAATTGCCTAGTTTGCTTGTTAATGCTAGTGTTGTTCATTTTCTTTAGTTAACTTAGTTAATTGCCTAGTTTTGTTAGCTAAGTGGTAATTTAGGTTTTTGATCTTGATTAGTGGTTAAATTAGGTTCTCAATTGCTAGTTGCTTTCTTAGTCTAGTATAGTCTGTTCTTGCTCTTGTTTAGATAGCTTGTTAACTCAGATTGCTAATTTAGTCTTTTGATAACTTAGTTTCATATTGCTTTTCATACTTGCTCTCTTAGCGTAATTAACAACCAATCAACCTTAAAACCCTAAAAACCCTACTCTCCGCACTAGGAACGTAGCTCACGCCATCTAACTCTAGTGCCCCCTTTATCCTCACGGATCGACCCCGTACTTGCCACCTCACATATACTACGACACGACCCTATGCACTTGCGGGTGTAATGTCTTAGTAGAAGTAGGTAGTTAGTGTGGGACCATACAAATTTCGAAAGCAAAGATCCCATCTCATCCCGTGCCTCCCGACCTCGTGGATTGCACTTGTTGCAAGCCTCTAGCGGGAGCGCACCAACTATCCTGCCAATGGAATGTGCGGAATCAGTGGGAAGGAAAAAGAGGACATACCACATATGTTGTTCAGGTGCACGCAAGCTTGGGATCTCTGGAGCGACTACTCATCGGAGATACTGTTCTGTGACTCGAAGTAATGTCCTGATCCGACTGCATATCTGATTTGGAAAATTAAATGAATCTTCCCCGACCCATTTACGGGGCATTGTACGGGCCTTAGCCCACCAATGCCAAGGGGTGCGGGGGGCGAAGCCCCCGCGGTATGGTACGACTTGGATTTCGGATCCGATTAGGAATACGATTACTCTTTCTATATCTATATATATGTACACCCTTGTTAGGGTTCGGTAATCATCATGTATTCTTCTTTAACTGCTGCCGCCGTACACAGGGTGTCCTTTTATAATCTTTTCTCTGAAATAGTGGAAATCTCGCCCCCTCCCTTAGACGTAGGTCATCTCGACCGAACCACGTAAATCCTGTGTTTTGGTTGTGTGATTGTTTCTTGTTTCTTGTTCTTCCGTTGTGAAATCGTCGTATTCTCGTGTTCAACTCCTAACAAAGTGGTATCAGAGCCGTGTGTTCAAGATCCGAATGATGACAAGTATGTACAAGATCGAGAAGTTTGATCGCAAAATCAATTTTGGACTATGGCAGATCACAATGCGTGGTTTGCTCGTTCAACATGGAGTCTCCGAGGCTCTGGAAGGGATCGAGAAGATGCCAGCCACTATCACACTGCAAGAAAAGAAAGTGATGGACCAGAAGGCTCTCACCGCCATCCAGTTATCCTTGGACTACAAGGTTTTGGCTGAAGTAGCCAAAGAAACTACTGCTGTCGGTATTTGGAAGAAACTCAAAGATCTCTACATGACAAAGTCTCTCCAAATGAAATTATATCACAAGCAGCATCTCTACTTACTACGCATGGTGGAAGGTACATCTGTCTTTGATCACATTGATGAGTTTACATCTATTATTATAGATCTGGAAAATATAGATATTAAACTCGAAGATGAAGATAAAGTGCTTATTCTTCTGTGATCTTTACCCCCTTCATACAAGCAATTTCGGGAAACTATTCTGTACGGAAAGTCTTCAATCGCGGTGTAGGATGTTATATCTTCATTGTTTTCAAAGACCATGGTTGATAAAGACCTAATTGCTTCTTCTAGCGGGAGTCAGTCAGAGGTTCTTATGGTGAGGGGTCGTACAAAAGAAAAAGGAAACAACAAAAAGGAAACACACAGATCTAAGTCTAAATCAAAGAAGGTCTGTAAATACTGCAAGAAATCTGGACACATTGTCGATGAATGCTACAAGTTACAGAACAAGAAGAAGAGGGAGAACGAAAAACAAGAACAACCTGCAGATGCTAATGTAGCACGTGAAGATCTAGAATATGTTCTTATGGCTTCATCTTCCTCATCCATCAATTTTTAAAACTTCTTGGATTCTGGACTCAGGATGTTCACACCACGTGCCCACACAGAGATTGGTTTTCTTCTTATGAGAACTTTGATGGAGGTGTTGTAAACATGGCGAACGATTCTACCTTCAAGACAATTGGCATTGGGTCAATCCACATAAAGATGTTCGATGGTGTTATCTGAACTCATCTCCAATGTTCGTCATGTTCAAGGTCTGAAGAAAAATCTCATCTCTATTGGCTTACTTGAAGCCAACGGTTTTCCATACAAGGATGAAGATGGAATCTTGTCTATTACCAAAGGAGATGATGTTCTGATAAAGGGAGTACGTATTCCTGGAAACCTTTATAAATTAATTGGTGAAACTATGACCGACGAAGCTGCTGTTATTTCTTCCTCACCCACTCTAAAACTGGATGCCACTAAATTGTGGCATATGTGACTGGGACACATGAGCCAGAAAGGCCTGGAATTATTATGCAGGAGAGGACTTCTAGGTGATATCAGTACTGAAAAGTTAGATTTCTGTGAGCACTGTGTTATGGGAAAGCAGAAAAAGGTCAGTTTTTCTACTGCAAATCATACTACAAAAGGTACTGTTGATTATATTCATTCAGACATCTGGGGTCCTTCTCAAGTACCGTCCAAGGGAGGTGCTAGATACATGCTTACTTTCATAGATGATTTCTCAAGGAAAGTCTGGGTGTATTTTCTGAAGCATAAATCTGAGGCTGTTGATCAGTTTAAGAAGTGGAAGACACTTATTGAAAAACAAATAGGAAGGAGCATCAAGACACTGAGGACAGATAATGGCATGGAGTTTTGTTCTTCTGAATTCAATGAGTTCTGCCAGTCTGAAGGTATTGCAAGACATCAAATAGTTAGACATACACCCCAGCAGAATGGTGTTGCAGAACGCATGAACATAACTCTTCTAGAGCGTGCACGTTGCATGCTGATCAGTGCAGGACTTAGCAAATATTTTTGGGTTGAATCCATCTCTACTGCAGCCTATCTTGTCAACCGTTCACCATCTACTCCACTTGGTTTCAAAACTCCTAAAGAGGTATGGTCTGGTCATCCTGCAAAATATTCTAATCTGTGTATTTTTGGTTGTCCTGCATATATCTATTCAAATGAAGGAAAGCTTGAGCCTAGAGCGAAGAAATGTATTTTTCTGGGTTATGCTGATGGTGTGAAGGGATACAGATTCTGGTGCACTGAGCCAAACTCATCAAAATTCTTGATTGAAAGAAATGTTACTTTTGACGAGTCTGCCATGTTTTCTGCAAAACAAGATGGCGTCCATTCTCCAGCTACAGCTTCTCAGAGTTCCACGGAACAGGTGGAACTTGAAGTTAGTGCACACAACCTGACACCTCCTGTTGTTACACAGGAAAATCCAGATGATGTTGAAGATGACACTCATGAAGAGTAGACATATAGCATTGCTACTGGGAGACCAAGAAGACAAATCAGACCACAGGCAAGGCATTCAGATTATGTTGTTGCACATGCCCTTGCTACAGCTGAAGAAACAAATGATTCTGGGGAACCAACTACCTACAAAGAAGCTATGACTGATCCTAATTCAGCCATGTGGATTACTGCTATGAATGAAGAGATGGAGTCTCTTCAACAGAATAAGATATGGGTACTTGTTGATCTTCCTGTTGGAAAGAAGATTGTAGGATGCAAATGGGTATTCAAAAGGAAGGAAGATGGTCCTGGAGATTCTACTGAAAGGTACAAAGCGTGGCTAGTTGCAAAAGGCTACAGTCAGGTGGAAGGTATAGATTATAATGATGTGTTTTCTCCTGTTGTCAAACACACTTCCATCATATTTCTATTGGCATTAGTTGCTAGATATGATTTAGAGCTTGAGCAACTTGATGTGAAGACCGCATTCCTCCATGGTGACTTAGAGGAACATATCTACATGCAGCAACCTGAAGGTTATATTTCTGCTGAAAAGAAGGATCATGTGTGCTTACTGAAGAAGTCTCTTTACGGTTTGAAGCAATCCCCACGCCAGTGGTATCGTATATTTGATTCTTTCATAGTCAAGCATGGATATTTCAGGAGCAACTACGACGTTTGTGTTTACTTGAAGAAACTTCCTGACGATTCTATTATCTACCTCTTGCTCTATGTTGATGACATGTTGATTACAGCCAGAGATAGTTTTGAAATCCGCAGTCTGAAGCAGTTACTTAGTGGCGAATTTGAGATGAAAGACTTGGGAGCAGCAAAGAAAATTTTGGGGATGGAAATTATTAGAAACCGCAAAGCTAGAAGGTTACTTCTCAGTCAGGAGAAGTATGTGAAGAAAATTATACAGCGGTTCTCTATGTCTGATGCATCTCCAGTATTGATTCCTTTAGATATCAGTTCAAGAAGCTCTCATTTGTTGAATCGCCGCAATCTGAAGAGGATGAAAACTACATGTCTCATGTTCCCTATTCCAGTACAGTTGGTAGCATCATGTATGCTATGATTTGCACGCGTCTAGACATTGTACAAGCAGTTAGCATGGTGAGCAGATACATGTCCAATCGAGGAAAGCTACATTGGCAAGAAGTCAAGCACATTCTTAGGTACCTTAAGGGTACATCTTCTACATGCCTTGGATTTGGCAAGAGCACAGAGACACTTGTTGGTTATGTTGATTCTGACTTTGCAAATGACCGTGACAAAAGGCGTTCTCTTACGGGTTATCTGTTTACTATTGGTGGCTGTGTTCTGAGTTGGAAAGCTACATTACAACCCACTGTTACATTGTCTACTACTGAAGCTGAGTACATGGCATTGATAGAAGCCATCAAAGAAGCCACCTGGCTTAGAGGACTGTGTGCTGAGTTTTATATTCTTGACAAGACGACGACCTTCTACTGTGACAGTCAGAGTACAATTCACCTTACAAAAGATCAGATGTTTCATGAAAGGACAAAGCACATCGACGTCAAGTATCACTTCATCAGAGAGGTGATAGCGCAGGGGAAGATTGTGGTGAAGAAGATTGTAAGCAAAGAAAATCCTTCATACATGATGACAAAGCCGTTGCCAGTTTCCAAGTTCAGACATTGTCTGGACTTGGTTAGTCTACACAGCATGCAGTGACGCCCTTAGGGGCGGGAGGGGGAGAGAGATCTACTATTATTCCTTTTCAGAGAGCCAGAGACTTCAAGTCAAGGTGGAGATTGTTATGTGACTCGAAGTAATGTCCTGATCCGACTGCATATCCGATTTGAAAAATTAAATGGATCTTCGCTGACCCGTTTACGGGGCATTGTGCGGGCCTTAGCCCGCCAATGCCAAGGGGTGCGGGGGGTGAAGCCCCCCACTACTACAAAACTTGTCAAAGCCGAAGGTCAAATCCCTGACCAATATTGATAAATCCTTAACCAATATGTGGTCCTCAGGGCCAACCCCTGACCAACGTACCTTGGACAAAAGCTTGGTGACCAATACTAATTCGTCAGGTCATATCCCTGACCAATATATAGATAAACCTTGAGCAATCAATAACATAAAATAAAAAGATATTCAAAGCCAACACCTTGTTCGCAGACCCCTCCTTGACTAGTATTAATGAAAGCCACTTGCCTCAAAAAATATGGATGAATATGTTTGAATTCATCTAACATCACTATAACATATAAGCTACTTAATGCTAAAAATTGATATAAATTCATTCTTATAAAAAGTTGTTGAACATTGGTAACATTATTAATAATCAAATATAGTTTACACGGGGAGGACCTTTTACCATGCCCCTAACATTGATTTATACAACTTTATTTTCTAAGTACAAGACATTATACTACATTGACTACATCATACACGAATTGTCTTCAAATATTATTAGCTCCTCCCCAGAACTACATCTCGAAATACTTATAACATCCATTGTGGAGCATCCATCACCCATCTTGCAAGCATCTGTTAATTACAAAGAAAGAAAATGAGTAATAAGATAAGATACAACATATATATCTAATAGTCAAGTTAAGAAGTTTCCTTTGTTGTATGCCATACTGTTGGTAAGCATGTGTTGGAGAAAATTCATACAATCCATAAAAGAAATGGTGTTGCCAGCTGTTAAAGAAAAAATGAAAACCCAAAAAACAAAGCGAAATATTCCAATACTAATTCTTTATCAGACTTGTGGACAAAGTTGAATGAGTTACTCACGCTGATACACTTGAGATGATTGATGGTTAATATATTATGGCGTTCTATAAAGGTAAAACAAAAAGTAACTTACCTGTTATAAATAGATGATGTGTTGTCGAGATCGTGCATATGAGAAGGAAAAAGTAGGATTCGATTCGTTTTTTTTCTGAACTAACTGTTATCTTGGAGTCACCATGCCAGCGGAACACCTGGCCAAGAATATAATCATGGTTACGACGGAAGCAGGTTGGGGAGAAGGAGAAGTGAAGGATGAAGTATACCTGTGTGGAGGAGCGGATGAACTGGTGGCGGCGGAGTAAGATAGGCTTGATCCGCTTTTGCTGCTTGATATTACCTGGCGGCAGATAGCTTCCGACCTATGCTTCGATATTAGGCCATTGGTAGACGGGCGGCAGCCAATAGGTATAGAAATGAAGGAAGCGAGCATGGAAAGAGGAAGCAAGTGTGAGTTTCGATCGGAAAGAGGATTGATCCAGATAGGTTGGCGGCCACGGTAGGTATGTGTCAAGGAACGGGATGCCAGCGCGGCGGATGTATCGAGGGTTGGATGAGTGGAGGGGGCATATGAAACGTTTTTTATATAAAAGGAAGCACGAAGGCTGCTAGGGTTTTGGGTACGCTATTGAGATACCGGGAAAAAGTTTCTTGGTCAGGGATTAAAAAATTTACGGCCAGGGATGTGCCTTCGGGGTTAAAACAGTTCAGTCAGGGCTGCTATCCCTGACTATGTAGCCTTGATTTATATTGAATTTTGTTGTAGTGCCCGCGGTATGGTACGACTTGAATTTCGGATCCGATTGCTCTTTCTGTATCTATATATATGTACACCCTTGTTACGGTTCAGTAATCATCATGTATTCTTCTTTGACTGCTGCCGCCGTACACAAAGTGTCATTTTATAATTTTTTCTCTGAAATAGTGGAAATCTCGCCCCTCGCCGTGGACGTAGGTCATCTCGACCGAACCACGTAAATCCTATGTTTTGGTTGTGTGATTGTTTCTCGTTTCTTGTTCTTCCGCTGCGAAATCATCGTATTCTCACGTTCAACTCTTAACAGATACAACAACGGGTGAAGGAAGTCAAGCAAAACACAGTGGGAGAAGCCTTTATGAAACTAACAACATCAGGAAGGGAGGAGGAAGACGATGTCATGGTCGCTGCTCTATGGGCAATCTGGATGAGAAGAAACGAGCATATCTTTGGCAATAAGATTTGACCCCCGTCCATTATCCAAAGAACACTGCATGAGCAAGTGAGGAATCACCGGGAAGCACATTACGTACCATAACCAACAGCAGAGGAATACTAGAACAGAAGTCAGGTGGCAACTGTCGGAACCGGCACAGGTCAAGCTGGACTGCGATATTGCGGTGGGGGTCCAAGGATTCGATGGTGTTGGCCTGGTTTGGAGAGATAGCACCGGTAAGGTCCTTCATGTAGCAGGTCAAAGAAGCCCATCACTGCTGGATGTTAGCTGTGCTGAAGCTTGGGCGATTCGAGAAGGACTCAAACTCGCAAGGACGAAGCAACTGGACAACCTGATCGTCGGATCCGATTCAAAATCTGTCATCCTCCATATCGGGGGTGAAGTCAAACGACAAGATCTGCTGGGAACTCTCCTCAACGACATTATTTCTCTGAAATCGTCTTTCGATATAGTATTTAGTTGATGTAAAACGCAGGCCAATGAACTAGCACACCAGCTAGCACGGATGGCGGCAAGTAGTAGTAGCTCGTTCTACTATGATAGCCCGTTTCCAGTTTTTGTAACTGACTACGCTGATGCCGACTTGAGAGGCAACTAATAAAAGGCACTACACTTAAAAATATATATATATACAGACACCGTACACTCTATTGCACAGACAAGTAAATAAAAAATAAACATGGACATTATAAAAAATATCGTTTATAATGACATTTAGCTGAAAAGAACACAAACACCTTTATGTATATGTACACATAAATAAAATCAAACAAATAAATAAATATGTCACTCGCTTAAAATGTGTTTAAAATATAACACACAAATGTATACAAAATACGATACAATTTATTTTCATGCACATTATAAGGTATTGTACACATTTTATTAGACTAAATCACAGAAAATAGCAAATAATAACACCTGATATAAGTTAAGAAACATGCTAATCCAATTTAAATGAAATACGAAAATGTTCCATGCATAAATATATAGACCAAACTTAGTAATGCAACACATGATATATATAGTGATTTTGTACAAAAATCTTAATATGATTGACAATACCTCCCTAAAAACACATTAAACATGGTAATGAACACGTTAAGGTAATTGACTCGACAAATTAATCTTACTCGCATATTTTTCACAAATTTTCTTTTCAATATATGTTGTATTTATCTCTCTAAATTCTATTCTATTTATTGCTTTCCTTTAATATATATATATATATATATATATATATATATATATATATATATATATATATATATATATATATATATATATATATATATATATATATATATATATCAATGTTTCTCTCTCTCTAATACCACTTTCCATGTCTCCCTCACAAAATCCCAAAAAACCCTCCCATATTAGATTTATTCATCGGAAACAATCTCAAACGTGGGACATAGTCTATTTCTCTACAGCCATTCGTTTCCTCTCCTTAACGGTCAGCGCTCCCATACCGTCGAACCATTTCCCCATGTTCTCTCTGTCATATTACATCCTTTCTCACCTCTCTCCCTTATTTTTCTCAATATAGCAGCAGAGTGTCATTCATTTCCTACCTCCCATCCCTTCTTCCCCATGACTACATGAGGTAGTTCAGAGGCTAACTCCATATAACCTTTCTTTTGAAGTTATGGAGTGTGATACATTTATTTTTATCTACAAGTCCCATGATATTTGTGGGCACAATATATATCACAACCAGGATCATAAGCAAAAAAAGAAGTTGACAATAGCCCCTGCTTTGCCTCCAGCCCTTACTATTCAGGTATGAGACATATGGATCTACATCAAAGCATCATTTCGGAGAGGTTATGCTGGAAGGCCCCTTTTAAGGATGTAGAACAAAGATATATTCCAATGGAACTGATCACCGAGATACTATCACGATTACCCGTGAAAGATGTCATTCGTCTAAAGTGCGTCTGTTGGCAATGGAACACCCTCATCTCCAAAAGTAAGAATTTCAAAGATTTCCATTTGAAGCGATCCAAGGCACGTAGGCAGGTAGTGATATGGCACTTCCAGTCCATACCAAAGGAGTCCAACTTCTACCTTATAGACAGTCAATGGACCCCACTATTGAGAAAGCTGAGCTTTCCGCATGTTTTTACAGACATGGCCTCCTTACAAAGTTTACATTGTTGTGGGTTGTGGTTTCTATGGGATCGTGCTATTAATACATGAGGTGTTGTTATTAATCCTGCAACAACGCAAATTCTCCACCTCCCGACTTTTGAATGGCCACAGCAGTGGCCCCAAAATTCTAAAGTGTCTCAGGACATGGCTCTGGGATGCAATCACGAAAGTATCATCAAGAGAAGTTCTTGACATAACTGCTGGCCTACCCGCTAGCCTATCCGGAACTCGGGAATAAGTGATTTTTAATCAGTCCCAGCATGCAGCCGGTTTTTGATACTATTACCGATGTAAAAACATGTAAAATACATGCAAGGTACAGATACTCTGTCCACTCTATGCAACAGTCATGCAAATTGCAGATATCAATCTAGTATAGCTTACAAAAAGTTCTAAGTATTGTACCTACAATAAATACATATACATTCACAAGTGAATTTGAGAGGTACTGTACTTATGTTTGACAAACTGGGTTGGAAATTAATAATTGAGTACAATACTTATAGATGCATTTTATAGTTGATTATTGACCAGATGTGCACTACACTTTTGTAAAAAAATTATGTCCAGGAGAAAAATATTGTTATTGGATTCCGTAGGTATTGTACTTATGCTTCCAGATCAGTTATACAATTATGCTTGATTTTGTAATTTGTTAGGTACTGTACTTATGCTTGGTTTTATAATTTGGTAAGTACTGTACTTATGTTTGAAAAAACTGAGTTGGAATTAACAAGTGGATACAATACTTATAGATGCATTTTATAGTTGATTTTTGACCAGATGGCCAATGTTGCTATGTGTTTCTGTAGGTATTGTGCTTAAGCTTATAGATCAATTATATAATTATGTTTGATTTTGTATTTTTCTAGGTATTGTATTTATGCTTGCATTTTGTAAAAAAATTGTCCAGATGTTCAATGTTGCTATGAGTTCCCGTAGGTACTGTGCTTATACTTCTAGACTAGTTATACATTTATGCTTGATTTTGTAATTTGCTAGGTACTGTACTTATGCTTCGACAAATGAATTGAAATTAAGAAGTGGGTACCATACTTATGGATGTATTTTATAAATGATTTTTAATCTGATGTGCACTATACTTTTGAGATCATCAACAAATGAGCACTCAACTTATCTCTCTATTTTGTAAAAAAATTATGTCCAGATGACAAATGTTACTACTGGATTCCGTAGGTACTGTACTTATGCTTCCAGATCAATGTTGCTATTGGATTCCGTAGGTACTGTACTAATACGGGAATGTTGGTGGGTAGAATAGAACTGGAGAGAATAATTACAAGAGAAAAAACAAATTAATAAAGATGAATGCTGGAGAGAAGAGAAGAGTAGAGTGAGAATCTCAGGAATCTTCATTTGCTGCATGAAATCAGTTGGTGGAGGAGTTAATTCCAATTAAAAGAAAAGGCAGGAACAATTTTGTGCGAGTTTTTAAGAAATTGGGTGGTGCAACATGTAGTAAACTAAGTGTGGGTAGCGTAGCTCATCGTCAAAGTAGTTCGAATCGTGAAGACAATTATTCTGACATTTCTCATTTTGTCTGCCATGTTATCACCATCGGGAATGGAGATGGTATTAGGGACGCCTCTTGGAGACAAGTGGAGTCACCACCCTGTGGTGGAGTGGGGATCCGGGTTTTACATCTTCAGACGCTGCGATATACTGGAAAGTTCCCTTTAGTGATAATTATGCTCTTGTCTCCTTTGATGTGGATGCCGAGCAGTTCCAACGCTCCCTGATCTTATTTCCACCAATTCCACCCACACTAGTCCATGGTGACTGTTATCGTGTACATCTTCTGGAGATGCACAACGGCCAGCTAGGGATGGTGAGAATAATAGTTAATTATTTGGATATTTTCAGATCACCCGAGGAAGGGGAGATATGGGTTTTGGAAAGAGGAGACCATTCGTGCAGTGCTAAATCGTTTGTGCCACCATTTGAATATCCTCATCTATTCTTCCTGAACATTGGAGATGGAAACATCCTCGTTCATGAGAGTCAAAGGAGTAAGCGTTTAATGATGTTTAACATCAATTGTTCAGATGTAATAAAGTTCTTCACTCTCCCTAGCACCACTAGTGATGGATTCAATAAACTTCACGGTGAATCTCATGAACAAGTTCACTTTGCAATCTACCGTGAGAGTTTATTTTATTTGTATGCTACCAGCCCATGACAACTATGATACCTCTACAAGATTACTTGTTTCTACCATGATATTTTCAATTAATATCTCTTTAGAGGTCTTTCCATGACCATTTAAAATCCTTGTTATGTAAATGTGTGAAAGTCTATTCCTTTTTCTTGGCAGCAAATCATGTAATTATGTTGACCAATTGAATACATTATGACAATCTATAGTTACTATAATTCCAATGAATTTGGATAATTATGGTATATTTGATTATTAGTAACTAGAAATTGCAAGGCTTCGTAGTCCTTGAGCGAGTTCTCCCACCTTTGGGCTTACAAAAACAATATTGTTATATGTAATGAAGTGAATCTTTTCTATTGCCCCTTTTTTACTTTTTAATCAGTAAAATATTTGATTTTATTTGATTTCATCAATATGAATGCAATATCTTATTTCTCCCAATTGCAAGATCTTTGTTCTCAATCATAACACATAACTTATATGTATATTGAAACCCTAATGTTCATACTCATAATAAACTATTATAAATTAACCTTTTCAACATCTTTAAATCATCACCAAGATTTTTTTGTGTAAAGAGTGCTTTTTTAGTTCAAATCTCACTATTTTTTAAACTCATGTATGTAGGTAAGGAATTTTGAAGTCAAATGCCAAACACCCAATTTCCCCTCTCTTTCATTTTTCTTTTCTCTTTTCCTAACTATTCTCAATCTGAGACTTTTGGTTCACGATTTGTCGACCCATGCCAGCACATAATCCAAATCAACTCTTGATTCACTGGCATTTTGGGGAGTCACTAGGCGCCACATGATTCGGGCTCCAACAACTTGGGACCCTTATTGGGTAGTTTTAGGTCATCATCAGCCTCTAGATAGTCCATAGGTGAAAAGAGGTAGACACAATCGCGGTTGGCAACCATCTCCATCTTGCCAGCCGTTTTGGAGATAACCATTCACCAAACTTTTTCTCTGATGCTCATTTGGACCATTCTTATGGTCTATAGCATGAGATTCAAAAATTGTTCTCCTTATGTGTTATAACCTGGTTTTCACTTGTATTTTATATAATTGAAATACACTTATTCTAGTAAAAGAGACCTATTAGAAATTTATGTGCTTTGTTTTTGAAGAATGTCTTTCCCTTGCAAAAATTCCCTTTGTTATGAATTTTGTGATTTCTTACTATTTTGTTGATCCCATAATGAATATAAGGAAAATGATAAAAGAAAATACAATATTAAAAAAAGGCAAAATACAACGGATAATAAGTAATGCACTTATGTGAATTGTGTGGAATTCTCTAGAAAGTGGTATGGATGATCACCAAGAGTTAGATTGAAGTTTCACATAGTTTTTAATAAAGAAATTTATCAAAATAAAGGATATAGAAAAGATAAGAAAGAGAAAAGGATTGAATTGATGTTCAATATGTGCCTTATAAGGAGAAGACTTGGATATTAGGAAAAGTGGCTTTTACTTTCAAGTTTTGATCTCAAACCTTTCCCACGTCTAGATAAAGTCATTACATACTTTCCCTCAAAATTTGTGATACAAACAATTATATGTGCGAGAGATGTAGATTTTTATATTTTACCTAAAGTGAAAAGGATTATGATGAATGTATTTAATGTCACATTTTTCTTCCGAATAAGGAAATATACACCCCGACCCCTTTGATAAGGTCACGAGTCCTTGTAGCCGTCATATTTAAGATCTTATGACACAAAGTTGTCGTATACCCAACGACAGGAAACGAAAGTCCTGGAATAGTAACCCGACCCTTTCTACACATGGTCTCTTTTCTCTCTCTACCTCTCAACCCGAAACTTTCTCCTTTGAATCATGGAGAGGAAATTGAAGCTGATGAACCCTCACATAATTTCTTTCTTGTCATGTTGAGAAAACACCCAAATCATAGATTTTCTAGAATCTAGGGCTTCGAGGGTTCAACCCTTAAAGCACCATGCCATACTATAAAAAGGATACGCATGCTACTCTCGACTCCTCGCAAAGACAAAGAACTTATTAATTGTTGGCCAATTGCTCCCATAGACTCTGACTTGGTCTAGCCTGATTCTAGTACTCCACCACCACCTCGCTAGGATACCCATCCACCTCCGGACAATTACTGCGGGCAAGAGCACCACAAGACCTTCACGAAGGTGCCCAACACCATCAGAAGCAAAGAGGAGGATGGGGTACCCACTTCCGCACTTGTCGTGCCCAAAGCTCGAGAACCTCTAGTAGGAAGATGATTTAGACCTTTGTATCCTGTGGTGAGGGTAGGGTGATCATCGGTCGACCCTCAAGAGTCTCGTGGGTGGTCTCAATCGATATTTTGGCAAGTAATTTCCTATCTTTCTCTCTCGCCTCGTTCTTCAGTTCTTAGAGGTATTAGTCATACTCCAGACTTCCCCTACCACCACATGATGGCTTGTTGAGTTCAGGAGAACTCAGCGAAGGTGGTGGACACCACAGTCGACAAGAATAGAGTCTGGAAAGTCAGCATGGGGGTTGAATCCATGGTCAGATATTTCAGGCACGGGTTGAGGAGGAAGAATCTCCTTTGGGGATTTACCTCCCTACCCTGGAGCATGTAGAATCCTTGTTCACAGTGCCAAGGGTAGTTTGCTCCTTCTGATCCTCTTCAAAGGACCAACTACGCTGAGTAAGTGCTCACATGGCTAAAACCTGTTGGTGTTGTGGTGTGCTATTGGTTGAGCAACCTGTACGTCACAAGTTTGAATCTACATGGAGATGAATTTTCAATTTTTTTGGTAACGAACGTTTCATGTAAATTTCCCCCCCAACTATTAAATCTTGGCTCCACCAATGTGTACTAATCAACTTTAAGGTATGAAGGTTGTATATTTCCCCACTCAAGGAAAGATGTATAAGGAAGACCACAATTATATATGTTAAAAATTATATGTAGTGAATGTCGCTTTCTTACTCTATCTATGCAGATTTACTTTGTAACTTGACAAAATACATGATGTAATCATGTAATGTTCTTTTACTTTGGCACAATAAAGGTAGAAATTGGAATTCCATACTAGTTTCTACATGATAAACATATTGATGTCTTGACAAATTTGGATGAGTCACTCTTCGATCATCAATAATGAATAATGATCAACCAAGAAAGATAGCAACTGTGTGCAATTTTCTTATGTGCATGTCACGACTGAATCTCATATATTTTATTACTAATATTATTATTATTAGATAATAAACTAATATACATTAACAAGAACTCTATTATAGTGACATGAACTTGGATAATCCAAATATGAATTCATATGCAATTAATAGACATATAAATCATAATGCAGATGGGAATATTCATATATGTTTGTCACATAATTCCACATCTAATATATCATAATCTATTGACTACTTAATCCATAAGGATTCCTTTTATTTTCATATTCACTCTGACTTTATACACAATTATCACATTTGAATCCAATGTAAACTACAATAAAAATGTCACAGAGCATGATTAAGTTGATGGCTAATGTACTAGAAAAGATAGAAATAACATCAAAAGCCATTGATGGTACTATTACTCATTAAAAAATGTGATTCATATATCACAATGTTCAAATCATTCTCATATTAATCACTAATGTACAAAAAACATAGCCATAATTTGAAACAAAATCAACAGTAAACCTCAACTAATTATAATTAGTGTGATGCATGTGTTCTATTGTAGTCTAAATTTGGTGATGACCTATTACAACATATGTAGATAAATAGAATTTCTTAAGATCAAGCAAGTAAATATTGTTTGATTGTTACAATTATTATGTTCCACTCAATGACATAAGTGATAGTATAAAAAATAAAATTTTTGGGCCATATCTCAAGAGAAAACTATACATACATAACAAACATGGCATTCAAACCAAAATTCAACGTAAGTATTAGTGTGATTCAAATTGATTTGGCCCACTTCTATCGAAGAAAAGGTTATGTACTTAACATATAAACTAAAGTTCAAATGAAATTCTTGTTCAATAAATACATATTGAACAAAATCGAGAGCTAATCACAACATGGATGTGAGAATAGGATACATGCCAAAGTTGAGTTTATACTTTGAAATCATACTATTAAGGTTGTTGAGATATTTAATACTTGTTCAAGATAAATTCAAGAGAAAAATAAAATCACACAATTCTACTGTAAGGACCCTGACCTTCATTTAGGGCTTACCCTGTTTGCTTTGCTTAACCCTGGTGTTTTGGTGCCTGCTAATCACCTTTGGTGGTGATTAGGGTTTGGTTGTGCTTTGTTAATAGTTGGAGGTGTTGCTTGCAAATAATCCAAGTTTAGGGTTTTGTGTGCAAGTTTCCCACCTTGTGAGGCGTTCTTCTCTCTCTTTGCTTCCCCTAGGGTTGAGAGGAAAGCTTGGGCTTGTTGCTTGAGTTGTTTGGGCCTTTGCTGAGCATGTTTAGGCCTTGAGGTGACTTGTTTGGGCTTGGTTGAGCCTTGTGTCAGCCAAGTGTTGCTTGTATCGGCCTAGTGAGGTGTGTGTGTGTCGACCTAGGGTGTTTGTGTCGGCCAACAAAGAGGTGTGTCTCCCTAGTGCAAGCTTGGTGTGTCACCCATGGTGCTTGGTCTTTTTTGGTGGACACTTGGTGCATGTCTTGGACACGTGTCTTATACCTTGCTAGAATGGTGGCTTGAGTGCTAGGACAAGTGTCCTTTGTGGGGGCGACACCTTGCCATGTTCCACCTTGTTTTCTCCTCCCTTTCTTTCTATATAGGTGGTTCCTTCCTTAGCTTGAGGTCCCTTTGGTTCCTCTCCCTCTTGTGCACAACACACCCTTAAAAGAGTTGCTTGGAAGTCAACACACCCTTGGAGAAGAAGAGTGGTGGCCGATACACCCCCCTTGGTGGAGCTTTGGTGGTCGATATCCCTTAGAGCTCTCCATCCCCTTTGCTTGGTGGTGCGTGGAGCTTGGAGTTCTTCTTTTTCCTTGAAGCTTGGAGCTTAAGGCGGGTTGCATAACTCTAACCCTAGCTGCTCTACTCTCTTTTCATATATGTTGCTTTAATCTTGCCTATATGCACGTTAGTTGTTGGTTTTTAGTTGTCTTGCATGTGAGTAGTTTAGTTCTTGCCTAGTAGCCATGTTGTCCAATCCATGTAAGATTAGGGTTTAGGGAGCAACACTCCTTTCTCCCCTTGGTCTATAAGAGTGAGTTTGGGTCCTAATACCATGAGCAATACCCCTCTTTCCTAGCCGATTGAGGTGAGCTTATTACTTAGTGGCTTGAGCAAGACTCTCTTCTCACCTTGGGCAAGAAGGTGAGCTCGTTAGATGACCTTGATGAGATGCATCCTGAGTGTTTAGTTCTCGTAGAAGTGCTGCCCGACAACCCTCATGGATTAACTGCCCTTGCACGACATGAGTGAGCAATATATCCCTTTTATTCCTTGGGCGGGTGAGCATTCTGACCTTGCACACCTTGAGCTAGTTCTGCCCGGCAGGCTGCACGCCTTGGGGCTGCCCGCCCGTTGGGCTGCTCGCCCGACGCCTTGCTCGCCCGATATATCTGTTCACCTGACCATCCTACCTGCTTGATAACTCTGCTCGCCCGACACCATGTTGCTCGCCCAACATCAGCCAGTGTCGCCCGACACACTCTGCTCGCATGACATCCCTCTGCTCGCCTGATACATACCCTGCTCGCTCAGCTTCACCATGCACGCCCAGTAGTGCCCTGCACGCCCGTTACACCTTGCACGCCTTGGGGCTGCACGCTCGACAGAGCTGCACGCACAGGGATGCGCGTTGCACGCCTGACTAGGATGCACGCCATGGCTTGGGTGAGGGTATAGGTGCCAGACACTGTGTCAGTGAGTCTTGCCCGACACACTCTTTGGTGAGGGTTTTGGGATACCTTTTTGTGAGGGATCGTTACATCATGCAAACGGCTTGAACTATATATGCCTTGATATCATTGGTGACGCTTTGCTCTCTTAATGATGAAGATAGGGACAATGGTAGCAATAGTAATAATGCTAGCTTGTATGTCTAGCATGATGTTGAAACAAGGTGAAGCACATGCGTACGAGTGTGACTACCCTGGTTATCTCTTTGATGCTAAGAGTAACGTTAAGCATGCATTAGGGTGGTTTGATAATGTACTTACCGATGTGACCTTAAGATGAGGCATGGATATAATTATCATTGTCATTATGTGCTGGCAATATACTTAACTCTAATTGTCACCTTATGGTAATAATATGAGTCTCTTGATTATTCATATGGTTATTGAACAATGCTAACCATGCAGGTAATGCTTAGCCAAATGAAAGGCTATGAGAAATGGTTATATGTGAATACTGTGATGACAGGTGCATTATGAATGATGTTCCATAATGATGATGAAAGCTTTGAGAGGATATGGCATTATGTGATGAGGGATTGAGATCCCATGTTTTGTGATGATCCTTGAGGTGGATTTGGATGGTTGGCAAGAGGCCAAGTGATAACATGTGATGCTGGATCCTTGAAATGGATCAGATTGATGTAATTGCAATTATAACATAATATTGAGTTTACGTTGGTTATTTTCCCTCTATAGTTTGCATGTTATACAACTTGGTTGAATCTTGCAATCCATCTAAAAGACACTAATTAATCAAAGTGAAATCTATCATGTAGTTTGCCCTGGCCATAGATCCATCATCAGTCAGGACAAGGTGATGGTGAAACGAGTTCTCCTGCGGGTTAACCCGGAGCGCATATTTTTGAATATGTTAGGTTTCTGCTAGCCTCAAATAGAGAGGTGAAACGAGTGCAGCTGCGGTTGCAGACTTGGATATGTGATGAGCATTGTGAACATGGACCATGGCTCTGGATATGTGATATGTGATGAGCATGAATGCGTTCATGGCTCAGAGCACGGTGTTGAGACCGTGGCTCATTTTTACTAGCGCCGTGACCTGTACCAAGGCAGGCTAGAGGAAGGGTAGCCTGAGGAGCTGACCCTGTGGCTTTAGACCACTTAAGCATGAGACTACAGTCCTGCTTTGTGTTCTCGTGTACTGACCATGAGGGGTGAGGTTGTGGATTCTGGCTCTTCCATCGACCTTGTATGGCACCGGTTATGGGCTTCGCAGCCGATGGTTGGAGTTTAACGGTACAGTTCACTTCCTCAGGGCATAATAAAACGTAATCCAGCCGATTAGTACTCACTACTTAAGTCAAACACAAAACATTAGTTGAGGCCTTATGTGTGTAGTTAATCTCTTTATATTGCAGTATTTATACGTTTCTCATATGTAGTTGAAATCGAATATCCTATCTTATTAATCATGTCCTACATGTAATACTTGGATATAGCTGGTAAGATTAGTTAGCCTTATTTCAATAAACTGTTCTTGTTATATCTTCTATTAGATAGCTGCTTAACGTATATGATCTTATGAGTTCTGTAGCTTGGGCAGGAAGTTATGCCTCCCGCTGGGACAATGTTCAATTGTCTCACTCCGCTGGTTTACACCCTTTTTAGGTGGTCGAAATAGACGTGGTGGTTGTCACGGAGTTGCGGTCGAGAAGTAAGAAGAACCATAGAAGGCAAGCTTTTGAGATGCTGCTGTTTTGGATGTTTTGTGATAGAATCTAGAGTCATCCCTGTACTCTCAAGTCCTTGGCGGTGTTTTGATGTTGTTTTACGATCGATGATGTCTGTATATCCTGCTGCTGGCCGGATGCGGGCCTTTATGTATATAACAGGTGGTGAACTCATGATGTGACAGGACAACTGTTGCTCTAAGATGTGGACATGTATCCAGGCTTGTATGGATGTGTGTATAACATATTTTCTTACAGGATGTGGACTGAAATATAATATGTTTCTCTGTTCATCAGTTTTCCGTGATCAGTTTTAATTAACCGGTGTTTTTGATAATCTGTGGTTATGGTGATTCCCGCACGTTTTCGCATAACACCTCGTTATCTGTGTGATAATGGCAGATGGGATGTGTTGCCACAAGTTTTGGTATCAGAGCTTTAGGTTTGCTGAGTCTACAGGGATCTAGGACTAGGTTGTGTTTGTTCTTATGTGTTTTCCAGACTTTCTCATAGAAATCTTCTGCCTCAGTGGAAGAAAAGCCAAGATGTCTGGAAACGATGAAGAACATGCTCCTGAGTATAGTGATGCTGCATCCGTTGATGGAGCAGAAAGACAGACACATGAAGATCGGGTGCCTGAGGTTCCCCAACCTGACCCAGCCATATTTGAACATCCTGCCTACCAACAACTTATGGGGCATATGATGGCTACAATGAATCTCATGGTGGAGCGATTACCAGTGCCTCCTCCGCGAGCACAGGTTCCCCATGGAGAAGCATAGGGTATTGGGAAGACCTTCGAGCGGCTTCGCCGAGTCAGAGCTTCGGAATATGCTGGAACGGATGATCCAGCGGATGCGGATCTGTGGCTGACAAGTCTTGAGAAGGCTTTCCAGATCCTCAACATCCCTGAAGCAGACAAAGTAAAGCATGTTGTCTACCTTCTGAAGGGTAGTGCTGGTCACTGGTGGACCATTGAGGAAGAGAAGCGGCCTGGTGAAGTGATCTGTTGGGAAGTGTTTCGACGCGAGTTCGTCACCAGATACTTTCCCAAGACGTATCTGGATGAGAAGATCCGTCAGTTCGAGAGTTTGCGATAGGGAACGATGAACATCACCGAGTACGAAGCCAAGTTTATGGATCTATTGAGGTTTTGTCCTCACATGGCGACAACAGACGAGGAAAGGATCAGGCGTTTCGAGAAGGGTCTGAGTGCTGAGCTGACGACACCGGTTTCTGCTTTGGAGAACCGAGAATGGTTTGCGACATTTGTGGAATCTGTTTGGAAGATCGAATGATCTGTTAGGGAGAAAAGAGAGTCTATGACCAAGAAGAGACATGCTCAGTTTCAGGGTCAGAGGTTTGGTGCCTTCAAGAAACACATGTTTTCAGAACCATCAGTGATGAGAGGTTCTTGAGGACCATCTCAGTGGTCTCCGAGTAAAGGAAGAGGTTATGTTTCTTTGTCACCCAAGACACAAAGTTCGGCTTCTGTGGCAGTGACAAGACCATCTAGGCCACGAGTTGATGGTAGGACATGCAATGCCTGCAGTCAGATAGGTCATGTTAAGTCGAGTTGTCCCTTCAGAGATGATGAAGTAACCCAGTAGCCGAGGCAGAACCTTCAGTGGTCAGAGAGACCACAGTCTAGTGGTAGCAAAGGACGAGGATGCAGTCAAGCATCACAGGTTGGATCGTCTGCTCCAGGAAGAAGAGGTCGTGGACAGCAAGCAACGACTCGATTCTATGCTATGAATCAGCCGGAGGCGATAGTCAATCCGCGAGTAGTGATAGGTCAGATGGAGTTATTTCATTCTGATATGTCTTCTTCTTGCTTTATATCTGTTCTGGTTGACCCGGGTGATACACACTCTTTTATCGCCCATAATATGCTTGAGAACTGTCGTTTACCTGTTAGTAGTAAGAGGGATAGCTTGTTGTTAGAAACCCCCCTTGATGGTTCCGTTTTGCTTCAAGAAGAGTGTCCCTCTTGTGTCTTGTCTTTCTCGGAATGCTGCATTCAAGTGGATCTTATACCACTTGATATGCAAGGTTTTGATGTTATCCTTGGGATGGATACCTTAGAAAGGTATAAGGTTGTTCTAGACTGTGGTTCCAAGAAGGCAGTGTTTGATGTTGCTGGAGAGAAGTGGATCTTCCAGAGAGATAGGAAGATTCTTCCGACATGTTTGGTATGAGCTATGGTGGCAGATAGGTTGTTACGACAAGGTTGCGAAGCTTTCCTAGCTCATGTGGTGGATACCGTTGTGTCTGCCAAGGCAAAATGTCCTAGCCTTGAGGAGGTGTCAGTTGTTCGTGAGTTTGCAGACGTGTTTCCTGAAGAGTTTCCTGGTGTTCCCCCACCCCGAGAGATTGATTTCTAGATCAATCGGGTACCAGGAACACAACCAGTTGCGCAGACACCGTACAGAATGGCTCCAGTAGAGATGGCAGAGTTGACGAAGCAGTTGCAAGAGCTGCTGGACAACGGTTTTATCCGACCGAGTACGTCGCCTTGGGGTGCTCCCGTGCTGTTTGTTAAGAAGAAGGATGGTTCGATGCGGCTATGTATAGACTACCGATAGCTGAACAAGGTCACCATCAAGAATAAGTACCCGTTGTCGAGGATAGACGATCTGTTCAATCAGTTGCATGGTGTGACAGTGTTCTCGAAGATCGATCTACGGTCCGGATATCATCAGTTGAGGATAAAGGTAGATGACATACCAAAGTCAACGTTCAGGACTAGGTATGGTCATTATGAGTTTGTGGTTATGTCGTTCGGGTTAACCAATGCACCTGCTGCTTTCATGGATCTGATGAACCGAGTGTTTCATCCGTTCTTATATCAGTTTGTTGTAGTTTTTATAGATGATATCTTGATCTATAGTCGGGACAGGCTAGAGAATGAACAACATCTTCGTCAAGCGTTGACTCTTCTTCGCCAACATCAGTTGTATGCTAAGTTCAGTAAGTGTGAGTTCTGGTTGGAAGAGGTGGCTTTCTTGGGTCATGTGATATCCACTGAAGGAGTCAAGGTAGATCCAAAGAAGGTGGAATCTGTTGCAGAATGGGAACAACCGAAGACACCGACAGAAGTTCACAGTTTTCTGGGTCTAGCAGGATACTATCAGAGGTTTATCAAGGATTTCAGTGTGATTGCTTTGTCGATGTCAAAGTTGACCAGGAAGGATGTACCTTTTGTTTGGGACGATCGATGTCAGCAAGCTTTCCAAAGTTTGAAGGAGAAGCTGACCAGTGCTCCTGTGTTGATCCTTCCAAAACCTGGGAAGGGCTATGTGATTTTCTGTGATGCTTCCAAGAAGGGCCTAGGATGTGTGCTGATGCAGGAGGATCATGTGATTTCTTTTGCTGACAACTTAAGAAACATGAGGAGAACTATCATACACATGATTTGGAGTTGGCAGCAGTGGTTCATGCATTAAAGATTTGGAGACACTATCTGTATGGGGAAGTGTGTCAGATCTTTACTGATCATAAGAATCTGAAGTATATCTTTACGCAGCAAGCGTTGAACATGCGACATCGGTGTTGGATGGAGTTGATCAATGATTACGACTACACTATTGAGTATCATCCCGGTAAGGCGAACGTGGTAGCTAATGTGCTTAGCAGAAAGTCTTCTTCTCCTCCTTCAAAGAAGGCACAATTGAGTTCCCTGGTATGCCATAAGCGGGAAATGTTTGTCTCTTTGCAGAAGATGAATGTGCAGATGAAAGTTTCTTTGTTGTCTGGTCTTTTTGCACAAATGCAAGTCAAGCCTACATTAAGACATCAAATCAAGGATGCACAACAGACAGATGCGGAAATACAGTTGATCAAATCAGAGTTTGGCAGCGACACGCGTGATGGGTTTCATGAGTCTGAGGATGGACTAGTCTGTTATCGTAATAGGATGGTGATCCCTGATGTTGATATGCTGAGGAAGTTGGTGCTTGAGGAAGCACATACGTCGATGTATGCGATGCATCCAGGTGTCACCAAGATGTATCATAGTCTGAAGGACTTGTATTGGTGGCCCGGTTTGAAGAGAGATGTAGCTGAGTTCGTGGCAAGATGTGTGGTTTGTCAGCAAGTGAAGGCTGAGCATCAGAAGCCGACAGGTACGTTGCAACCTTTGCAATACCGCAGTGGAAATGGGATCATATAACCATGAATTTCATAGTTGGTCTGCCCAGGACAACTAGGAATCATGATTCCATTTGGGTGATAGTGGACAGATTGACAAAATCTGCCCATTTTCTGCCTGTGAAGACGACGTATACAGCTGAGAAACTCGCCATAGTATACGTGGATGAGATAGTACATTTGCACGGTGTGCCAACGACGATAGTTTCTGATAGAGTTCCTCAGTTCATGAGTCGTTTCTGGGAACAGTTGCACAGAACGTTGGGGATGCAGTTAAGATTCAGTACCGCCTTTCACCCGCAGACAGATGGACAGTCTAAGAGGACTATTCGGATTTTGGAAGATCTTCTTCGAGCTTGTGTTCTGCAGTTCCCAGGCAGCTGGGATGTACATCTGAGTTTAATAGAGTTTGCCTACAACAATAGTTATCAGCGAAGCATCGACATGGCTCCTTACGAAGCTTTATATGGAAGGAAGTGCAGATCCCCATTGTGTTGGTATGAGTCCGGTGAGTATCAGTTGTTGGGTCTTGAGTTAGTTCAGCAAACGACAGAGAAGATCAAAGTGATACAACAACAGTTGAAAGTGGCACAGGATAGACAGAAGTCTTATACATACAATCGCCGACGACCTTTGGAATTCTAGGTAGGAGACAAAGTATATCTTAAGGTCTCGCCTTGGAAAGGTGTGTTAAGGTTTGGACGGAAGGGTAAGTTGGCACCCAGGCATATGGAGCCTTACCCAGTCATAGCACGCGTTGGCAAGGTAGCTTATGAAATAGAGTTGCCTCCAGAATTGCACATGTTGCATCCAGTGTTTCATGTCAGTATGTTGAAGAAAAGTCATCTGGATTTAGAAACAGTGATACATCCATTCGAGGTTGAGCTTGATGTCGATGTGACCTACGAGGAAGGTCCGGTGGCAATCCTTGACAGAAGGATCAAGAAGCTGAAGAAGAAGGACCTGACTCTTGTGAAAGTTCTTTGGCAGTGTCGTGGCGTTGAGGAAGCCATGTGGGAACTTGAGGAAGAGATGAGGAGGAAGTATCCCTTACTTTTCTCTTCGGATTTCGGGGACGAAATCCGTTAAAGGAGGTTAGTTTGTAAGGACCATGAACTACGTTTAGGGCTTACCCTGTTTGCTTTGCTTAACCCTGGTGTTTTGGTGCCTGCTAATCACCTTTGGTGGTGATTAGGGTTTGGTTGTGTTTTGTTAATAGTTGGAGGTGCTGCTTGCAAATAATCCAAGTTTAGGGTTTTGTGTGCAAGTTTCCCAGCTTGTGAAGTGTTCTTCTCTCACTTTGGTTCCCCTAGGGTTGAGAGGAAAGCTTGGGCTTGTTGCTTGAGTTGTTTGGGCCTTTGTTGAGCTTGTTTGGGCCTTGAGGTGCCTTGTTTGGGCTTGGTTGAGCCTTGTGTCGGCCAAGTGTTGCTTGTATCGGCCTAGTGAGGTGTGTGTGTGTCGACCTAGGGTGTTTGTGTCGGCCAACAAAGAGGTGTGTCGCCCTAGTGCAAGCTTGGTGTGTCACCCATGGTGCTTGGTCTTGTTTGGTGGACACTTGGTGCATGTCTTGGATAAGTGTATTATACCTTGCTAGAATGGTGGCTTGAGTGCTAGGACAAGTGTCCTTTGTGGGGGCGACACCTTGCCATGTTCCACCTTGTTTTCTCCTCCCTTTATTTCTATATAGGTGGTTCCTTCCTTAGCTTGAGGTCCCTTTGGTTCCTCTCCCTCTTGTGCACGACACACCCTTGAAGGAGTTGCTTGGAAGTCGACACACCCTTGGAGAAGAAGAGTGGTAGCCGATACACCCCCCTTGGTGGAGCTTTGGTGGTCGATATCCCTTAGAGCTCTCCATCCCCTTTGCTTGGTGGTGCGTGGAGCTTGGAGTTCTTCTTTTTCCTTGAAGCTTGGAGCTTAAGGCGGGTTGCATAACTCTAACCCTAGCTGCTCTACTCTCTTTTCATATATGTTGGTTTAATCTTGCCTATATGCACGTTAGTATTTGGTTTTTAGTTGTCTTGCATGTGAGTAGCTTAGTTCTTTCCTAGTAGCCATGTTGGCCGATCCATGTAAGATTAGGGTTTAGCGAGCAACACTCCTTTCTCCCCTTGGTCTAGAAGAGTGAGTTTGGGTCCTAATACCATGAGCAATACCCCTCTTTCCTAGCCGATTGAGGTGAGCTTATGACTTAGTGGCTTGAGAAAGACTCTCTTCTCACCTTGGGTAAGAAGGTGAGCTCGTTAGATGACCTTGATGAGATGCATCCTGAGCGTTTGGTGCTCGTAGAAGTGCTGCCCGACAACCCTCATGGCTTAGCTGCCCTTGCACGCCATGAGTGAGCAATGTATCCCTTTTGTTCCTTGGGCAGGTGAGCATTCTGACCTTGCATGCCTTGAGATAGTTCTGCCCGGCATGCTGCACGCCTTGGAGCTGCCCGCCCGGTGGGCTGCTCGCCTGACTCCTTGCTCGCCTGATACATCTGTTCGCCTGACCATCCTGCCCGCTTGATAACTCTGCTCGCCCGACACCATGTTGCTCGCCCAACATCAGCCAGTGTCGCCCGACACACTCTGCTCGCACGACATCCCTTTGCTCACCTGATACATACCCTGCTCGCTCAGCTTCACCCTGCATGCCCAGTAGTGCCGTGCACGCCCGTTACACCTTGCACGCCTTGGGGATGCGCGTTGCACGCCTGACTAGGATGCACGCCATGGCTTGGGTGAGGGTAGAGGTGCCCGACACTGTGTCAGTGAGTCTTGCCCGACACACTCTTTGGTGAGGGTTTTGGGATACCTTTTTGTGAGGGATCGTTACATCATACAAACGGCTTGAACTATATACGCCTTGATATCGTTGGTGACGCCTTGCTCTC